>CM076907.1:27551875-27633875 GCA_039519145.1 Kokia cookei
GCAAAATAAAAAGTTTTTGTTCGATGATGCTTGTCTAGAAGCATTTGTTAAAATTAAGCAGCAGTTAGTGCAGGTACCTATTATCGTAGCACCTAATTGGTCCCAACTGTTCAAAGTGATGTGTGATGCGAGCGACTATACTGTTGGTGCCGTACTTGGACAACTCAATGACAAGGTATTTCACACAATATATTATGCTAGTAAAACTCTAACTGAAGTGCAGGTAAATTATACAACTACAGAGAAAGAATTGCTCGCAGTAGTTTTTGCATTCGACAGGTTTCACTCTTATCTTGTCGGTGCAAAAATTACAATTTACTTATCATTCTGCCTTGAGAGACCTCTTTGCCAAAAAAGATGTCAAACCCAGGCTGATTAGATGGATCCTATTATTATAAGAATTTGATATTGAGATTAAAGACAAAAGGATCGGGGAACTAGGTAGCAGACCACCTATTTCATTTGGAAATTGGAGGTGATGATGGGAATACGTCACAAATTATCAACGCATTTCCAGATGAGAAACTATTCTTTTTCGACACAGCTCCATAGTATGTAGATGTCGTCAATTATTTAGTCTGTGGAAAGTTTCCGCTGAGTGCAATTGGTCATTGGAAGGTTAGATTTCTTCGAGATACTATGAAGTACGATTGAAATGAGCCATATTCTAGGTATGCACTGACAATATTATTTTTCGTTGCTTTCTTGAAGAAGAGATGCTCTCTATCGTGACGCATTGCCATGATGCTCCTTATGGAGGAAATTTTGGTGGTGTTAGGACTGCTGCAAAGGTCCGTCAGACAGGATTTTACTAGCCGACATTGTTTCGAGATGCCATAATTTCATTCAGCAATGTGGTAAATGTTAGCTTATCGGATCCATATCTCGACACAATGAGATGCTTCAACAACCTATCATGGAGGTTGAACTTTTTGATGTCTGGGGTATGAATTTCATGGGACCATTTCCTAATTCTTTTGGAAATGTTTATATTCTGGTTGTTGTTGACTATGTTTCAAAGTGGATCAAAGCAATAGCTGTTCCCAAGGATGATGCTCGGACATTGTTAAAGTTCTTTCACACATACATCCTTACATGGTTCAACACACATCGAGCATTAATAAGTGATCAAGGCACTCACTTTCATTGTAATCAAGTGGCGACAACTTTAAATTGTTATGGTGTGAAGCATCGCATGGAAACCACATATCATCCGTAAACAAATGGCCAAACTAAAGTATCCAATCGGTAAATCAAAAATATTCTTACAAAGGTAGTTAATCCATCTAAGTGTGATTAGTCTTCGTGACTAAATGATGCATTGTAGGCGCTTCGCACAACTTACAAAACACCATTAGGGATGTCGCTATTTCAATTAGTTTTGGTAAATCCTGTCACTTGCCTGTAGAACTTGAACATAAGGCCATGTAGGCAATTAAGCAAGTAAACATGGATTATGATGCTGCTAGGCAGAAGAGATTGTTAGACATTTCGAAATTAGAGAAAATTCTACGCCACACTTATGAAAATGCTGCCATTTACAAGGAAAAAACTAAGAGATGGGATGACAACATCATTTTGCGGCGACAATTTTTTACTGGTCAGTTAATGCTTTTATTTAATTCACATTTAAAATTACATCTAGGTAAATTGTGCTCCAGACGGTCAGGTCCCTCCGAAGTTGTCGAAGCATTTTCACATGGTGCGGTGACAATCAATGATTTAAGCGATGAGTACCAATTTAAAGTGAATTTCTAACGATTAAAGCACTACTTTAGCCCAGACACTAACGACCAAAACGAGACCATTAACCTGGTCACATTTTCTTAGAATGTCATCACAATTTTTCTATGTACTTCTATATTTTATTTTCTTTTAATTCTTTTCTTTAGTTTTCTGTAGGAATAAAAGTTATCCTTCTTGTTGATGCACAGAAACTCAACTTGTCGATGTAATTAATTGTTGACTCATCGAAGTGTTTCAAGAAAGAATCATGTCGATTGATTCAACTTTTTCCCCAACCGTTGGATCGATTCAAAAAACGGACAATATGTGTCATCACATTTATTGGTTATAGACACAGTGTCCTCTCACATCAATGGAAATCATCACGCCTTTTAGGTTTCATCCTCTATAAAATACCCTATTGTGCCGACTATGTTCTTTACACTCACATCCACCATTATTGTTGTAATCTTTCCTTTTCTTCAACTTACAAATTTTTTGCAATTTTCACTTTCTTCTCTCATTTAGCTATGGCCAAAACTCGAGGTTCCAAAAGCCCTTCAAAACCAATCGCTGAATCATCGACGATGATGGTTCGTAACCTTGATCAGCCAACACCTAAAGAGCCAATCTTGTTCTTAACCAAAGAGGCTAAAGACCGTTTCCATGAAGTTATGTTGAAGCGAAACTACCACCCAGAGCAGGGATTCCAACTATACCCACTACTAATGCTGGGGAAGTAAGTGGTCAAAACCATTTTGTGCTTGGGATGGGAGAAGTTCTACTACCATCCAAAGGGGTATTCTCCGTCATTTGTAAGAGAATTCTATGCCAACCTACTTGATCAGGACCAGGAGTTTATCTTTGTCTGTGAGGGATTGGTGCCATGGGGCGCTGACAATATAAATGCCCTCTACAACATTGTCGAGGGAGAGGATGAGCATGTCAAGTCTCTGGAGAACTTGATAGAGGAAGGTGCTGATTTTCTGCTGAATGATTTATGCATCGATGGTGCTGTTTGAATTGGAAACAATCCAAACAATTATACAATGCACCGTCGTTTCCTCACAATCCAGAGTAAGGTTTGGTTTCACTTTATTAGTTATCGCCTCATGCCTTCCACTCACAGCACTACAGTAACGCTAGATAAAATGTGTCGGATACATTTCATCATAAAGGGTCATTGGATAGAGGTCGGGGAAATCCTTTACCAAGAAATTGCAGAGTCTACCACAAAACAAACATGTATCTTACCATTCCCTTATCTGATCATGCTGTTATGTCAATAGAGGGGCTTTGTGCCTCATGAAGGAGAAGAGTTTCTAAAGAATAAAGGTCTTATAAATGATGTCTCGATGGAGAGAATGATGAGGGGGCAGGAAACCCTATTGTAAAGGAAGCACCATCAAAGAAAGAGAAAGGAAGGCAAATAAGAAAGACAAGGAATCCCATGCGCCCACAGATCCTTAACTTTGGAGGAAGATTACTAAAATTGAGCAGCTCACTACCGAATGAAGTGCGACAAATCAAACTTGTCAGCACAATGGAAGAGATGGAGTACTCACAAAACTTATTCTATGCCTACACCAAGGCATGGAATACTACCCTTGTAAGCACACTACGCAACATGTGCAAGCAGCCCTTGCCAAAATTTCTAGAGTTTCCCACTATAATTAGGGAGCCCACACCATCAACAGACAAGGCTGCTTCAAAAGGGAAGACTCTGTTTGGCTCTTCCCCACATGGTCCACATTTCCAACGATGAGGACCAGGAAGTACAGTTTAGGGATGTAGAGCGACTGTCTTCGTAATATCGGTAGCCTCTTTGAGGATGAGTTTTCAAATAGTTTGGGGGCAAATATGGCAAAAAAGGCAGCTTGCTCTACAGAAGAGGAGAACATAACCATGGCCTCTGTGAGTGCTGAGAAAGTGGAGGAAGAAGAGAAGAGAGAAGAAGCAAAAGAAAAAGAAAAAGAAGAAGAATTTGTAGCAACAAATTTATCAGAGGAATTTGTAGTCGTACCTACCCATGTGGATGCATCTACTGAAGAACTGGCGCCATTTGGTGTGAGTCAGGCCAAGGTCGTAACATCAAACAAAGAGGATCTTAATCCTCTAGCTATCGTGCCTTATGTGGCACCACTTGCTGAAATTCATCCTTTTGATGTTACTATCGATGAAGCCAGTACCCAACCGAACCTAGAGGAGCATTCCACCACCCTGATTGAACCATCAGAGAAAAAGCGCAAATGTAAATTAAAAAGAAGCGCAAAGAGGAGCACCCCAAAAAAAAGAAAAACTACAAAGCAGCCACATCCTCAGCTACGACACATTGAGTTAGTTTATACTTTTCAATACTTAGTTTAGTTGCATGCATTTCATATAGTTTTCATTACATTTTAATTGTCTTTGCATTTTATTTGTCAGCGCATTTACATTGTAGTTGCATTTCCATTAATATTTGTATAATATTGTCAGTGCATTAGGGACAATGCAGACTCTATGTTTGGGGGGAAATATGTATGGCAAGGAAATGCAATTGCACCCACAAGTTTAAGAATTTATTCGTCTTTTTAGTTGAATGAAAGTATGCAAAGTTATGAAAAATGTGTCTACAATTTTTCATTTTATGCTTAATTCTTGAATTATTTGAGATGCTATTGTGTGAATTGGATGAATTTGTATCCTTCTATTTTTGGATGAATGGTTGAAATTGCATTAGTAATAAATGAGTAGTATCATTATTTGAATCTTGAATTAACTTACCATTTGCAACTATGTATATAATTATATCTACTAATAAAAGACACTCAAATGTGAGTGCATTGTGACTTATCAAGGGGGAACACTCCAATGCAAGTGTTAGAAAAATTATCTAGCCAAAGGTTGTCACTACAAGAGTGTGTGTTGGCAATTGCATACTCCCTGGGGGTTTATTGCACCCCATCGTTACTGCCCAAGAACAAGGGTATAGTAATGCAATGACATCTCTCAGTCACATACACACGCACACACACACATATATATGTGTGTGGTGTGTGTATAGAATAATAAAAGTTGTATTAGTTAAAAAGATTTAAGATTTAAAGCATGATGCTAGCATTAGTGAAATTGCAGTTTTGATTATTCATACCTATAAATTGTTGACACAATTTTCTATCATATGAGTCTAATTTATACATTAGGATCCCAGAGAATTTAAGTTGCTAGAATGATTATTGCGGTGACAAAAATTTTGATATGACTTTGCTAGCTTTTATTTACTTGAGGACAAGTAAAAACTCAAGTTTTGAGGTGTGATAGCACTAGAAAAGAACATTAAATTCTCCCTAATTAGAGTATAATTTGTTCCCTTTGTATCATATTTGACATACATTTTCAGCATTTTATACTTAGTAATTACATTTTCTAAGTCAGTGTTGTATGGTCTTATTTTCTTTCATTTTATCCCATTTGTTCTACTAATGTCGCTACCTTTAGTATCAGTTTTTGCATCTAAAGATGTCAGCGCAGGAATCAATCATAGAAGATCGAAGCAGGAAAGCTTTCAAAGCTGTAGCCACAAGTTCGATATAAAATTGCGCCCAAATATGTCATCGCATGAACACTTCTAGATTGAAACAGAGACTTTAAGCTGCTAACATATCTAGAAGCACCAGTGCACAAAAATGTCAAGTTGTTGTAATGAATAAAAATATAAATTTGCGTCCAGTAATGTTGCGACAACCTACAACTTCCTAATGCATAAACTTGATCTGCGTGAGTGTACAACTGGAGTAACTAACTTGTATAGCTACAAGGAAGTTAGATCTGAGAAAAGGAGGACACCTGTACTTGCTAGTGAAGATAAATAAAGGAGAGAGAGAAGAAGAGAAGGGAAGCTCGTGAAGAAATTAATCTATATTTTCTGATTATTTCTTAAGTAAGTTGCCATGGAAGCTTAACTTTCTAGGAGGGTGATCTGATGCGACGTGAAGGCAACTACTTCTGACGAGGAGTGTCTAAGTGCGATTGAAGAGGAGAAATTACGAAAGGATTCTAGTAGGCTAGGAATACAATGCTTCAATTTCGTATTTAATTCCTCTTGAATGTTGATAAATTCTGTTGATTTTAATTGTGTGTGGAAGTACTTATTAATGTTAGATATACTTTGATTTCTGCTCAATTCTTCTTATTTTTTTTATCTTTGGATTTAACTGTTTTGACCACGAAAGTGCAATTGCAGTCACAACCACTGGAAGGTGCAGTAACAAAGTTAGATCAACAAGCAAGACAATGAAAGTTACTTGAGGAAAGAAGGAATTTTGGCCACTTGTTCTCAAATGTAAAGCATTGCCAACACTGGAAGGTGTGGCTAATGTGAGTGTTTGGGTCTTTGCTAAACGGAGAAGTCGAAAGTAGTGAGATCTCATAGAACTTAATTGTGGTGACAATTTATCTACCAGTTACCTTGTAGTCACATTTAGTGTTTGCCAACTTACTAAATCAGGGATCCCTCCATTCCTTTATAATTGTTTTACTTCTTTAGTTCTCTTAATTTACATTCACAAAACATATTCAAGATTCATTTCATCTTCTATTAAATTGCTTTGACAATCTGTATTACAGTTTTACAATATTTGCACTGATAGTTTTAACTCTTTTATTTGTGCAGTCTTGACTTAATTGCACTGACATTACTCCTGACAATTCTTCTTATTTTAACTACTTTTGCTTCGAGAAATTTAAGCAACAAGAACACTATCATCATGGGATCGATATCCAACAGACTCACATTTGTCTTTTATACTTGCATCGACAGTGTCCTCTTACACATTATTGTTGTGACGTTTACAACGCGATTAGGAATCCTTATCCATTGAAGCATGCATTGATGAAATATCTGAAACCTTCTTGTCCCCCGTGATAGAGAGAAAATTGATAAACCTTGTTAAACGTTCTACTCGATCGTAGAACTCCCTCGAGTTAAGCTGATCAATGGGAGTTTGTAACGTGTAGGTTTGTGCAAGTGTACACAGTCATTATCAAGTAATAAGTAAGTATTGAGTTATTGTCTCCACAGGGATTGTATTTATGTTAAATCACTTAACTGTAAAATTATATTAACAACTAGGTAAATTTTAAAAACACAATATGATTGAGAACTGATGATTAAATATTCTAAATGCAATGATCCTTAATGCAAATTAACCTAAGTACGTAAGGCATATGTATGAAATGAATTTTAGCAAGATTAAACACAATTTGCAACAATTATAACATAAATAAACTAGGACAATTACTTTGATTAAATTCAATTTATTATCAACATGCTTAATAACATTCGGAAAAACATTCCATGGCAACTCAATCTTTCATGAGTTTAGAAACCACATTAGGTCCTTTCGGAATTCTTTACTTAGTAAATACACATTTTACTGATCCTTATTTACTAAGGGTTTCTTAGCATTCGTGCGAGGTAACAGGGACGTGTTAGGTTTGAAATAGTTTAATCACACAAATCTAAAAACTATGCATATAACAGAGCTTGGTTAGAGTTGTTATGTAACCTGCAATTTAATCGGGTTAGGATCTAAATTGAGCATGCACATTTCAATTATGTGTCTACTAGCCATCGTCTAGTTAGGATTGCTCAACTAATTCAGGTGCATTTCAATCACGTATGAACGAAATATAGACTTGATTTTAATTGAAAACATGATTGATTGAGGCACAAACATCATAAGCATGGATGAAATAAATATTATTAAATCAAAGCAATTATCCTAGCTTAAATAAAATTAAGCTAACATTGTTGTAAACAAGAACAAACAACACATAGCAAACATTTTCGTATTAAATTAAAGAAAAGAAAGATTAAACCCAAATCAAAGTGGCTGTCACCCAAGACTCTGATCGAAGAGGGCTCTTTCGTTCCTTCGCTTTGCTCCTTTGCTGATGGCTCTCCATGGTGGCCGACCAAGGGCTCTTTAAGAGGCTTAATTGCTAAAATCTCTATGAAGAGATGATGCTAGGCGTTTGCTAAAATCTCTATGAAGAGATGATGCTAGGCGTGAGAAATGGGAAATGCTAGAGAGAATTGAGAGTAAGGAAAGAAAGATGAGGGATGATTAGGAATGGTAAAATGAGGTCTTATTTATATGTGAAGAGAGGATAGTAGTTTACTAAAAATAGAGTCTTCAAGCTTCTTTAAAGGGTGGCCGACCATGATTAGTGGAATTTGAATGAATATTTGCTTGGTTTTTAAGCAATTTAAATGCCATAGCAACTCAGGACTGAGACTTGGTCAAATGTAAATCTTCGTGCAAATCTCTGATTTCTTCAACATTGCAAGGACCTTCTGCAATTAAACCAAAAAGTAGTTTATGAGGACAACCATGTGTAGCCGAAATGGGTTGACTTGGTTTTCAATTTGGATGATTTTATATTTTATTATTTAATTTAATCATGCATGACCCACTTTATGTCTTAAAAATATAATATGTTCAAATAAATATAAAATAAGCAATTTTATGCATGAAAACTATATAATAAAGCATAAAATCACATTTTAATAATTTCTATGTCCTAATTTCATATTTTCACATATTTCATTAATTTATTAAATATTTACTTAGTTTTAACAATGAATTTAAGTAAAAATGTGATAAATTACGTAGAAAAAATCCTATATATTTTTCAGTTTACAGAGTTTTCCACGAATGATTAGTTTCTTTTCCATGTGGTTGTTGGGCCAAAGAAATCACCCTTTGTTTTTGTTTTGATGGATCTAGTAGGTCGTGGACCTCATTGAAATCTTCGACTAGCAAGTTGAGTCTTACCATATGGTAAGCTTCAATAGGAGCATGAGTGGTTTCATTAAGAGGTTGGTTTGGGTTTAAAAATTGTTTAGTGATAGATTTAGAAGAAGGATGACCAAATGAATATGGCTTACAAGATGGTGAGAAATTTATTAAAAGAATCTCACCACCATATATAGTGGAGAGCTTTGAGTTTTTCCTATAAATTCTTGCATGACATTGTGAAAATAAGAGGAGCCAATCATCCACATTTTCAATTTGAACTTACTTTGAGCTTCAATTTCTCATTCCTTGCTCAACCATTTTGAGCATATTATATATTGTTTTAAAGGTCTTATGGGGTAGAATATAATAATAAAATTTATTATTTAAAAATTCCAATTTTACCCATAAGTAATATGCCTCAAAGTTCCCTAGTAAACATTATTTTCCAACAGTATAGCCTAACATGTTCTAAAATTTACCATAATCTACAATCCAATAAATTTGATATCCATTTTTTCCTTCTATGCTTTTGGAGCATTCTTTTCTTGATTTTTTAGAAGTTTTTCCTTTTTTTTAACATTCTATTAGTTATTCTAGAGTGAACTTTTAATTTTTTAGAATAATGATATCGATTTTTTGTAATTTTTATAGAATAACGACATTTAGTTTACTTTTAAGTTTTAGCCTATATAAATGAATTCCATCAAAGAAGAACTTCATTCTAAACCATCAAAAAGGCTGGTAAAACATTCATTTTATCTTTCATTCTATACAATTTTCTCTTGCGCTGGTGCTTTTAGATATGTTAGCAGCATGAAATCTTTGATAAATTGTGGAAGCATTCATGTGACGACATGTTTAGCTGCAATTCTTGATCAACTTGTGATCGCAATTCTGAATTCTTTCCTACTCTGATCCTCTTAGGTGGATTTTTGTGCTGAAAACTTTAGACTCAAAACAAGTGCAAAATACAGTGACATCAATAGCACGAAAGAGATAAAATGAAAGAAATTAAGATCAAATAGCATTGAGTTAGAAAATGCACATCCTAAGTATGAAATGCTAAAAATGCATGCTAGAAATGATACAAAAGGAACAAATTATACACTAAATTAAGGAGAATTTAAGTGTAATTTCTAGTGCTATCACACCCCCAAACTTAAGTTTTTACTTGTTCTCAAGTAAATAAAAGTTAGCAAAGTTATATTAATTTTTTGTCACGACAACCATTATCCTAGCAACTTATATTCTCTAGAATCCTAATGTATAAATTGAATTCATATGTTGGAATATTGCGCCAACAATTTATAGGCATGAATAATCAAAATTTCATGCTCATACATTTTTCTTTTCAGAGACTAAACAAACTTTTCTTTGCTCTTTCTTCATTTTTTTTTTAGCATGAGACGTACATGTTTTTGAAAATTTCCTCAAATGTTGATCACCAAGACAACTTTAGTTAAGATGGGTGTAGAAAATTAGGATAACTTAAAAAGATGATAATGTGGCTTATAATGTAGGTACATTGCAATAAGCAGACCTTTAAGCTCAAAATTACAGTTTCAAGGGTCTAATATCATAAGGTTGCCTTGAAAAGGCTCAAACGACCCAAAGAAATAGTGCCTATATCATTTTAGATTTTTATGTCTCCTAGGATTTCGCCTCAAGAAAGTTACTAAGTCAATTCTAAAGATATAAACCTTCATGCATGTCTAATCTCAATAGAAACTAAGTGTTCATGGCAAACATTAACTAAGACTAAGATCATACAAGCATTTCATTCTTCATGATAACATACATTCACTCAGATAGAATCATCATTCATGCTTGCATACAGACTATCTTATTAACAAAAATTTCTCTAAACATTCATTTATTAAAAACATACTTATGAAATAAATGATTGAAACATACTTGAAAAATTTAAAAATTTGAGCAATTTATTTAATTTACCTTACCCCCCTTTTAAAAAGAAATAATGTCCTCATTGCAAGAACAAAGTAATGAATGAAAACTGAACACCATGTAGGGTTGTAAGGAAAGAGAGGTGAGTCATTAAGACAGCTTAAATACCAAGACTTCCTTAACAATCCAATCATAGACATGTTCATTCCCATTACCACATCACTTAGTCTTTTTCTTTCTAAAGAAGTATTAAGTTTATTCATGATTTCTATGTTTTATTCTGCAAAAATTAAATCCTATTTACGAAAGAAATAAATTTCTAAAAACCTAAAAACAATTAAATAAATAACAAGACAAGAATCCCCTCTTTTATTTTTCTGACTCATTCCCCTTGTCTTCTTCAGCTCCATCTTCACTTGCATAGTCAGTATCTTCCTTCCATGTCTCAAAGATAGCATCTGGGAACTCAAAAACAAAAGTGTTAGAGATATTCTTAACAGTATTTCGAATTAAGTCATCTCTAATCTTTGCATATTTCCAGTAAGTTTGTTGTTGATTATGCATGAACTTGCACATATCCATCATAATTGACAACTTCGATTTCTTTGAAGTGCTTGCAGAAGTCGGCATTGGAGTTTTAAATTCAGGTTCAACACTTAGCTTGATTGTTTCTTCTTCTTGCTCAACCTTTGGTTCAGGGTTTGTAGATCCCTCAACTGGTTTAAGATTGTTCGGTTCCTTATCAGATTCTTCTTTTTCAATGTCTGTAACTGAATTAGCTTCAGTTTTAGTTTCATTTGTTGATTCCTCGGTATCTAGCTCAGTTGGCTCTTCTTGCTCGCCTTGATTCAACTCATGCACCTTCTCTACTAACCTTTCAAGATCATGATTTGTAATGTACCCTTGAACATATTGCCCCTTCAGATTTGCTTGCGTTTTAACATGGGCCCTTAAGCAAAGTGAAGTGATTAATGATGGAAAATAAGCCCTTCCTATCTTCTTTTTAGCATAATCATGAATCTCCTTGAGAATAATTTTCCCAACATTAATGGACTTTTCTGTCAAAATTGCATACAACAAGAGCATCAGTTCCATCGAGATGGTGGAACTATGTGAGATAGGCATGAAACTGTAGCGAACGAAATAAAACCATACCTTTGTTACCGACTTTAAGTATTCTCGTCGGCAAGAATGGCTCCCAAACTTTCTTATAATCCATTGGGATCCCGGATTTGTCACAACATCAAGCACTTGTTGAAGAAAATCTTAATTGATATTGTTCATCATAGGGTAGTACTCATCTTCTTCAACATCAAGTAAGTTAAACAAATCATTGATGGACTTAGAAGTAAGAGGTACCTTTTTTTTTAAATGATGACCTCAGTAACATCTTGCATAGCCAAACTAGCATAGAACTCTTGAACTAGTTCATCATCAAGAAGTGAACGAGCATCACAAAATCGTTCCCACTTGAGAACATTGATTTTGTTTCTAATCGGTACAGGAACAACCATCAAATCATGACTCTTCAAGTTAAAACCTTTTTCCAGCATCATAGGTTGATGCTTAAAGATTGAATCAAATCTCTCTTTCACTTCTTCATCGATCAAAATCAGATTTTCAAGAGTAGTCTTGGAAGATCTAGTTCTTTTGCAAGACATGATATCTTTTTTCGAAAATTCGACAAAGTTCCGACATAAGGGAGAGAAGAGAAATCAACAAGGTGGTGTAAGAACTTAATAAAGCAAAAACCTTGCGACGGCAAGGATGGTACAGCAACAACAATAAAGTGCGACAGCAACGTTAGTGTGTAACGACAGCAACGACGATGTGCGACAGTAACGTTGGTGCTTCGACAATCTTCTTGCGATGGAAATAGGTGATTTCGGCAACAAGGGAAGAAAAACTAGGGTTTCTTTCGGGATTTGAGGCAAGTAGCATAAGAGGGAAATTTAGGAATTTTTAGGGTTAAGCAAATTGCTTTGAGGGATATGAAAAATAGTAGAATGAAGATGGGTTTATATAGAGAAAAATTAAGGCAACATGTAGCAAAAATTTAGCCACATTAGGGTTACTTGGGTGGCAAGTAATGGGAGTGGCGGCAAAGCATGGGTATTTTCCCTCCTATTTGTTGTCTTAGGCCTCAAACTGAGACTGTATTTATAGGCTTACTAAAAAAAAATTGATTAGTACTTGGGTCAAATTTGACCCCCTTTATTAACATAACAATTAAAATTAAAATTTAAACAACAAAGAATGAAACTTAAAAATTTTAAAACTCAATTAGAAAATTTCTTCTTAACAAATTACATTAAATTAATTCCCAAGAAAGGTTGGAGTGGTTACAGTGGTCCGCTTAAGTTCCAATCTCCTTAGACAGAATTAATTAAATGTACTAAGTTCAGAAAATGAGTTCTAATTATTTATTTATTTACAAAATGAGTTTAGGAAAAATCAAGGGTCTGTTAATTTGAATGAAGATTCAGCTCGCTCAACTTCACCATCCTAATAGTGTTTGAGACATTGACCTTTAACTTTAAACATACCTCAATAATTGTCATATAATTCAATAGCTTCATAAGGATAAACTCGGTAGATGGTATAGGGTCCTCTTCATCGAGTTTTAAGCTTCCCAGGAAATAACTTCAGCATTGAATTAAAAAACAAAACCTTCTAACCTTCTTTAAACTCGCGAGGTTGTATATGACTATCATGCCATCTCTTTGATATTTCTTTACACATTTTGGCATTCACATAGGATAACAATCTCAGCTCTTCCAACTCATCAAGTTGTAACATCCTTCTCTCACCGGCTTGCTTGAGATCAAAGTTCAACTGCTTTAAAGCCCAACGAGCTCTATTCTCCAACTCTAATGGCAAATGACATGCCTTTCCAAAGACTAACTGACATGGAGTCATTCCTAATGGTGTCTTAAATGTTGTTCGATAGGACCATAATGCATCATCAAGCCTTCGAGACCAATCTTTTCTGCTAGGGCGTACTACCCTTTCAAGGATACCTTTGATTTCACGGTTCATTCTTTCAACTTGCCCATTCGACTTAGGGTGATAAGCAGTAGCAATCTTGTGCTTTACATCATATTTATCAAGCAACCACTTATGCCATTTGTTCACAAACTCTTAGAGTCCAAAATCGTGTAAACACATGCTTATGTAAAAATCACATGACTACCTTTGCATCATTTGTAGGGTATGCTTCGGCTTCAACCCACTTGGATACATAGTCCACAGCAGCTAAAATATATTTGTTCCCATATAAAGAAGGAAACGGATGTAAGAAGTCAATGCTCCAAACGTCGAATAACTCAATCTCCAAAATGTTTGTCAAGGGCATCTCATTTCTCCTTGATATATTTCCGGTCCTTTGCCATCTATCACAGTACTTCACATAAGCATAAGCATCTTTAAATAGTGTAGGCCAAAAGAAACCTGCTTGCAAAATCTTTGCTGCAGTACGTGAACCGCCAAAGTGTCCCCCACTTGGAGATGAATGGTAATGATACAAGATCTCGGCAATCTCACTTTCAACTATGCACTTTTGAATTATATTATCTTCACACTGTTTAAACAAAAACAAATCCTCCCAAAAATAATACCGACTATCATGAAGGAATTTCTTCCTTTGTTTGTATGTCATTTCTTGAGGAATTATTCCACATGCAAGATAATTGGCAAAATTAGCGAACCAAGGTGTTTAATGAATTCGACTTACCTCAAATAAGTGTTCATCTTGGAAATTCTCATTAATAGGTACACATGATCGAGTTACCTCATCTTGCTCCAACCTTGACAGATGATCAGCTACTTGATTTTCGACATCTTTTTTGTCTTGGATCTCAAGGTCAAATTCTCGGAGTAAGAGTATCCAACGAATTAGCCTTGGTTTCACGTCTTTCTTTGTGAACAAATATTTAATGGCCACATGGTTAGTAAATACTGTAACTTTGGTACCTATCAGATATGAGCGAAATTTGTCAAAAGCAAAAATTATAGCAAAGAGTTCCTTTTCAGTTAACGTATAATTGAGTTGGGCTCCCGTCAAATTTTTGCTTGCATAGTAAATTGGGTGAAACACTTTATTTCTTCTTTGACCCATCACAGCTCCAACGACATAATCGCTTGCATTGTACATCAACTCAAAAGGTGAGCTCCAATCAGGTGTAACGATTATTGGGGCTGAGATTAACCGGTTTTTCAGATCTTCAAAAGCTTCCAAACATGCTTTGCTGAAATCAAACGCTGTATCTTTCTCTAACAACAAACACAAAGGTTTAGAAATTTTTGAAAAATCCTTGATGAACCTTCGTTAAAAACCAACATGACCTAAGAAACTTCCGACTCCTTTCAGATTGATTGGGGCTGGTAATCTTTAATTTATGTCCACCTTTGCTTTATTGACTTCAATTCTTTTCTTTGAGATTTTATGCCCTAAGACAATCCCTTCCTTAACCATAAAATGACATTTCTCCCAGTTAAGGACAAGATTCATCTCTTTGCATCTCTTCAGTACCTTAGCCAAATTACTTAAACAAATATCATAAATGTCACCAAAAACAGAAAAGTCATCCATGAAAACCTCAACAAAATTTTCAACCATATCAGTGAATATTGCCATCATGCATTGTCGAAATGTTGTAGGTGCATTGCATAAACCAAAGGCATTTGCCTAAAAGCAAACGTACCGTACGAACAAGTAAAGTTTGTTTTATGTTGGTCCTCTAGAGCTACAACTATTTGGTTATATCCCGAATAGCCATCTAAAAAACAATAAAATTCATTACCTGCCAATCGATCTAACATTTGATCCATAAAAGGCAACGAAAAATGGTCATTTCGAGTGGCTTTATTTAACTTCCTGTAGTCAATAAAAATTCTCTAGCCAGTAATAGTTCTCGTTAGAATTAACTCATTACGATCATTTTCAACAATCGTGATTCCACCTTTCTTCGGCACTCATTGCATCGAACTTACCCATGAACTATCTAAAATAGGGTAGATATTCCCGCATCTAACCATTTGATCACTTCCTTTCTCACAACTTCTTTCATAATAGGATTGAGCCTCCTTTGCCCATCAATTCAAGCTCTTTCACCTTTCTCTAAAATAATTTTATGCATGCAAAAAGAAGGGCTTATACCTTGAATATCAACTATGGTTCAACCAATTGCTTTCTTAAATTTCTTTAGAACAACAATTAGTTGCTCCTCTTGATCTTTCGTTAGTTCTACTGAAATAATCACAGGCATAGTAGAACAGTCACCTAAATAAACGTATTTCAAATGGGAAGGAAGTACCTTTAGTTCGAGTTTAGGTGGTTCTTCGATTGACAACTTTGATTGCACAAATTCTCTGACTTCTAACTCTAACGGTTCAAACCATGTGGATTGAATAAAATTTCTCAGATTGGCTTCCATCAAAGCCAAGTTTTCTTCACCTTCTTCATCCTCCAAAGGGTCAAACTCTAAGGCTTTCTCCAATGGATCTTCTTCAAAATTACTTTCCGTAAAAACCAAGATTTCTATCTTTTCCATAACTGAACACTCTTCTGTCAGATTGGGAAATTTCATAGCTTTAAGAATGTTAAAGGTTACCTGATTTCTTGAACTCGCATGGTAAGTTCACCTTTCTGCACATCAATTAACGTTCTTCCTATGGCTAGGAAAGGTCTCCTAGGGATGATCGGCACTTCCTTATCTACTTCAAAATCTAAGACGATGAAATCAGTAGAAAAAATAAATTTATCTACTCTTACCAAAACATCCTCGATCTTTCCCTCGGTATATGCTAAAGATTGATCCGCTAGCTGAAGCGTCACAATTGTAGGTCTTACTTCACCTATCCCTAGCATCTTGAAAATAGACTTAGGCATCAAATTGATACTCGCTCCTAAGTCACACAAAGCTTTACCACATTAAGATTCACCAATGTTACAGGGTATAGTAAAGCTTCCTGGGTCTTTCAATTTCGACGGCAGTTTGTTCTGCAAGAACGCATTGCACTCCTTTATCAAGGCAATAGTCTCATACTCACTAAGTAATTTTTTTATGGATAGTATATCCTTTATAAACTTCACATAATTCGACATTTGTTCTAAAGCCTCCACCAATGAAATATTGATGTGTAACTGCTTCAGAACATCCAAAAACTTCTTGAATTGCACCTCCTATTTTTGCTTGTGTTGCTGCAATCTTTGCAGATATAGAGGTGATGGAACTTTCGGTTGAATCAGGCAACTTTTCTGAGTAGGTAAATCTGAATCCGAAGAAGATGTTAAAGTATCTGAATTCATTGAGTTAGGATTTACCTTGTTAGACTTTGCAGATTCTGACTCTTTTGATGTAAGAACTTCAACAACTGGTTGATTCTCCTCCTTCTCAACAAGCTCATCTTCGACATCAGTCATTTGGGGTTCAAGAATTTTACAACTTCGCAATGCCACTGCCTTGATATGTTCTTTACCCAAATTTCTTGGATTCTTAATATTGCTCGGCAAGGTTCCTTGTGGTCTATTGTGAAGCTCCGTAGCTAACTGACCCATTTGGTTTTCCAAATTTTTCAGTGTTACTCCTTGGCTCTGGATCAAAGCATCATACTTTGCCATGTACGCTTTCAACAAGTTCTCCAAACTATTTGATGAGTCAGCTTGAGGTTGTTTTAGAGCTTGCTAATTGAACCCTTGAGATTGGTTAGGTCTATGCTACATAAAGTTGTTGTTCGGTCCATTTCCTTGGTTGCTCCAAGAAAAGTTAGGATGATTATACCATGAAGGATTGTAGAAGTTGGACTGGGGTCCTTGTCCACTCTTATTTTGATGTCGGTTCCCCACATAGTACACTGACTGGAGATTTGATAGACAATTCTCAAAAGAATAACCTTCCCCGCAGTACACGCAGGAAACTACTTCAAATGGACTTGGTGGATGAGTTGTAAAATTATTAGCACTATTAGCGATAAACTATTTTAACATAGAGGAAATAGACGATACTTGAGCTGATAATGAAGTGAGAGCATCAACTTCATGAACTCCGACTACATGTCTTCCTGAAGCTGCTCGATTTGCTGACCATTGATAGTTGTTGCTAGCGATCCTCTCGATGATCTCATAAGCCTCATTATAAGACTTAGACAAAATTGCACCAGTCACAGAAGCATCTACCATCAATCTTGTCTATGCATTGAGACCATTATAGAATGTCTCCAACTGGATACAATGAGGAATCCCATGATAAGGACACTTATGAAGTAACTCCTTGAATTACTCTCAAGCCTCATACAAAGACTCGTCATCCAATTGTTGGAAAGTTGTGATCTCATTCCTCAACTTAGCATTCATGCTAGGCGGGAAATACTTAACCAAAAATCTTTCTGCTAATTCTTGCCATGTAGATATAGAACTTGGTGGCAATGAATTGAGCCATTCTCGTGCTCGATCTCGCAGCGAGTACGAAACAACTTCAACTTCAGTGCGTCTTTAGTCACACTGGCTATCTTGAATGAATCACTCACCTCCATAAACAATCGAATGTGGAGATGTGGATCTTCCGTGGGCATACCACTGAATTGGCCCACCGTTTGTAGCATTTGAAACATTACTAGTTTCAATTCAAATTGGGTTGCCTCAATATCTAGCCTTCTAATTCCTGGATTTAACTCATTGAAAAGTGTCACAACATATTGTCTGATGCATTGATCCCTATCATCGGTAATGAGGATGGGATTTCAGACACGATCATCTTCATTACCTTGGTCTTGATTCTGATTTCCAAGGTCCATCTCGACTTGTCTTTGAGCTGCTCGTTCACGTTTTCTTTGTCTAAAAGTTTGCTTAATTTCAGGGTCTATAGGGAGTAAATCAATAATCCGATCTATGTTCATAAACACCTGAAAAGAAAATCACAAAATTAAAAAGAATAAGTTAGTAATGTTAGAAATAAAAACCAAATTGAAAATAACTAATTTCACAAAAATGACTATGGCAACAGTTAACAATCCCCGACAACGACGCCAAAAACTTGTAACACGTAGGTTTGTGCAAGTGTACACAGTCTTTATCAAGTAATAAGTAAGTATCGAGTTATCGTCTCCACAGGGATTGTGTTTGTGTTAAATCACTTAACTGTAAAATTATATTAACAACTTGGTAAATTTTAAAAACATAATATGATTGAGAAGTGATGATTAAATATACTAAATGCAATGATCCCTAATGAAAATTAACCTAAGTGTGTAAGGTATATGTATGAAATGGATTTTAGCAAGATTAAACACAATTTTGCAACAATTATAACATAAATAAACTAGGACAATTACTTTGATTAAATTCAATTTATTATCAACGTGCTTAATAACATTGGGAAAAACATTCCATGGCAACTCGATTTTTCATGAGTTTAGAAACCACATTAGGTCCTTTTGGAATCCTTTACTTAGTAAATATGCATTTTACTGATCCTTATTTACTAAGGGTTTCTTAGCATTCGTGTGAGGTAATAGGGACGTGTTAGGTTTGAAACAGTTTAATCACACAAATCTAAAAACTATGCAGATAACAGAGCTTGGTTAGAGTTGTTATGTAACCTGCAATTTAATCGGGTTAGGATCTAAATTGAGCATGCACATTTCAATTATGTGTCTACTAGCCGTCGTCTGGTTAGGATCGCTCAGCTAATTCAGGTGCATTTCAATCACGTATGAAAGAAATATAGACTTGATTTTAATTGAAAACATGATTGATTGAGGCACAAACATCATTAGCATGAATCTAATAAATATTATTAAATCAAAGCAATTATCCTAGCTTAAATAAAATTAAGCTAACATTATTGTAAATAAGAACAAAGAACACATAGCAAATATTTTCAGATTAAATTAAAGAAAAGAATGATTAAACCCAAATCAAAGTGGCTATCACCCAAGACTCTGATCGAAGAGGGCTCCTTCGTTCCTTCGCTTTGATCCTTTGCTGATGGGTCTCCAAGGTGGCCGACCAAGTGCTCTTTAAGAGGCTTAATTGCTAAAATCTCTATGAAGAGATGCTAGGCATGAGAAATGGGAAATGATAGAGAGAATTAAGAGTAATATTACATATTGTTTTAAAGGTCTTATGGAGTAGAATATAATAATAAAATTTATTTTTTAAAAATTCCAATTTTACCCATAAGTAATATTCCTCAAAGTTCCCTAGTAAATAATATTTTCCAACAGTATAGCCTAACACGTTCTAAATTTTACCATAATCTACAATCCAATAAATTTGATACCCATTTTTTCCTTATTTGCTTTTGGAGCATTCTTTTCTTGATTTTTTTAGAAGTTTTTCTTTTTTTTTAACATTCTATTAGTTATTCTAGAGTGAACTTTTAATTTTTTAGAATAACAATATCGATTTTTTTGTAATTTTTATAGAATAACGACATTTAGCTTTACTTCTAAGTTTTAGCCTATATATATGAATTTCATCAAAGAAGAACTTCATTCTAAACCATCAAAAGGCTAGTGAACCATTCATTTTATCTTTCATTCTAAAAACTTTTTCTCCTGCGCTGGTGCTTCTAGATATGTTAGCAGCGTGAAATCTTTGATAAATTGTAGAAGCATTCATGTGACAACATGTTTAGCTGTAATTCTGGATCAACTTGTGATCGCAATTCTGAATTCTTTCCTACTCTGATCCTCTCAAGTGGATTTATGTGCTGACAACTTTAGACGCAAAACAAGTGCAAAATACAGTGACATTAGTAGCACGAAAGAGATAAAATGAAAGAAATTAAGATCAAACAACATTGAGTTAAAAAATGCACATCCTAAGTATGAAATGCTAAAAATGCATGCTAGATATGATACAAAAGGAACAAATTATACACTAAATTAAGGAGAATTTAAGTGTCATTTTTAGTGCTATCACACCCCAAACTTTAGTTTTTACTTGTTCTCAAGTAAATAAAAGTTAGCAAAGTTATATTAATTTTTGTCACCACAACCATCATCCTAGCAACTTATATTCTCTAGAATCCTAATGTATAAATTGCATTCATTTGTTGGAATATTGCGTCGATAATTTATAGGCATGAATAATCAAAATTGCAAATTCACTGATGCTAGTATCATACTTTGAATCTCAAATCTTCTTAATCTACTGCAGCATTTATTGAATAATATATATATATATATATATATTCTTTCTTTTTCTTTCTTTTTAACAACTTTTCTTTCTTTTTCTCTTTCTCTTGTTTTTATGCGACTGAGAGATGTCATTGCATTACTATACTCTTGTTCTTAGGTAGTAACGATGGGGTGCAACAAACCCCAAGGGAGCATGTAATTACGCTGACAGACACTCTTGGAGTGATAACCTTTGGCTAGATAATTTTTCTAACACTTGTAATGGAGTGTTCCCCCTTTTTGAGTCACAATGCACCCACATTGGAGTGTCTTTTATTAATAGATATAATTATATACATAGCTACAAGATGGTAAGTTAATTCAATATTTAAAGAGTGATACTACCCACTTATTAGTAATGCAATCTCAATCATTCATCCAAAAATAGAAGGAATCAACATTCAATTCACGCATTAGCATTCCAAATAATTCAAGAATTACACATCAAATGAAAAATTGTGGTCACATTTTCTCTAAACTTTGCATACTTTCATTCAATTAAAAAGACAATTAAATTCCTAAATTTGTGGGTGTAATTGCATTTCCATTCCAACCCCCTTAACTTAGTGTCTGCATTGTCCCCAATGCATTGACAACACCATACAAAAATAATGGAAATGAAACTACAATGCAAATGATAAAAAAATTAAAATGCAGAGACAATAAAAATGCAATGACAATTAAAAGAAATGAATGTAACTAACTACTGGAAAGTAAACTAACTTAGATTGCTATAGCCGATGAAGTGGCTGCCTTTGATGTCTCCCTCTTTTTTGGGCTCTCCTTTTTGTCCTTCTTCTTTGCTTTTCGTTTGCGCCTCTTTTCTTTTGATTCAATCGATGTAGTAGATTGCTCTTCCATAGCCGATTGAATATTGGCTTCATCGAATGTTACATCCAAAGGATGAAATTTAGCAAGTGGTGCCACGTATGGACAATAGCTAAAGGATTAGAATCCTTATTTTCGGATGCGACGACCATGGCCCAGCTAGCCTCAGTTGTCACCAGGTTTTCTTTAGATGCACCTACACTTGTAGGTGCATCAACAAATTTTTTTGATAAATTTGTCATGGCAATACTTTGCTCTTCTTTCTTCTCCCTTTCCTCTTCCTTTTCTTCTTTCTCTTCTTTTCTTTCTCCTTCATCTCGTGCTTCTTAGTTGCCTCCAATATCCATAGATGTGGCCGGTGTTTGCTCCTCCCCAACAGCAGTAGTGGCCTCTTGTTCCACCATGTTAGCACCCAAACTATTGGACAGTTCATCGTCAAAAAGGCTTGCTATGTTGCGAAAGCAATCTTCCATCTCTTTAGACCGCACCTCTTTCTCCTCATCATCAGAGATGTGGATTTTGGTTAAGGACTTGACGGATTGGGTTTGTTCGTATGAAGTGTGCTGCTCAGAAGACGGAGTAGCTTCCTTGATAATGAGAGGGAACATGGGGAATTTCGGCATCGGGTTCTTGCTTAAACTGTGTAATATGGTTACAATAGCATTATTCCATGCCTTAGTATAGGCATAGAATAAGTTTTGGCTGTATTTCATTTCCTCCATTGCTCCAACAAGTCTAATTTTTCTGTAGCTTGTTCGATCAACAATCTGTTCAATCTCCACAAGCTTCTTCTATATTAGAGGGTCTGTGGGTGCATTAGTCTGAGTGATCTTCTTCTTCCCTTTTCCCTTTTCTTTCTTCTGTGGGACCTCCTTCACCATTGGGATTTCTTGACTCCTAGTCATCCTCTCCACCGACACATCATTGATTGCGCCTTTGTTTTCCAAGGTTTCCTCCCCTTCATGAGGCACAATGCCTCTTTGTTTACATAGCAACATTATCAAAGAAGGGAAGGGTAGGATACCTATCTGTGTTGTGGCTGCCTCAGCAATTTCTTGATGTAAGATTGCACCGACATCAATTTTACGACCCTTCATTATAGAATGTAATAAGCATATTCTATTGAGTCGTGGTGGTACTATGGGTGGATGGAAACAGACGGTAGTTAATGAAATGGAACCAAACCCTGCTTTGAACAGTTAAATAGTAACAGTGCATGGTGTAGTTATTGGGATTTTTGCCAGTCCACATCACGCCTTCAACACATAAGTATTTAGAAAAATCTCAGCACCATCCTCAGTCAAACTTTCAAGAAATTCAATGTGTTCATCCCCCCTCAGTGATATGTAAAAGGGCATTTATGTAATCGACACTTCATGGTACCAAACCTTCTTGTACAAAAATAAATTCCTGTTCAGAGTCCACCAAGTTAGCATAGAATTCCCTTACTAGAGAAGGAGAATATCCTCTTGGATGGTCGTAAAATTATTCCCATCCTAGACGAGAGATTGTTCTGGCTACTTGCTTTCCCAGAGTTAGTTGTAACGACAACTGAAATCCTTGTTTAGGATGATAGTTCCTCTTTAGCATAATGTCGTGATATTGGTCCTTCGCCGCCTTCAACAAGAACATAACCGACTCTTTGGGTTGAGGTTGGTCAGCATTTCTGACCACAACCGCTGAAGACTCAGCCACTGACTTGGAAGGTGTTTTAGCTTCGCGAGTACGAGCCATGAGTACTGAAATAGAAAAAGTGAGAGTATCTGGAAGAAAAATAGGAGGTTGAAGATAAATAAAATACAACAACAATGGAGGTTGTGAGCATGAGATATTAGTCGGCACAAAAGGGATGTTTTATAGACGATGAAGGAGAAGAGACGTGATAATTGGTAATAATACATTGTGCCTGCAGCCAATAAATGCTAGGACACATATTGTACTTTTTCGGGATGATCCAACGGCTGGGGATTGAGATGAATCAGCTTGTGTGATTCTTGCCCGAAACGTTTCATTGAGTCATCAATAAATTGCGTTGACAAGTCATGTTGTCATGCGTCGACAAAGAAGCAATTTTTATTCTGGCATAAAACTTAAAGAAAAAGAGTTAAAAGTAAAAATCAAAATTTTGCAATGACATTATTAAGAAAATGTGACCAAGTTAATGGTCTCGTGTTGTTCGCTGATGCCTGAGCTATGATAACGCTTCAATCATTAGCCATTTACTTTAAACTGGTGCCCATCGTTCAAATCCTTAATTGTCACCGCACCATGTGGAAATGCTTCGACAACTTCAAAAGGTCCAGACCATCTTGAGCGTAATTTCTCTGGATACAATTTTAAACATGAGTTAAATAAAAGTACAAATTGACCAGGAGAAAATTGTCCCCGCAAAATGATGTTCTTGTGCCATCTTTTAGTTTTTTTCTTTGTAGATGGTAGCATTTTCATAAGCATTGCATTGAATTTCTTCTAACTCTAAAATGTCCAACAATCTTTTTTTTCCAGCATTATCGTAATCCATGTTCACTTGCTTGATTGCTCACATGGCGTTATGTTCAAGTTCAATAGGCAAATGACATGATTTTCCCAACACCAACTGATACGACGACATCCCTAATGGGGTTTTGTAAGCAGTGCGAAGCGCCTACAACGCATCATGTAGTCGTAAGGACCAATCTCTTCTAGATGGGTTAACCACCTTCTCAAGAATACTTTTAATTTGTCGATTGGAGACCTCCGTTTGTCCATTTGATTGTGGATGATACGTGGTTGTCATACGATGCTTCACACCATAACGTTTTAATGTTGTCGCCAACTGATTATAATGGAAATGAATGTCTTGATCTCTGGTTAATGCTCGAGGTGTTCCGAATCTTATAAGGATGTATGTGTGAAAGAATTTTAACTTCGTCCGAGCATCGTCTTTTGGAGTAGCGATTTCTTCGATCCACTTGGAGACATAGTCAACAGCTACCAAAATATACACATTCCCAAAATAATTTGGAAATGGTCCTATGATGTCAATACCACAGACATTAAAGAGTTCAACCTCCATAATAGGTTGTTGAAGCATCTTGTTGCGTCGAGATATGGAATCGATGCGTTGATATTTATCGCACTGTTGAGCGAAATTGTGGGCATCTCGAAACAGCGTAGGCCAATAAAATCTTGATTGTAGGACTTTTACAGTAGTCCTAACAACACCAAAATGACCTCCATAAGGAGTATCGTGGCAATGCTTCAAGATGGAAAGAATTTCCTCCTCAAGAACGCAACGGTGAATAATGTTGTCGGCGAATACCTTGAACAAGTATGGCTCATTCTAATGATATTTCTCAGCATCCCTCAAAAATCTGACTTTCCTATGACTTGTTGCACTCAACGGTAGCTTGCCACAAACTAGATAATTGACCACATCTGCATACCATGGAGATGCGTCGATAAAGGATAATTTCTCATCTGGAAATGCGTCGACAATTTGTGACTTATTGCCATCTTCGCTTCCAGCTTTCAGCTTCCAGACGAGATAAGTGGTCTGCTACTTGATTTTTTGATTCTTTCCTTTCCTTGATCTCAACATCAAATTCTTGCAGCAAAAGGATCCATTTGATCAACCTAGGCTTGGTATCTTTCTTAGCAAATAGGTATCTTAAAGCAGAATGATCAGTGTATACTGTAATCTTTGCATTGACAAGATATGAACAAAACTTGTCAAATGCAAAAACTGCTACTAGCAACTCTTTCTCAGTGGTTATGTAATTCACTTGTGCTTCATTTAGAGTTTTACTAGCATAATAGATAGAATGAAATACCTTGTTTTTTTCTTTGTCCAAGCACAGCTCCTACAGCAAAGTCACTCGCATCACACATTACTTCAAACGATTTTGTCCAATCTAGTGCGACGATAATGGGTGCTTGTACCAGCTGCTATTTAATCTTCAAAAATGCTACCAAACAAGTATCATCGAACAAAAACTATTTATTTTGCTCCAACAAAGAGGATAATGGTTTTGCTATTTTGGAGAAGTCTTAGATGAATCTTCTATAAAATCCGGCATGGTTGAGAAAATTCCTTATTCCTTTCACATTATTGGGTGGAGGTAGTTTTCAATGATTTCCACCTTCGCTTTGTCCACTTCAATTCTCTGATAAGATATTCGATGCCCAAGGACAATACCCTCTGTTGCCATAAAGTGACATTTTTCCCAGTTAAGAACTAAGTTGGTGTCCTCACATATTTTTAGAACTTTGGCTAGATTGTCAACGCATATATCAAAACTTTGCCCATACATAGAAAAAGCATCCATAAATACCTCTAATGAATCCTCGATCATGTTTGAGAAAATGACCATCATACACCTCTAGAATGTGGCTGGGGCATTGCACAATCCAAATGACATTAGCCGAAAAGCAAACGTTAGAAATAGGCAGGTGAAAGTCGTCTTTGCTTAATCCTCCAACACAATAGCGATCTAGTTGTATCCAGAATATCGACCAAATAATAACAGGCCTTACCAGCTAGCCTATCCAACATCTGATCGATGAATGGAAGTGGGAAATGGTCCATTTTAGTGGCCGTTTTTAAATGACGGTAATCCATACACACTCGTTAACCTGTAACAATGTGAGTAGGGATTAGTTTGTTCTTATCATTACTTATCACTCTGATGTCACTATTCTTAGGCACACATTGGACCGGGCTCACCCATGTGTTATCCAAAATGGGGTAAATGATGCCTGCGTCCAACCACTTAATAATCTACTTCTTCACTACTTCATTCATTTTTCATTCAGTTTTCGTTGTTACTAAAGAACTATTTCCCTTCTTCTTCTAGCCTAATCTTATGCATGCAGAAAGAGAGACTAATGCCTCTAATATCTGCTATGCTCCAAGCAATGACTTTTTTGTGTTGCTTCAATATTCCGATTAATTTTTCTTCCTGACTAGCATCGAGACTTGCGCTGACAATTACAAGCAATGTGTCATTATCACCTAAGAAAACATACTTCAGGTGTACTGGCAATGGCTTTAACTCCAAAGTCAGAGCTCATTCAATTGATGGTTTAAAAATAGGGATCGTCCGATTAGTTAGATCCAAAGATTCCAATTGCCAGCCATGTTTTAGCTCGTAAACATTAGCCTCAACTGTGTGGTCACATTCAGGTGGGATGTTGTCGTCAGCTATCACTGCATATTCTTCTGGCACTACTGAGCTTCTTTCATTAAATTCCTTTGAAATTAGTTCATCAAGAATATCAATGTGGTGACATTGTTCCTTACTGCGTGATGGAGATGCTTCAAACACACTAAAGGTTACATGCTCATCGTTATGACGCATAATCAGCTCGCCCTTGAAAACATCAATAAGAGTGCATCTCATGGCTAAGAATGGGTGTTTCAAAATAATGGGCACCTCTTTATCAGCTTCGCAATTAAGAATAATGAAATCAGTTGGGAACATAAGCTTATCAACACGGATGAGAACATCTTGAATCTGTCCTTCAGGTTACGTCAAAGATCTATCCACAAGTTGCAATGTCACCGCAGTGGACTTAAAATTACCAATCCTTAATTTCCTGAAGATTATAGCAGCAAAAGGTTAATGCTAGCTCCTAAGTCACAGAGAGCTTTACCTAAATAATGATTTCCAATAGAACATGGAATTGTGAAACTGCCAGGATCTTTCATCTTTGTTGGCAGTTTATTTGTCAGCACAGTGCTACATCCTTCTATGAGCGCAATTGTCTCAATATAGAAAAGCTTTTTCTTCTTCGACAATAGCTCCTTCATAAATTTCCCATAGCTGGGGATCTGTACAAGAGCATTAATTAGAGGTATATTAATATGTAATTGTTTCAAGGTGGATACAAACTTGTGATAATCTTTGTCATGCTCTTTCTCCTTGAATCTTTGTGGAAATGGAAAAGGTATGTGTACAGTGGGTTGTGTTATTGTAACCGATTGTGACGACATGAGCAGTTACGCCGACAACTTCTTAGGATGAATGGTAGGCATCGGCATGACTACTGGTGGTACCTCATCAATTGCTTCTGCTATATCTTCTTCAGATGCAATTTCTCCTTGTTGCTTTGGTTCCTTTACATCGACAGGTGCCTTGTTAGAGCTGCTACTGTTGTCAACAATTTGCTTTCCACTTCGTAATGTAACAGCCTTGCAATGCTCGTTACCCTTCTAATTTGGATTTTCAGTATCACTTGGAGAAGCACCAGGTTGCCGTGTGCTCATATTAGAAGCCAATTACCCTAGTTGTGCTTCCAACGCTCGGATGGAAGAGGAATTTCCTTATACAATTGCTTCTGTTCTCGTAATATGCTCTCGTATCAATGGTTCAAGAGTAGACAAAGGATCTGCTGTTGATTCAGAATACAGTTGTTACTATTGTTGATATTATTCTTGCATATTTGACATAGCATTTTGTTGTGGCGGCATTCGAACTTGTGGCTGCATCTGATTAAACGACTGCGTTTGGGTCTGTGATTGCATATGATCATATGGTCGTATATTATCTGGTTGCGCATGCAATTGCGGATTGTGATTATAGTTCTGCTGGTGTTGATCATAACTCCCTTGTCTAATTTTTTTTTTGATTTGAGGAATTCCCATATCTATATGTGGTTGTATTCTGACTCTCCTAAGGTTGCTGAGCTCTAATTGAACTGTTGTACGAGTTACCATATGAATTTCCATGAATGTTGTTAATAGAAAATGCATTTTCAACATGCTGTGGACAATCCTCATAATTGTGGTTATCGCTGCAAATTTCACAGGAAAATGTCGAGACATCCATCTGTTGGGCTACTTTAATCGAGGCAACCTCACTCTTTCCCTTCATGTTTTTAATCATGTTTGCCAATAAGGATACCTACACACTCAAAGCTGATATAGCATCTAATTCCATAACTCCAGGATTCGTTTTTACCTAAGTAGAACGAGAAATTGGGTATTGATAGTTATTCTGTGCAATTCTTTCTAATATTCAAACGGCTTCATTGTAGGTGCAATCCAACAATGGAGCATTGGCAGATACATCGACAAGATTTATTGTCTGCGCATTTAATCCATTGTAGAAGATCTTGATTTGTGTGTCTTGTTGGTTTTCATGCATGGGATAACGTCTCAGCAGAGTTTTGTAACGTTCCCATGTAGTGTGTAAATTTTCATCATCCAGTTGATGATATGCCGTGATATCATTCTGCAATCTAGCATTCATTGTTGGTGGATTGAATCGTAAAATGTATTGTGTTGCTAGTGCATTTGAGGAAGTAATAGCTCCAGCTGGTAAACCAAGGAACCATGTTTGTGCTCTTCCTTGTAAAGAATAAGGGAACAACTGCATCTTTAAGGCGTCATCAAGAACACCATGTTGACTTAAAGAAGCACAAATAAGCATAAATGATTTGAGATGCTCTCTCGTATCTTCATGAGATAAACCTGCATATTAACCATTCAAATTAAGCATTTCGAACATAACCAATTTTAATTCAAAATTACCAGCTTGTATTGTCGATCTAACAACCCCTGGTTATAAATCATCGAGTACAGGAACAACGAAATCTCAGATTGTCCTGTTAGGAATTTGCTCTACTTATGATGATGATGATGGTATATTATTGATTACTTATGGCTGCACTGGAGGAACAACATTTTGTGACAGCAATGGTGGTGGATCATTGTTACTTCCAGCCATTTTTCTTTGCTCTTGTGTTCTTCTTCGAATTGTCCTTTCAAGTTCTGGATCAAAACTAACAATGTTGTTAGTATTTCTCCTTGTGGACATAAACACCTAAAAAGAAAATTGAAAAGAATTAATCATAAGATCAGTAATCAGTCAAGGTTAGAAAACAACAAATAAATGCAACGACAAAAATAAACATTAAACAAACGCCATCCTCGGTAACGGTGCCAAAACTTGATCGCGTTATGAACGTCATAGCAAATGTGCAAGCGTACACTATCGATGCAAGAATAGTAGATAGAAATGAATCTATCGGATATCGATCCCACAGAGATGGCTATTTATTGTTTAATCTGTCAAAGCATTCTGAATTGAAATGAGAAGATCTATTTAGAGTTATATCAACGCAACTAGGTTAAAGTTATACAAGTTAAGAAGTAAATCTATCAGCGCAATCAGAATGTTAAATGTCAAAAAAATTATAGAAAATAAATGGATTGTTGAGATGTGTAAAGTAAATGTAAAAACTTAAAATAAATGGATCAAGTGTAAAGAAGAGGAGAGGATCACTGACTTCACAAGTGACAACACTAAATGTGACTACAAGGTTTCTTATAGATGAATTTGTCACCGCTATTACGCTTCAATGAAATCTTACTAATATCAACTCTCTATTTATCAAAGACTCAAGCACTCACAACTATCACACCATCCAGTGCTGGTAATGCTTTGTACTTAAGAACAAGTGACTAGAATTCCTTCTAGTCTCAAGCAACTCTCGCTATCTTGCTTTTTAATTTAACTTGTCACTGCACCTTCTAGTGTTTATAACTGCAATTGCACTTCCGTGGTCAAACAGTTAAATCCAAAGATAAATAGATGAAAAGAATTGAATAAGAATCAAAGTAATCTAACATTAAAAGACACTTCCATGTACAATCAATTGTCAATTGAAAATCATCAGCATCAAAAGAGGGATTAATAAATGAATCGAAGCATACTGTTCCTAGGCTATTAGGATTCTCCCTTAACTGCTCCTCTTACGTCGCATCAAGCTCTTCTCGTCAGAAGATATTGGGCCCTTGCTCGATCAAATCACAATCTTCCAGATCAAGCTTTCATGGAAGCTTTAGATGAGAGAAATTTAGATTTGAAATTTTCACCACTTGATATCATCTTTTTTTTTCGTCCTTCTATTTATAATCACTGGTTCCTTCTAGATCTTCCTTTCTTCTCAGGTCTAACACCTCTTTGCAGCTATAACAGTTGTTATTGACAACTATGCACTCACGCAGATATGATTTATTCAATGGACAATAGAAGATTATCGCAACGTCTCTAGATGCAAATTATGACTTTAATTTGCTGCGACAATTTTCTCCTGCGCTGGTGCTTCTAGATATGTTAGCAGCGTGAAATCTTTGATAAATTGTGGAAGCATTCATGTGACGACATTTTAGCCGCAATTCTCAATCAACTTGTGACTGCAATTTTGAATGCTTTCCTACTCTATTCATCTCAGGTGGATTTCTACGCTGACAACTTTAGACGCAAAACAAGTGCAAAATACAGTGACATCAGTAGCACGAAAGAGATAAAATGAAAGAAATTAAGATCAAACAGCTATTGGTCCCTTATGCCTTTCCTCCTAGATATGAATTTAGTCAACAATAGTTTTTTACCTCAAAGTCCATGATGTTAAATTTTATTTTTATTTTTTATTTTCTATGTTTGTTTGGCTAGTCAATCTCGAGAGTCCTCAAGGCATACATGAACATGTTCATGTAGACAACAAACATATGGTATATGGTCTCTATTGTAGCATTCTCGAGCCTCGATCCATTGAAGGAAAGGCCATATCTTAGAGGAAAGGCAGAAGGGGCATCCTTATCCATTGGACCATGCATTGATGAAATATCTACAATCTTCTTGTCCCTCATGAAAAAGAGAAAATTGATAAACTCTATGAAACGTTCTACTTGATCGTAGAGCTCCCTCGGGTTAAGCTGATCAGTGGGAGTTTTCCACGAATTATTAGTTTCCTTTCCATGTGATTGCTGGACCAAAGAAATCGCCCTTTGTTTTTATTTTGATGGATTTGGTCATTGAAATCTTGGACAAGCAAGTTGATTATTACCATACGGTAAGCCTCAATAGGAGCATGAGAGGTTTCATTAAGAGGTTGGTTTGGGTTTAAAAATTGTTTAGCGATAGATTTAGCAGAAGGATGACCAAACAAATAAGGCTTACAACATGGTCAAAAAATTATAAAAAGAATCTCACCACCATATATAGTGGAGAGCTTAGACATTTTCCTATAAATTATTGTATGACGTTTTGAAAATGAGAGGAGTCAATCATCCACATTTTCAATATGAACTTACTTTGAGATTCAATTTCTCATTCATTACTCAACCATTTTGAGCATATTATATATCGTTTTAAAGGTCTCATTGAGTAGAATATAATAATAAAATTTATTATTTAAAAATTCCAATTTTACCCGTAAGTAATATGCCTCGAAGTTCCTTAGTAAACATTATTTTCCAACAGTATAGCCTAACATGTTCTAAAATTTACCATAATCTACAATCCAATAAATTTGGTATCCATTTTTTCCTTATATGCTTTTGAAGCATTATTTTCTTGTTTTTTTAGAAGTGTTTCCTTTTTTTAACATTCTATTAGTTATTCTAGAGTGAACTTTTAATTTTTTAGAATAATGATATCGATTTTTTGTAATATTTATAGAATAACGACATCTAGTTTTACTTCTAAGTTTTAGCCTATATAAATGAATTCCATCAAAGAAGAACTTTATTCTAAACCGTCAAAAAGGCTGGTAAAGCATTCATTTTTATCTTTCTTGCTTGTTTCTTTTTGTCCTTTAATCTTTTTTGCAGTGGCAAGCTCAAGCAAGAAAACTAGGGGAAAAAATTGAGATTAAGATAATTAATAATGAGGATGATTGGCTCATCTTAATTTCAAAACTTCGTACAGGAATTTATAAGAAAATCTCTGAGCTCTCCACTTTATGTTGTGGTGACATTATCTTTATTATTTTCTCACCACCTTCTAAGCCTTATTCATTTGGTCATCCTTCTGTTGAATCTCTCGCTAAACTACTTTTGAACCCAAACCAACCTCTTAATGAAACCTCTTATGCTCCTGTTGAGGCTTACCATAAGGTAAAAATCAACTTTCTTGTCCAATATTTCAATGAGGTCCACAACCAACTAGATGCATCAAAAGAAAATCAATGGGAAATTTCTTTGGCCTAAGAGTCACAAGGAAGTGGAAATCATCATTAGTGGAAAACTCCCATTCGTCAGGTTAACCCAAGAGTGCTCCACGAACGAGAAGAATGATTCACAGATTTTATCATCTTGCTCTTTGTCACTAGGGACAAGAGAAAATTGATAAGCTCTGTGAAACGTTCTTAGAGGAAAGGCCATATCATAGAGGAAAGGCAAAAGGGGCATCCTTATCCATTGTAGCATGCATTGATGAAATATCTGCAATCTTTCTTGTCCCTCGTGACAAAGAGAAAATTGATAAACTCAGTGAAACGTTCTACTCGATTATAAAGCTCCCTCGGGTTAAGTTGATCAATGGGAGTTTTCCACGAATGATTAGTTTCTTTTCCACGTGATTGTTGGGACAAAAGAAACCGCCCTTTGTTTTTATTTTGATGCATCTGGTAGGTCATGGATCTCATTGAAATCTTGGACAAGCAAGTTGATTTTTACCATACGGTAAGCCTTAATAGGAGCATGAGTGGTTTCATTAAGAGGTTGGTTTGGGTTTAAAAATTGTTTAGTGACAGATTTAGCAGAAGGATGAACAAACAAATAAGGCTTACAACATGGTGAGAAAATTATAAAAAGAATCTCACCACCATATATAGTGGAGTGCTTAGAGGTTTTCCTATAATTCTTGTATGATGTTTTGAAAATGAGAGGAGCCAATCATCCACATTTTTAATTATCTTAATCTCAGTTTTATGTTTTCCCCTAGTTTTCTTACTTGAGCTTGCCATAGTAAAAAAGATGAAAGGACGAAAAGAAAGGAGCTAGAAAGATAATTATTTTGCATAAAAATTGTATTTATAGCTAGGTTAATTAAGCTTGGGCGGCAAGGCTTAAAGAAAACAAGAGAATTTTGCAAAAATTAATTTATTTTGTAAGATATATGACTTGAACTTGAAACCTCCATTACTTTCATGCTCTATCATTGATCAATTAACCATTAGGCCATCTTCATATTTTTTATATAATTTTATATTTCTATTGGGCTAAATTTTGAGATATAAAAAACATCATTCTTATTGCTCTAACCAAAAACACAAAGAAAAATAGGTAATAAACTAATTATAAAAACAAATCAGCACTCTTTATCTTTCCTCATGGATTATGGTTTTTTTACTGGGAAAGTCTTGAACTATATAACCCTTTTCATTGTTTATTTTAGGTGTTCAACTTTCATTAACTAGTTGTTAATACTACAATTCACAGTAATGCGAAGAGTTGCATTCTTAAAACTTAGAACAATTTTATTTTCTTCATCTATTCTTCTCTATATAACTCTAAAGAAGACATGGTGATATTTCCTGCATTGTAAAATAAAATCAAGTATAGAAGCAAAATTCGAGTCATTTTAGATGCTATTGACTAACATCATCATACTTTCAATGGTAGTACATGTTAGACGAAAGGCAGTATGTAAAAAATATATAATTTTAATTTAATGATAAATTTAAGAGCAAATAACATGAATACTTTACGTAGTATTTGTAGATAGATTGTAAATAAAAATCCATTGAGGCTTGTATAAACAATCTCCTTAAGACAGATTCGCCCTCTCCTAGGTGCTATAGAATTTTTGGACGTCTATCTCCCAGGATTGAACAACGATTGGTTATCAAAAGCAGTACAACTTTTGTAACAGACGCATGCTAACCAAGCCTCCTCTATCACCAAAAAGGAATAGAAGCATATTTAAGAGAAAACAAGAACATGTTTTTGAGAGAGAACAAAAGTTATTTCTTCTTCTCTTTATGTGTAAAATGAAATGAAAAGTGGGCTATTTATAGTGAAATTTCATTAAAATCGTTTCATGTAATTTAAACAAAACATTATGATTGGAGAGTTACAAAATAATGTTTTGTAAGTTACAAAAATGGTGAGTTACAAAAAATTAAAACAAAATAAAGCTATGTAACTGCCTTTGGAACACCAGAGGATAGTTCTATTGAAGAGGAAAAATATAAAAATTTTGGTAGGCCCACCAAGGATCGACCGGTCCGAACATTTGGCATTGCTCACGTCGTGCAAGTGCACCCCTAACCTGTTTTGGTTTAATCAACACCCACTACGCGTGTGGGAGAGCTTTGGTTTAGTCATTTACTAACCAACATTTTGCTTCTAGCTTATAAACCCTTCCCATATACCACACTTTTAACAATGTGGGATATGAGGTTTGAAGCACCATTTTCCTCAATCATTTTCATGTAACTTACTTTGAGCTTCAGTTTTTCATTCATTACTCAACCATTTTGAGCATATTATATATCATTTTAAAGGTCTCATGGAGTATTATATAATAATAAAATTTATTATTTAAAAACGCCAATTTTACCCATAAATAATATGCCTCAAAGTTCCTTAGTAAACATTATTTTCCAACAATCCCCCACATGAATGAAATTGAAAGATCAACGAAATTCAACGACACAGAGTGGTGATAGAGTTTACGTTAGATATTTGCATAGGATAGGTAGGCATCAACCCTTGAACCTTCCCTTGTGAAAGTATATCTACTTTGTTGGCTGACTAGTAGACACAATATCCTTGAACTATTCTTCCTTTGGTGTAAGCGATGGTATACCTCACTCAAATACCTCATTCGCAAGGTTTTTGATTCTTATGGGTATGTTCATTTGGCCGTGAACATCTCCTAGTTCTGCAAGAGTTTTAGAGAAATATGCTCCAGTAGTCTCCTTGAAGCCGCCCCACTTCACTCTCACATAGGTGACTTATGTTGTTCGGCTCACCGAAACTTACAATGGTCATTAAAAACATTTGCTTAACCCTTTTTACATTTTGAATCACCGTTATCATCATAGAAATGGACTTAGAGTAATAACCCCCCATAGTGACCCTACAAGTTATATGCAAGTAGGTTGTCCCTTTGAACCTAAATCTTGGGATCTCCAGTCAACTAAGTTGGGTTTTCCTTCACATAGCGCTTTTAAATGTCATGGGTATCAACCCCATTCCTTTCGTTGTTTTATCAACCTGATCTCAGTTTAATCCTTTGGTTAGTGGATCCGCAATGTTATCTTTTGATTTTATAAAATCAGTAGAGATAACCCCAGTTGAGATCAATTGTCTAACGATATTATGTCGATGGTGCATATTTGTTGACTTACCATTATACATCACATTCTGTGCTCTACAAATGGTAGCTTGATTATCACAATATATGCATATTATGGGCATAAACTTTGGCCATTCAGGAATATCTTCCAAGAAATTTCGTAGCCATTCAGCCTCTTCTCCAGATTTGTCTAGATCTACAAACTCATATTCCATTTTGGATCTGGTTATAATCATTTGTCTTGAGGATTTCCATGACATAGCTCCTCCTCCTAATGTGAAAACATATTCACTTGTGCCTTTAGTATCTTGAATATCAAATATCCAATTAATATAAAAAAAAAATCCTTCTAACACAGCAGGATCTCTGAAATAATGCAATCCATAGTCTTGAGTATATCTGAGATATCTCAGTACCCTCACAATTGCTTTCCAGTGGTTTTTCCCTAGACTGCTCGTGAATCTGCTTAAACTGCTCATAGTAAAAGCAATATTCGGTCTAGTATAGCTCATAAGCTACATTAGACTACCTGTGACCCTTGCATATTCCACTTCGTCAACACTTTCACCTTTGTTTTTGGACAAATGTTGGCTCGTATCTATAGTTCTGGCTACACCAGAATCATCTTTGCTATATTTTCCAAGAATCTTATCCACATAATGTGATTGAGTCAATATGAGACCTTCAGGTGATCTCTTGATTTGGATACCCAAAATCACATCAGCTAGTCTAATATTTTTCATGTCAAATCTTGAATTTAACATGTCTTTGGTACGTTTTACCATGTCATCATTGCTTCCAATAATGAGTATGTCATCGACATATAAACACAAGATTACATATCCATTTACAGTGGTTTTGACATACACAGATTTGTCACACTCATTAATTTTAAATCCATTGGTCATCATGACACTGTCAAATTTTTCATGCCACTTCTTTGGTGCTTGTTTAAGTCCATACAAAGACTTCACCAATCTATAGACTTTTTTTCTTGCCCTGATGTTACATGACCCACAGGTTATACCATGTAAATCTCCTCATCAAGATCTCCATTTAGAAAAGTTGTTTTAACATCAATTTGATGTACTTCTAGATTCCTCAAAGCGACAATTGCAAGTATCATCCTTATAGACATTATTCTTGATATAGGAGAGAATGTATCGAAGTAATTAAGACCTTCCTTTTTTCTGTAACCTTTTATCACCAATTTGGCCTTGTACTTATCAATCGTTCCATCTACTTTTATTTTCCATTTGAAAATCTGTTTAGAATTTAATGGTTTAATTCTTGAAGGAAGATCTACTAATTCCCACATATGATTTTGCAAGATGAAATCAATTTCACTTTTAATAGCATGTTTCCACAAAGTGCTTTCAGAAGAGCATATAGCTTTACTATAAGTTTGAGGTTCAGCCTCTAGCATATAGGTTAAAAATCTGATCCAAAAGACTTTTCCACCCTTTCCCTTTTACTCTTCCTTGGTTCTGCCTCAATTTCAACCTTTTGTTGAACATCTTGATTATTTTATTAATAGTCTCTGAGGTTCATTTCAATGAACTTGAACTAATATCCCTAGTCTTACAAGGGAATATATTTTCAAAGATAAGGTATTCTTTGATTTCAATATCGTATTCTTGTAAATTTTAAGATTCTTTGATTCATGTACAAGAAATTGATATGCATTGGTATGGTGTGCATAGCCAATGAAAATACAATTCACCGTTTTAGGATCTATTTTCATTTGCTTTGGTAATGGAGCCATTACTTTTGCAAGACACTCCTATACTTTCAGGTAGTTATAGGAAGGTTTTCTACCTTCCCATATCTCATATGGTGTCTTATCCTTTCTCTTGCGGAGCACTTTATTTAAAAGATAATTAGCTGACAAAACAACTTCCCCCCACATGTTCTGTGATAACCCACAACTTACTAGCATCTATCTCAGAAAAGGAGTCCTTGTCACAATAGATATGACATGTAGCACCAATATCAAGCCACCATTCTCTTGGGTTTGAGTCAACTAAGTTGACTTCAGAAATCACAGCACAAAGATAAATTTCAGACATTTTTCTCGTGTAGTAAATTTATGAATCTGTTAAACATTAGGAATTTAGTTAGAAACTAAAAACCAGAAACAAAAACACAACTTTTGTTAAACGATAGCAAGAAAACTAAAAACATGAAAAAAAAGTCTACATGGACTAATAGAAAACACAATAATGAACAATGCACCGGGTAGGTTACTTTGAAAGAGAGGTGATGCACTAGGCACGCTTAAATACCCAGTCTTTCAAAAAACCAATCCTAGACATGCATTCCCAAATTATTTTTCAATTATCTGTACATACCTGCCTTTGATTTGTAGGAATCTGTCTTAAGATTGATAGACAAAAGGTAGTATATAAAAAATATATATAATTTAAATTTAATGATAAATTTATAAACAAATAACATGAATACTTTATGTCTATTTGTAGATAGATTGTAAATAAAAATCTGTTGAGGCCTGTATAAACAATCTCCTTAAGACATATTCGCATTCTCCTAAGTGCTAAAGAATTTTTGGACGTCTATCTCCTAGGATACAACAACGATCAGTTACCAAAAGCAGCGCAACTTTTATAACAGGTGAATGCTAACCAAGCCTCCTCAATCACAAAAAAAAGAAGCATATTTGAGAGAAAACAAGAACAAGTTTTTGAGAAAAAACAGAAGTTGTTTCTTCTTCTCTTGATGTGTAAAATGAAATGAAAAGTGGGCTATTTATAGTGAAATTTTCATGAAACGATTTAATGTAATTTAAAACAAAACATTATGATTGGAGAGTTACAAAATAATGTTTTGGAAGTTACAAAAATGGTGAGTTACAAAAAATTAAAACAAAATAAAACTATGTAATTGCCTTTGATACACCAAAGGACAGTTCTTTGAAGAGGACAGTTCGAATATTTCACGTCGCCCATGTTGTGCGAGTGCGCCCCTAACACGTTTTGGTTTGATTGGAAAATTCTTGCTCGCAAGGGAAAGCTTTGGTATAGTCATTTTCTACATAACATGTTGCTTCTATCTTATAAACCCTTCCCATATACCACACTTTTAACAATGTGGGATATGGGGTTTTAAGCACCATTTTTCCTCAACAATCATTTTTGTGTAACTTACTTTGAGCTTCAATTTTTCATTCATTACTCAACCATTTTGAGCTTATTATATATCGTTTTAAAGGTCTCATGAAGTATTATATAATAATAAAATTTATTATTTAAAAAATCCAATTTTACCCATAAATAATATGCCTCAAAGTTCCCTAGTAAACATTATTTTCCAATAGTACAACCTAACATGTTCTACAATTTACCAAAATCTACAATCCGATAAATTTGATATCCATTTTTTCCTTATATGCTTTTGGAGCATCATTTTCTTGATTTTTTTAGAAGTGTGTCCTTTTTTTTAACATTCTATTAGTTATTCTAGAGTGAACTTTTAATTTTTCAGAATAACGATATCTATTTTTTGTAATTTTTATAGAATAATGACATCTAGTTTTACTTCTAACTTTTGGCCTATATATATGAATTCCATAAAAGAAGAACTTCATTCCAAACCATCAAAAAGGCTGGTAAAGCATTCATTTTTATCTTTCTTGCTTGTTTCTTTTTATCCTTTAATCTTTTTTGCAATCGCAACCTCAAGCAAGAAAACTAAGGGAAAAAATTGAGATTAATATAATTAATAATGAGGATGATTAGCTCATCTCAATTTCAAAACTTCGTACAGGAATTTATAAGAAAATCTTTGAGCTCTCCACTTTATGTTGTGGTGACATTATCTTTATTATTTTGCCACCACCTTGTAGGCCTTATTCATTTGGTTCTTTTGGTGGATCTGGTAGGTTGTGGACCTTATTGAAATATTTGACAAGCAAGTTGATTCTTACCATACAGTAAGCCTCAAAAGGAACATGAGTGGTTTCATGAAGAGGTTGGTTTTGGTTAAAAATTTGTTTAGCGACAAATTCAATAAAAGGATGACCAAACAAATAAGGCTTACAAGATGGTTAGAAAATAATAAAAAGAATCTCACCACCACATACAGTGGAGAGCTTAGCGATTTTCCTATAAATTCTTCTATGAAGTTTTGAAAATGAGAGGAGCCAATCATCCACATTTTCAATTATCTTAATCTTAGTCTTATGTTTTCCCCTAATTTTCTTACTTGAGCTTGCCATAGCAAAAAAGATGAAAGGACAAAAAGAAACAAGCAAGAAAGATAATTATTTTGCATAAAAATTGCACTTATAGCTAGGATAATTAAGCTTGGGTGGTAAGACTTAAAGAAAACAATGGAATTTTGCATAAATTAATTTATTTTGTAAGAGATGGGACTTGAACTTGAAACGTCGATTACTTTCATGCTCTATCATTGATCTATTAACCATTACGCCTTCTTCATATTTTTTATATAATTTTATATTTCTATAAGGCAAAATTTTGGGGCGTTAAAAACATCAATCTTATCGCTTCAACCAATAAACACAAAGAAAAACAGTCAATAAACTAATTATCAAAACAAATCAACACTCATTATCTTTCCTCATGTATTAAGGTTTTTGCACTGTGAAAATTTGAACTAATAACCCTTTTCACGTGCAATTGTTTAATTTTAGGTGTTCAACTTTCAATTAACTACTTGTTAATACTACAATCCCCAATAACGCTAAGAGTTGAATTCTTAAAACTTTGAACAATTTTGTTTTCTTCATCTATTCTTCTGTATATAACTCTGAAGAAGACATTGTGGTATTTCATGCATTGTAAAATAAAATAAAGTAGAGAAGCAAAATTCGGGTTTCTTCAGAAGCTATTGACAACATCATCATACATTTAATGGTAGTATAGCCTAACATGTTCTAAAATTTACCATAATCTACAATCCAATAAATTTAAGATCCATTTTTTTCTTTATATGCTTTTGGAGCATTCTTTTCTTGATTTCTTTAGAAGTCTTTCCTTTTTTTTTTAACATTCTATTAGTTATTCATGTAGCCAACAAATATAAGAAAATAAATAGGCAATTTATTTGGCTTAATAACTAATAGAATGTTAAAAAAAGTCTTTCCTTTATTTTAACATTCTAGTTGGAGCATTCTTTTAATCCAATAAATTTTTGCCTTAGTTAGCAATAGTTTTGTACCTCAAAGTCCATAATGTTAAATATTATTTTTATTGTTTTATTTTTTATGCTTGTTTGGCTTACCAATCTAGAGAATCCTCAAGGCATAAATGAACATGTTTATGTAGCCAACAAACATATGGTATATGGTCTCTATTGTAGCATTCCTGAGCCTCTATCCATTGAAGGAAAGGCCATATCTACTAGGATAAGTAGAAGGTCGTTATCCATTGGATTACATTGAGGAAATATCTGCAATCTTCTTGTCCCTCATGACGGAGAGAAAATTTATAAACTCTGTGAAACCTTCGACTCAATCGTAAAGCTCCCATAGGTTAAGCTGATCAATGGGAGTTTTCCACCAATTATGAGTTTCATTTCCATGTGACTGTTGGGCCAAGGAAATTTCCCTTTGTTTTTCTTCTGATGGATCATGTAGGTCATGGACCTTATTAAAATAATTGAAAAGCAAGTTTATTCTTACCATACGGTAAGCCTCAATAGAAGCATGAGCGGTTTCATTAAGAGATTGGTTTGGGTTCAAAAATCGTTCAGCGATAGATTCAACATAAGGTTGACCAAACAAAAAAGACTTACAAGATGGCGAGAAAATAATAAAAAGAATCTCACCACCACATAAAGTGAGTGCTTAGAGATTTTCTTATAAATTCTTGTACGATATTTTGAAAATGACATGAGCCAATCATCCTCACTTTCAATAATCTTAATCTCATTTTTTTCCCCTATCTTTCTTACTTGAGCTTGCCACAGAAAAAAGATTAAAGGACAAAAAGAAACAAGCAAGAAAGATAATTATGTCCCTTATGCCTTTCCTCCTATATATGGCCTTAGTCAACAATAGTTTTGTACCTCAAAGTCCACGATGTTAAATTTTATTTTTATTGTTTTATTTTCTATGTTTGTTAGGCTTGTTAATCTCGGGAGTCTTCAAGGCATACATGAACATGTTCATGTAGCCAACAAACATATGGTATATGGTCTCCATTATAGCATTCTCGAGCCTTGATCCGTTGACAGAAAGGCCAAATCTAAGAGGAAAGGCAGAAAGGGCATCCTTATCCATTGGAGCTTGCATTGAGGAAATATTAGCAATCTTCTTCTTCGTCGTGACAGAGATAAAATTTATAAACTCTGTGAAACGTTCTAATTGTTCGTAGAGGTCCTCAGGTTAAGCTGATCATTGCGAGTTTTCCATTAATGATGAGTTTTTTTTCCGTGTGATTGCTTGGCCAAAGAAATCACCCTTTGTTTTTCTTTTGATGCATCTGGTAGATTGTGGACCTCATTGAAATATTTGACAAGTAAGTTGATTCTCACCTTATGGTACGCCTTAATAGGAGCATGAGTGGTTTCATTAAGAGGTTGGTTTTGGTTAAAAAAAATTTTAGCGACAGATTCAATAGAAAGATGACCAAATAATATGCCTTGCAAGATGGTGAAAAAATAATAAAAACAATCTCACTACCACATAAAGTGGAGAGCTTAGTGATTTTCTTATAAATTCTTGTACGAAGTTTTGAAAATGAGATGTGCCAATCATCCTCATTTTCAATTATCTTAATCCTAGTTTTTTGTTTTCCACTAGTTTTGTTGCTTGAGCTTGCCAGTGCAAAAACGATGAAAGGACAAAAAGAAACAAGCATGAAAGATAATTATTTTGCATAAAAATTGTATTTATAGCTAGATTAATTAAGCTTGGGTACCAAGAGATGGGATTTGAACTTGGAAATTCAATTACTTTCATTCTCTATCATTGATAAATTATCCATTGGGTTTTCTTCATATTTTTGGAATAATTATATATTTCAATTGGGCTAAATTTTGGGATGTTAGAAACATCATTCTTATAGCTCCAACCAATAAACACAACGAAAAATAGGCAGTAAACTGATTATGAAAAGAAATCGGCACTCTTTATCTGTCCTCGTGGATTATGGTTTTTGCACTAGGAAAATCCTAAACTAAATAACCCTGTTCACTGTTCACTTGTTTAATTTTAGGTGTTCAACTTTCATTTAACTACTTTTTAATACTACAATTCGTAGTAACGCTAATACTTGAATTCTTAAAACTTAGAAAAATTTAATTTTCTTCATCTATTCTTCTCTATATAATTCTAAAGAAGACATTGTTATAGTTCATGCATTGTAAAATAAAATCAAGTAGAGAAGCAAAATTTGAGTCATTTAGATGCTTTCAACGGTAGTACAACATCATCATACTTTCAATGGTAGTACAACCTAACATGTTCTAAAATTTACCATAATCTACAATCCAATAAATTTGATATCCATTTTTCCTTATATGCTTTTGGATAATTATCTTCTTGGTTTCTTTAGAAGTCTTACCTTTTTTTAACATTCTATTAGTTTTTCTAGAGTGAACTTTTAATTTTTCAAAATAACGATATCGATTTTTTGTAATTTTACAAAATAACGACATCTCGTTTTGCTACTATTTTTTGGCCTATATATATGAATTCCATAAAAAAAAACTTCATTCCAAACCATCAAAAAGGCTGCAAAGCATTCATTTCTATCTTTCTTTCTGGTTTCTTTTTGTCCTTTAATCTATTTTGTAATGGCAAGATCAAGAAAAAAACTAGGGAAAAAAAAATAAGATTAAGATAATTAAAAATGAGGATGATTGGCTCATCTCAATTTCAAAACTTCGTATAGGAATTTATAAGAAAATCTCTGAGCTTTCCACTTTATGGGGTGGTAACATTCTCTTTATTATTTTCACACAACCTTGTAAGCCTTATTCATTTAGTCATCCTTCTATTGAATTTGTCGCTAAATGACTTTTGAACCCAAACCAACCTCTTAATGAAACTACTCTTGCTAATGTTGAGGCTTACCGTAAGATAAAAATCAACTTGCTTGTCTAAGATTTCAATGAGGTCCAAGACTAACTAGATTCATCAAAAGAAAATCAATGGGCAATTCTTTAGCCTAACAATCACAAGGAAGATAAAATAATCATTGGTGGAAAACTCCCATTAATTAGCTTAACACAAGGGAGCTCTAGGAACGGGACGAACGTGTAACATCCGTATTTTTTAACCGAAGTTGGAATAGTATTAGAGTTTAATTAAGAATTAGAATGTGTAGTCTAAATAAGAAAGGTTAAGAAAATTCAAGGACTAATTAGTAATTGTATGAAAGCATAAGGGACTAAATAGCAATTTAGCCAAAATGAATTATGAGTCATCATGGGAATTATAGTGATTAAGTAGGGGCAAAAGAGTAATTTGGTGGGAGATTTGTTTGGAGGCAATGTTTTGGGCCAAAGTGTAATGTTGGATGGACTAGGGATTAAAAGAACAATTTTACCATTTTTATTAAGTGATATATGTTAAGGGAAAATTCTAGAGAATTTGAGAAAGGGAAAAATCAATTAAAAAGCAAAAATATCAGCTCTCTCCATAAGCTAGCCGTCCAAGTCTTCATATTTCATTTCTAACTTTTGCTTTTATTCCAATTAAGTCCTTCCACCATTGTTAAGCCTTCCAAGCTCCAAAACCTTCCATTTTATTTAAAATTTCTTAAGGAAAGGCATAGAAGGAAGCTAGTAGACACCTTAATTTCCTTATAGAGTCCACTTTGAAGTGTAAAAGTGGATAGGGATTGAATTAGAATTTTGGGAATTCAAGAACAAAGGTAAGAGATGATTCAATTATCATGATATACATGTATATTTACATAATCTAGCATGAAAAAGTATTGAATTTTAGTCTTAAGCTTATATGTGTTTGTATGAAATTGAAGAGAAAGAAAAAGAGAAGATCAAAGAGAGAAAGGAAGCTTTCTACAAGAGTTGTAAGTACTACAAGTATTAAAAGATTTAGAATTAATTAAATTAAAGTGTTTATAATTTTAACATATATGATTAATTACGATAAAAATGATATGTTTAATTATAAGTGTTGATTATGTGTGATTAAATGAAATTTAGTGTAAAGAGACATGAAAAAGGAAGCATGTCCATTAAAACAAATTGGACAGAATAGAAGATTAACTTCGAAAATTCACAAAAAATTGTATAAAAAGAGTTAGAAGTTGAATTAAATATGTAATTAAATCTTATTGAGTGCAGTTTCATAGGGAAGAAACAGTGAAAGAAAAGAAATTGTACATTCTGAGATATATCTGATCTAGTGTAACAAAGTCAGATTAGGTTCAAGTTCTTCTGTTTTGAATTTGAAAAATCATAGAAAAATATAGAAAAATTATTATAGACTGAAATTTATATGGTTGAATCCTTAATGATTCTATTTTCAAAAGAAATAGACGGGAACATTATTGGATTCCTATACTAAAAGATAAATAATTTTTAGTAAAGAAATGTCGAAACTGTTAGGTAGCAGAGAAGGGGTAAATTGAAAGAATTTACTGTACAAATTGGTTAAAGTAAAAATTCTTAAATTTTTATAGTAAAAAGATATTTGAGACTAATTTCAGAATCATCAAGCGGATTATAATTTTGAATTCTGTAGCTCAAGATATAAATAATTTAGTGATTGTGACTCAAATGTACAGCTTTGAAAATTAATGTAAAAAAAAATTGAATAGAAATGAAAAATTGATGCATATAAAGTGGTATGTGATGAAATTGAGAAATGAGAATGAAATGGATAAATCAAAGGTTTCCAAAGTTATTAGTACCTAATTGTTTATGATATTTGGTTGTTATTTGGTTAAATTGATTTGTTATTGATTTGTATTACTATAATTTGAATTATTCATTATTTAATGTTTATTTTGATATTTATATTTAATAAGTGAATATAAGGTAAGCGTTAATATTGAGATGAATGGAAATTTATATTGAATTAATAGTATATTTGAATTGAATTTGAATGATTTGTGATCAAAATTGAAAGTGATATGAGTTGTAAATTGAAAATCCCTATTAACTAGTCGGGCTGAGTCGGATATAGTTGGCATGCCATAGGATTGGAAGAGTTCAGGGATACTTCGACCTTGAGTCGATGAGACACTGGGTGTCATTATTTTACTTCGGATAGATTCGATGAGGTACTGAGTAACACTTTACTTCGGCTAGGCCGATGAGACACTGGGTGTCTCTTTATTGCTTCGAACTATCCGATGAGGCACTGGGTGCCATTCTCGTGTGTTTGGTTGGATCCGTGTATCCGCCAAGGTCCGAGTCTTTTTAATAGGGTAAACAATGTGAAAAAGAAAGAATGTGAAAATTGTGACATTGAGATAAGTAAAATGATAATCACATGAAAGGTAAGTACAATATAAGTATAAGAAATCGAAGAATGATAAAACTAAGTAAACTAAGAGGTTGGAATGGCTAAAATGTGAAATGAGGAAGAATATGTGAATTTCATAACACTACTGTAAGTTAAATGGTATATACATAAATGCTATGTATTTTACATGAATAAACAATTATATAAATGAGTTTGAAAGGAGTGATTAAAAGATGAATGTTTAATGACACTTGTAGTACTTACTAAGCCTTCATCGGCTTAACGTGTTTATTTCAACGCGTAGGTATAAGACCTCCAAGAAGCTAAGGTTGGATTAGGTGTCTCTCATAAAATCACATCAACATTAAAAGATTGCACGACAACGTATATTTATTTTGTGTGAAATGGCATGTACAAATGGTAAAGTTTTTATATAATTTTAGGGGGTTAGTTTGAAGTTTCTAGCTATATTTCTTGATTTTAGAATAGAGGTATCAATATTTTTACGGTGGTATCGATATTTGCCTTGTTTTGAGTAAAAATTACATTTTCATTATTTTCAAACTGGTTTTAAGTCTTGATTTTGATTATACTTGATTATTTTGTGATATTTTGAGTAAAACGATTCAATTACACAGTATTTGAAAGAAAATTTTGTTATACTCGTTTTTAATTCTCTAACACTGTATGTAATACTCTTATATCGGGTTTATACGTGTGAACGGGTGTAGGGGTGTTACAGAACGATTCACATATTTTGTCATCTTGCTCTCTATCACGAGGGACAAGAAGAGTGCAAATACTAACTCAATGCATGCTCCAATGGATAATTATGTCCCTTATGCCTTTCCTCTAAGGTACGGCCTTAGCCAGTAACAGTTTTGTACCTTAAAGTCCACGATGTTAAATTTTATTATTTTCTATTTTAATTTTTTTTATTTTCTATTTTTGTTTGGCTTGTCAATCTCAGGAGTCCTTGTGGCATACATGAACATGTTCATGTAGCCAACAAACATAAGGTATATAGTCTCTATTGTAGTTTTCCCGAGCATTGATCCATTGAAGGAAAGGCCATATCCAAGAGGATAGGCAGAAGGGAAATCCTTATCCATTGGAGCATGCATTGAGGAAATATCTGCAATCTTCTTGATCCTCGTGAGAGAGAGAAAATTGATAAACTGAAACGTTCTACTCGATCTAGAGCTCCCTCGAGATAAGCTGATCAATGGGAGTTTTCCACCAATCTAAGTTTCATTTCCATGTGATTGTTGGGCCAAAGAAATCGCCCTTTGTTTTTCTTTTGATTGATCCGATAGGCCGTGGACTTCATTAAAATATTAGACAAGCAAGTTGATTCTTACCATACGGTAAGCCTCAATAAGAGCATGAGTGGTTTCATTAAGAGGTTGGTTTGGGAACAAAAATCGTTTAGTGATCGATTCAACAGAAGGATGACCAAACATATAAGACTTACAACATGGTGAGAAAATAATAAAAAGAATCTCACCACCACATAAAGTGGAGACCTTAGAGATTTTCTTATAAATTATTGTACGATGTTTTGAAAATGAGATGAGCCAATCATCCTCATGTTCGATTATCTTAATCTCAGTTTTTTGTTTTCCCCTAGTTTTCTTACTTGAGCTTGCCACAACAAAAAAGATGAAAGGACAAAAAGAAACAAGCAAGAAAGATAATTATTTTGCATAAAAATTGTATTTATAGCTAGGTTAATTAAGCTTGGGCTGCAAAACTTAAAGAAAACAAGGGAATTTTACAAAATTAATTTATTTTGTAAGAGATGAGACTTCAACTTGAAACCTACATTACTTTCATGCACTATCATTGATCAATTAACCTTTGGGCATCATCAATTTTTTTGTGTAATTTTATATTTCTATAGGGTTGAATTTGGGGATGTTAAAAACATCAATCTTATTGCTCCAACCAATAAACGCAAAAAAAAAACAGGCAATAAATTGATTATCAAAACAAATCGACACTCTTTATCTTTCCTCATGGATTATAGTTTTTGCAGTGCGAAAATGTTGAACTAGATAACCCACTTCACATGCAATTGTCTAATTTTAGGTGTTCAACTTTCATTTAACTACTTGTTAATACTAAAATTCGTAGTAACGCTAAGAGTTGAATTCTTAAAACTTAAAACAATTTGATTTTCTTCATCTATTCTTCTCTATATAATTCTGAAGAAGGCATTGTGATTTTTCATGTATTGTAAAATAAAATAAAGTCGAGAAACAAAATTTGGGTCATTTCAGATGCTAAAGACAAGATCATTATACTTTCAGTGGTAGTACAACATAACATGTTCTAAAATTTACCATAATCTACAATCCAATAAATTTGATATCCATTTTTTTCCTTATATGCTTTTGGAGCATTCTTTTCTTGATTTCTTTAGAGTAGTCTCTCCTTTTTTTAACATTCCATTAGTTATTCACGAGTGAAATTTTAATTTTTCAGAATAACAATATCGATTTATTGTAATTTTACAGAATGATGACATCTAGTTTTACTTCTGACTTTTGGCCTATTTATATGAATTCCATCAAAGTGGAACTTCATTCAAAACCATCTAAAAGGAAAATAAAGCTTTCATTTTTATCTTTCTTGCTTGTTTCTTTTTGTCCTTTCATCTTTTTTGCAGAGGCAAGCTCAAGCAAGAAAACAAGGGAAAAACAAAAAATTGAGATTAAGATAATTAAAAATGAGGATGATTTGCTAATATCAATTTAAAAACTTTGTATAGGAATTTATAAGAAAATTTCTGAGTTCTCCACTTTATGTTGTGGTGAGATTCTCTTTATGGTTTTCTCACCACCTTTTGTTGAATTTTTCTCTAAACAACTTTCGAACCCAAACCAACCTCTTAATGAAACCACTCATGCTCCAGTTGAGGCTTACCGTAAGGTAAAAATCAACTTGCTTGTCCAATATTTCGATGAGGTCCACGACCAACTAGATGCATCAAAAGAAAATCAAAGGGAAATTTCTTTGGCCTAACAGTCCCAAGGAAGAGAAAATCATCATTGGTGGAAAACTCCCATTGATCAGGTTAACCCAAGGGTGCTTTACGAACGAGAAGAATGATTCACAGATTCTATCATCTTGCCCTCTGTCACGAGGAACAATAAGAGGGAAAATACTTCCTCATTGCATGCTTTAATGGATAATTATGTCCCTTGTGCATTTCCTCCTAGATATGGCCTTAGTCAGCAATAGTTTTGTACCTTAATGTTCACGATGTTAAATTTCATTTTTATCATTTTATTTTGTATGTTTGTTTGGCTTGTCAATCTCTGGACTCCTCAAGGTATACATGAACATGTTCATGTAGCCAACAAACATATGGTATATGGTCTCTATTTTGGCATTCTCGAGCCTTGATTCATTGATGAAAAGGCCATATCTAAAAGGAAAGGCAGAAGGGATATTCTTATCCATTGCAGCATGCATTGAGGAAATATTTGCAGTATTCTTATCCTTCGTGACAGAGAGAAAATTGATAAACTCTGTGAAACATTCTACTCGTTCGTAGAGCTCCCTCGGGTTAAGCTAATCTATGGGAGTTTTCCACCAATGATAAGTTTCATTTCCATGGGACTTTTGGGCCATAGAAATCGCCTTTTAATTTTCTTTTGATGGATCTGGTAGGTCGTGGACCTCATTGAAATCTTGGACAAGCAAGTTTATTCTTACCATATAGTAAACCTCGATAAGAGCAAGTGTGGTTTCATTAAAAGGTTGGTTTGGGTTCACAAATCGTTTGGTGACAGATTCAACAGAAGGATGACCAAACAAATAAAGATGACAAGATGGTGAGATAATAATAAAAAGAATCTCACAACCACATAAAGTGGAGAGCTTAGAGATTTTCTTATAAATTCTTGTACGACATTTTGAAAATGAGATGAGCCAATCATACTCATTTTGAATTATCTTAATCTCAGTTTTTTTTGTTTTCCCCTAGTTTTCTTACTTGAGCTGACCACAAAAAATGTATAAAAATTAAGCTTGTGCGGGAAAACTTAAAGAGAACTAGGAAATTTTGCAAAATTAATTTATTTTGTAAGAGATGGAACTTGACCTTTAAACCTCCATTACTTTCATGCTCTATCATTAATCAGTTAACCATTGGGCCATCATAAGATTTTTTTATATAATTTTATATTTCTATAGATCTAAATTTTGGGATGTTAAAAACATCAGTCTTATTGCTCCAACCAATAAACACAAAGAAAAACAGGCAATAAATTGATTATCAAAACAAATCGGCACTCTTTATCTTTCCTTATGGATTATGGTGTTTGCACTAGGAAAATCCTGAACTAGATAACCCTTTTCACATGTAATTTTTTAATTTTAAATGTTCAACTTTCATTTAACTACTTGTTAATATTACAACTTGCAGTAACGCTAAGAGCTGAATTCTTAAAACTTTGAACAATTTGATTTTCTTCATTTATTCTTCTCTATATAACTCTGAAGAAGACATTATGATATTTCATGCATTTTAAAATAAAATCAAATAGAGAAGTAAAATTCGGGTCATTTCAGATGCTATTGATAGCATCATCATACTTTTATTGGTAGTATTGTTGGGAAAAATCAAGTATGTTAGAGAATACTCGTTTCCCTCTTTGTGTGATTGAAATGGGCAATAATATGTGAAAAGTTAAAGAGAACATTAACGAACAAAGATTTTGTTGACGTAAAAAACCCAAATGGGAAAAATCGCGAGACTTTAGTCCATTGTAAATTTGCCTTCTACTATTATATGAGTAGGATTACATTCAATATCTCATTCAATTAGGATTGTTTACACTTCTCACACAATGGCGGCTCTCTCTATTTTTATCTCTTTATGAACTCACTTGGGATTGACTGTTTGATTCTTCTTATTCCCTCTCCCTCTCTACCAAAAGCCTTCCCAAAGCATTATATTTATAGTAGAGGAATGGGGTTCCCAAAAGACATCATTCATAGCTTTTAGACAAATCCACCATAAATGGATGAACTTGAGAAATATAAATTGAGTTAATAACATACATGGATGTGGATGATTCATCCCCCAAACATGTGGTACACCTCCCTTTGAATAAGGTTCATCTCCATAATTTCCAATTAAGGACGGATGCACCAACAAATCTCCCCCTTCTTAACTTAATTGGGGGGAACAAGAAAACTGGAACCTTGACAACATTCTTCAAACTTTTTGGTCGGAATCACCTTTGTCATCATATCAGACCATTTATCATCAGTGTGAACTTCATTTAGTTCAAGCAATTTTTCTTCTAATACATCTCGTATCCAATAATAACATACATCAATGTGTTTTTTTCAAGAGTGATAGGCTGAATTTTTAGCTAAATGAATAGCACTTTGATTAGCACATTTAAGGACATACTTTTCTTGCTTATGGCCAAATTCTAACAGAAATCTTTTCATCCATAACATCTCTTTGCACGCTTTAGTTGCTGCAATATACTCTGCTTCAGTGGTTGATAATGCCACACATTTTTGGAGCTTTAATTGCCAAGAGACAGGTCCCCCTGAAAATAGTCACATATCCTGATGTTGATTTTCTTGAGTCAACATCTCCAGCCATATCCGCATCCATGTAAGCACTAAGTTCTGGCTTCCCTTTTCCAAAACACAAACATCTCTTTAATGTGGAATGTAGATACTGATAAATCCATGTCACAGCCTCCCAATGGACCTTACCTGAATTAGAGAGGAATCGACTCACCATTCCAACAGCATGGGCAATGTAAAGTCTGGTACAGGTCATGGCATACATAAGACTCCCAATTACAAATGAATAAGGGACTTTTTCCATTTCTTCTTTCTTTTTCTCACTTGTGGGACTTTGACTTCTGCTCAACTTGAAAAGTCCAGCAAGTGGAACATTAATTGTCTTGGACTTGTACATGTTGAATCTTTAAAGAACTTTCTCAATGTATTATTCTTGAGATAGCCATAATAACTTCTTGGAACTACTTCTAATGATATTAATTCCAAGGATTTGTTTTACTGGACCCAAATCCTTCATGGCAAAGGAATTGTTTAAGGCCTTTTTTAGAGCTACAATTTTCTTCTTATCCTGCCCATCCATTAACTTATCATTAATGTAAAGCAATAATATGATAAAGTCTCCATTATCATACCTTTTCACAAAGACACAATGATCAATGTAGGTCTTCTTAAACTGATATTGAGTCATAAAAGAGTCAAACTTCTTGTACCATTATCGTGGTGCCTGTTTAAGACCATAAAGACTCTTTTTGAGTCAGCACACTAATTTTCATTTCTTGGCAATATAAACCCCTCAAGCTGCTCCATATAAATCTCCTCTTCTAAATCTTTATGGAGAAAAGCTGTTTTCACATCAAGTTGTTCAACGTCCAAGTCTAGACTAGTAGCCAAACCAAGTATAACTCGAATAGATGACATCTTGACCACAAGAGAAAAAATTTCTTCGAAATCAATTCCCTTTTTCTGATTGCAACCTTTAACAACATTTCTAGCCTTGTACCTAGGCTTTTTGTTGTTCTCTTCATTTTTGAGTTTGTATACCCATTTTTTTTTCAAAACACGTCTTCCTCTTGGTAACTCCACAAGATCATAAGCTTGGTTATCATGCAAAAATTGCATTTCTTCTTGCATGGCTTTTAACCATTCTTCTTTGTGATCATCATTCATTGCATCATCAAAACTTTGAGGCTCTCCCTCATTGACAATTGTCACATTCTCACCTGAAGGATATTTATTCGATGGACTCTTTTCACGAACTGATTCCTCACTTTTGGTTGAGGTGTAACTTCTGGTTTACTTAACTCAATAGGCTGATCTTCATTTATTTCTGTTGATGATTCCTCCATTGATGACTCGTTATTTTCATTCTGGCTTTCAATATCTTTATCTTCAATAGTTTCATGTCTTACTATTGGTAATGGATCATGAACAATACGAGTATTGACCTTAGACACAGGGCTCCTCAATTGCTTAGCATCTTCAATGGTCTAGTGATAAGTGCCAAAAGTAACATATTTTAGCCTCATTCTTAATGCATTTTTGGATAATTAATCGATTTAAAATAATGAATTTTATGAATATAATCCTTTAAATTTATATTTCTACACTTAGGAAAACATTTGGGAGCGAAAAACAAGCGAAAATCGGACAAAAAGAGCAAATTTTAGGAGCCACACGAGCTGGACACATGGTCATGAACTAAATCAAAGAAAAAAAGGAAAATTTGGGGGGATAGAGTGATATGAATGAGGCAATTCAAATTTTCTATAAAATATTCCATTTCCCAAACCTTAAGCTGTTAGAGATTATTCAAGAAAACAACTAAAGAAACACCATAGAAGCCGTCTTTGAAGCTGATTTCCACGAAGATTGAAGACCTCTTTCTAATTACTTTTGATTTTATTATAAGTCTTTCTTCATCTTGCGGTTATACTGCCTTTGAGATGTTTTCCTTCGTTAGCATAAACTAAATTCCTAAATACCTAGGGGAGATGAACCCTATGATGAATTCTATTATTTGATTTCTGATTTTACGCAATAAATACTTAGATTTTGTTCTCAATTATGTGTGTTTAATTCTTGATTTAGTATTCCTAGGATATTAAGTCTTATTTGATGTACTTAAATCAGAGGAGAATTAGACCCTGTTTAAGAGTAGATCTAGCATAATTGAGTGGAGTTGCATGCAATCCTAGAAATAGGTCGACATAAATCTATCGGATTAGAGTCAAATCTAATAGGGGAATACATAGATCGAATTAATGCGATAATAGAGGTTTTAATTAAAAAAATTTTCAATTAATCAACCTAGAGTTAGTTGCTTTTATGCTTGAATAGAGGTACTAGCATAATTTAGGGATTTTTACAGATCAAAATACTAAGTGAATAAATTGCTTAATTCAGAATGATAATGGCAGATGAAATCTAGGTGGAATCTTTTCTTGGTATTATTTGCTTCTTGGTATTAAAACACTTGTTATTTCTTGGTTTATTCTTTGTCGCACTTTTAGTTTATTAATTTAGTTAAATTTAGTTTAAAACAATCGCTCTATTTGATCGGTTAGATAATAGGAAGATAGCTATTACTAGTACTTTTAGTTTTCATGGGAACGATATATGTGCTCACCGTAACTATACTATTAATTGATAGGTGCACTTGCCTTAGTCATATTTTTAGTTAGTTTCGACTGCATCATTTGGTCCTCGGAGAACACAACATCATGATTTCTAACAATCTTTTTCTTCATTGGATCCCATAATTGATACCGTAACTCATCTTAAGATGTGCCAAGATAGATGCATTGCTTTGTTTTTGTATCAAGCTTGGAATGTTCATCCTTAGAAATGTTGATGAAAGCTCAACAACCAAACACCTTAAAGTGTTCATATGACGCCTTCTTCCCTATCCATACTAGCTCTGGGATATCTCCATTCAAAGCACTAGAAGGAGAATGATTGATTAATGATGGCAGTCTTCACTGCTTCTCCCTGAAAAGATTTAGACAATTTAGCATTTGAAAGCATGCTTCGAACTCTTTCTTCAATGGTTTGAATCATTCTCTCAGCCATACCATTTAATTGAGGTGTCTTGGATGGAGTCTTTTCAAGCCTGATGCCATATGACTTGCAATATGTTTCAAAAGGGCCTTAATACTCCCCCCATTATCAGCTCTCACACATTTCAACTTTCTTCCAGTCTCACGTTCCACCTTAGCATAAAATTCCTTAAATGCCTCAAGTACCTAGTCTTTTGTTTTCAACAAGAATGCCTAGACTTTTCTTGAATGGTCATCAATAAAGGTGAAAAAATATAGAGCGTCGCCTAGTGATGTTTCAGTTATTGAATAAACATCCATGTACACTAAACCAATAACATGTTTTCTTTTGTATGGTTGATTACTTTGAGAAAATGAAATTTTGTGTTGCTTTCTAGCTAAACAATGAATGCAATCCTCAAGTGATTTACCTTTCACCTTTGGAAGAAGGTCTTTTCGGGCAAGGATTTGTAATCCCTTTTTGCTCATGTGCCTAGCCTCTTATGCCATAGCTCCAAGCATGAGTTATCATAGGTAACATTGGCTTCTCCCTTATGTAACTTTCCTTGTGTTATGTACAATGAACCTTGCTTGTTTCCTCTTGCAATAATCATGTTATTTCTAGTGAGTTTCCATTTTCCTCCACCAAAATGATTCATATAATCGGTATCATCTAGCTTTCTAGCTGAAATAAGATTAAGACACATATCTTGCACATGTCTGACATCCTTTAATATGATTTCACAGTCAATATTGGTCTTCATGATGACATTGCCAATGCCCATAATATTGCTTGTTACTAGATTTCCCATTTTCACCGTACCAAAATCACCACTTTTGTATGTTGAAAAAATCTCCATGTGGGGTTACGTGAAATGAAGATCCCGAATCAACAATCCACAAGCAATCATCATGAGCAATGTTAAGATAATTAACTTCCCCAAATAGAAAGATTCCATCTTCTTCTTCCTTCATAGCTATGGCGGTTGTGCTTCCTTTTTCTTTGGATCAATTTGGTCGAATTTGACTATCCCATTCTTATGGTCTCTTTTGAGATTTTGACACTCAGACTTCTTGTGATTGGGTTTGTCGTTATAGTAACAAATAATTTAAAGCGAGATTTAGATTGCCCACGAGACTTTTCATAGCCTTGAGTCTTATTTCTTCAACGATTCTCCACCATATTGCCTTCTGATTGACTAGGTAAACCTCGTTCCTTCCTTCTAGCCTCTTCATTCATCAAACTATCTGAAACAGTGTCTGTGGTGAGCTTTCCTTCTGGTGCTAAGTTGCTCAAAGTAACAATGAGAGTGTCCCAACTCTCTAGTAAGGAGCTTAGTAATAATAGGGTCTAGAACTCATCATCAATCTTCATATCTATCTTGGTTAGTTGATTCGCTAGCCCATTAAAGTGTTTAGATGTTCAATCATGCTTTGACCATCTTTGTACTCAAGCTTGACTAATCATCTCACCAGGTGGGCCTTATTCCGAGGTGTCTTCTTCTGGATCATGGACTCAAATTTTGTCCATAATTCGTAGGCAGTGATGTATGTGGACACATGCTCGAACAAACTTTGATCAACATACTTGTGAATCATGGCCACCGCCTTTCAATTTAAAAGCTCCCATTCTTTCTCATTCTTCCCTTCGGGCATTGTCTCATTTGTAATTGGCTCAGACATATCTTTGCAGTAAAGATGATCGTCCATCATTGGCTTCAAATAGGAGAAATTATGTACTGTGAGTTTGAACATGTCACCATCATGAGTAACCCTTCCCTCCATTTTAATGACACAAGATAAATGGCGGCTATTACAATCTAGCTCTTGATACCACTATTAGGAAAAACTAAGTATGTAAGAGAATACTCCTTTCCCTCTTTATGTGATTGAAATGGGCAATAATATGTGAAAAATTAAAGAGCACAATAACGCTAAAAAAATTTGTTGATGCGAAAAACCCAAATGGGAAAAACCGTGGAACTTTAGTCCAGTGCAAACTTGCCTTCTACTATTATATGAGTAGGATTACATTCAATATGTCATCCAATTAAGATGGTTTACAATTCTCACACAATGGTGTCTCTCTCTCTCTGTATTTCTCTCTTGGGATTAAGTGTTTGATGCTACTTGTTCTCTCTCCCTCTCTCTACCAAAAGCTTCCCAAAGCATTATATTTATAGTAGGTTAATGGGGTTCCCGAAAGACATCATTCATAGCTTTTAGACAAATCATCCATAAATGGATGAAATTCAAAAATATAAAATAAGTTCATAACATACATGGATGTGCATGAATCATCCCCCAAACATGTGATACACCTCTCTTTGAATAAGGTTCATCTCCCTAATTCCCAATTACGGAGGGATGCACCCAACAAGTACAAGTAAACATGTTCTAAACTTTACCATAATCTACAATCCAATAAATTTGATATCCATTGTTTTCCTTATATGCTTTTGGAGCATTCTTTTCTTGATTTCTTTAGAAGTCTTTCCTTTTTTTAACATTCTATTAGTTATTCTAGAGTGAAATTTTAATTTTTTAGAATACCGATATCGATTTTTTTTTGTAATTTTACAGAATAACGACATCTAGTTTCACTTATAACTTTTGGCCTATATATATGAATTCCATCGAAGAAGAAGTTCATTCCAAACCATCGAAAAGGCTGGTAAAGCATTCATTTTTATCTTTCTTACTTGTTTCCTTTTTGTCCTTTCATGTTTGTTCTAGAGGCAAGCTCAAGCAAGAAAATTAGGGGAAATAAAAAAATTGAGATTAAGATAATTAAAAATGAGGATGATTCGCTCATCACAATTTCAAAACTTCATATAGGAACTTATAAGAAAATCTCTGAGCTCTCCACTTTATGTTGTGGTGACATTCTCTTTATTATTTTCTCACCACCTTGTAAGCCTTACTCATTTGGTCATCCTTCTGTTGAATATATAGCTGAACGACTTTTGAACCCAAATCAACCTCTTAATGTAACCACTCATGCTCTTGTTGAGGCTTATTGTAAGGTAAAAATCAACTTACTTGACCATGATTTCAATGAGTTCCATGGCCAACTAGATGCATCAAAAGAAAATCAATTGGCAATTTCTTTGGCCTGACAGTCACAAGGAAGAGAAAATCATCATTGGTGGAAAACTCCCAGTGATCATCTTAACCTAAGGGAGCTCTACGAACGAGAAGAATGATTCACAAATTTTATCATCTTGCTCTCTATCGTAAGGCACAAGAAGAGTTCAAATACTTCCTCAATGCATGCTCCAACGGATAATTATGTCCCTTATGACTTTCCTCCTAGATATGGCCTTAGTCAAAAATAGTTTTGTACCTCAAAGTCCACGATGTTAAATTCTATTTTTATTGTTTAATTTTCTATATTTGTTAGGCTTGTCAATCTCGGGAGTCCTCAAGGCATGCATCAACATGTTCATGTAGCCAACAAACATATGGTATATGGTCTCTATTATACAATTCCTGAGCCTTGATCCATTGAAGGAAAGGCCATATCTAAGAGGAAAGGCAGAAGGGATAGAGAGAAAATCGAGAAACTTTGTGAAACATTCTACTCGTTCGTAGAGCTCCCTCAGGTTAAGCTGATCAATGGGAGTTTTCCACTAATGATGAGTTTCATTTCCATGTGACAGTTAGGCCAAAGAAATCACCCTTTGTTTTTCTTCTGATGGATTTGGTAGGTCGTGGACCTCCTTGAAATCTTGGACAAGCAAGTTGATTCTTACCATACGGTAAGCCTAGATAGGAGCATGAGTGGTTTCATTAAAAGGTTGGTTTGGGTTCAAAAATGGTTTGTGACAGATTCAACAAAACAATGACCAAACTAATAAGGTCGACAAGATGGTGAGAAAATAACAAAATGAATCTCACCACCACATAAAGTGGAGAGCTTATAGATTTTCTTATAAATTCTTGTACTTTGTAAAACTAATTTATTTTCTAAAAGATGAGACTTGAACTTAAAACCTCCATTACTTTCATGCTCTATCGTAGATCAATTAACCATTAAGCCATCATTAGATTTTTTTATATATTTTTATATTTTTATAGTGATAAATTTTGGGATGTTAAAAATGTCAGTCTTATTGAAGGAATAGGCACTCTTTATCTTTGCTCATGGATTATGGTTTTTGCACTGGGATATCTTGAACTAGATAACCCTTTTCACATGCATTTGTTTAATTTTAGGTGTTCAACTTTCATTTAACTACTTGTTAATATTACAATTTGCAGTAACGCTAAGAGCTGAATTATTAAAACTTATAACAATTTGATTTTCTTCATCTATTCTTCTCTATGTAACTCTCAAGAAGACATTGTGATATTTCATGCATTGTAAAATAAAATCAAGTCGAGAAGCAAAATTCGAGTCATTTAAGATGTTATTGACAGCCTAAAATGTTCTAAAATTTACCATAATCTACATTCCAATAAATTTGATATCCATTTTTTCCTTATATGCTTTTGGAGCATTCCTTTTTTGATATATTTCGAAGTCTTTCCTTTTTTTAACATTCTATTAGTTATTCTAGAGTGAAATTTTAATTTTTCAGAATAATGTTATCGATTTTTTGTAATTTTACATAATAAGAACATTTAGTTTCACTTCTAACTTTTGGCCTATATATATGAATTCCTTCAACGAAAAACTTCATTCCAAACCATCAAAAAGGCTAATAAAGCATTCATTTTTATCTTTCTTGCTTGTTTCTTTTTGTCCTTTCATCTTTTTTTGCAAAGACAAGTGATAGCATTTGAAATGCCCATTAAAATCTCCTTGATTAGTGTATATTTTGTTTCCTTTTGTATTGTATTTAGCATACATTTTTAGCCTTTTATACTTAGTATTTTTATTTTCTAAATCAGTGTTGTATGATCTTATTTTCTTTCATTTAATATCATTTGTGCTACTAATGTCGTTGCATTTAGCATCAATTTTGCGTAATAAGTTGTCAGCATAGGAATTCACTTTAGAAGATCAGAGTAGGCAAGTACTCAGAACAATCGCCACAAGTTTGGTGTAGAATTGCAGCCAAATATATCACGACATGAATATTTTTACAATACACCTGAGACCTCATTCTGCTAACATATCTAGAAGCCCAGTGTAAGAAAATGCCAAGTTGTCACAGCAAATAAAAATCATAATTTACGTCCAAAGATGTAGCGACAATCTGCAACTACATAATACACAAATCAGATCTACGTGAGTGTACAATTGGAAATACAAACTTGTACAACTACAAAAAGGAAGTTAGATCTGAGAAGGGAGTAGACCTACTCTTTCCAGTGGTTATAAATAGAGGGAAGTGAGAGAAAATCATATAGAGTTGTGAAGAAAACAATTCCAGAATTCTCTAAATATTTCTTAAAGTGAGCTGCCATGGAAGCTTGACTTCAAAGAGGGTGATTACTCCTGACGAGGAGTGCCTATGTGTGACGTAAGAGGAGCAATTACGGGAGGATTCTACTGGACTAGGAATAACATGTTTCAATTTATTCTTTAATTTCTCTTAAATGTTGATGAATTCTATTGACTATTAATTGTATATGAAAGTATTTAATGTTAGATCTATTTTGATTTCTACTCAATTCTTCTCATCTATTTATATTTGGATTTAACTGTTTTGACCACGGAAGTGCAATAGCAGTCACAGTCACTAGTAGGTGCGGTGACAGGTTAGATTAACAAGCAAGACAATGGAAGCTGCTTGAGGTAAGAAGGAATTTTGGCCACTTGTTCTTGAGTACAAAGCATTACCAGCACTAGAAGGTGTGTTAATTGTGAGTACTTGGGTCTTTGTTAAACAGAGGAGTTGATAGCAGTCAGATCTCATTAGAACTTAATTGCAATGATAATTCATCTATTAGTTACCTAGTAGTCACATTTAGCGTTGCCAATTTGTGAAGTCAGGGATCCCCCATTTCTTTACACTTGATCTCCTTCTTTTAATTTTCTGAATTTACATTTACAAACAACTTCAACAAACAATTTGCTCTAACATTTTACGTTATATTTGCATTAACAGAGTTAACTCTTTAATTGTCCAGTTTTAATTAAATTGTGTTAACATTACTATTGACAATTATTTTCATTTTAACTTTAATTGCTTTGAAAAATTTAAGCAATAAGAACATTATCCTCATGGGATCGATATCCGATAGATTCATCTCTATCTACTATACTTGCATCGACAGTGTCCACTTGCACATAATTTCTTTGATGTTTACAGACCGATTAAGTTTTGACGCCATTGCCGGGGATGGCATTTGTTTGATGTTTATTTTTGTAGTTGCATTTACTATTCCTTTTCTTACTTTTTTTTTGTTCTTTTGTTCATTCTTTAAAATTCTTGTTAGGTGTTTTATGTCCACAAGGAGAAATCCTAACAACATTGTTAGTTTTGATCCATAAATTGAAAGAACTATTAGGAGGAAGAGACAATAGCAAAGAAACATGGTTGGAAATAATAACGATCTGCCACCATTGCTACCGCAAAATCTTGTTCCTCTAGTGTGCAGCCACAAGGAGTAAACAATATATTGCTGTCACAAGAAGAGCAAATTCCAGAGAAGACAATTAGAGATTTTGTTGTTCTTGTGCTCGATGATCTACAACCAGGCGTTGTTAGACCAGCAATACAATTAGGGAATTTCAAATTAAAATCAGTGATGTTCCAAATGCTAAACTCGAATGGGTAATATGCTGGTTTGCCTCACGAAGATACGAGGGAGCAACTCAAATCTTCTCTACCTATATGTGCTTCCTTCAGTCAACACGGTGTTCCTAATGACGCTTTAAAGATGCAGTTGTTCCCTTACACTTTGTAAGGAAGGGCACGTACATGGTTTATTAGTTTACCGACTGGATTTATTACTTCATGGAATGTGTTAGCAACTCAGTTTGTTCTACAATTCAATCCACCCACAATGAATTTTAGACTGTGGAATGATATCACGACATTCCATCAATTGGATGATGAGAACTTGCATGCTACGTGGGAACTTTATAAAACTCTGGTCAGACGTTGTCCCATGCATAGAATCCAACAGGAAACAAAAATCGAGATTTTCTACAATGGATTAAATGCGCAGACAAGAAATCTTTTCGATGCATCTGTTAATGATCCTTCGTTGGATTGCACTTACAATGAAGCTGTGTGAATTTTGGAAAGAATTGCACAAAATGATTATCAGTACCCAATTTATCGTTTTGCTCAAATAAAAACAAATCCCGGAGTTATTGAGCTAGACGCTATATCAACCCTAAGTGAACAAGTTTCCTCTCTGGCAAACATGATCAAGAACATGAAGGGGGCGAGTGCTATTGCCCCTATTCAAGTAGCCTAACAAATGGATGTCCCGACATTTTCTTGTGAAATTTGCGGTGACAGCCGTAGCTATGAAGACTGTCCATAACATGCTGAGAATGCATTCTATGTTAATAACATCCGAGAGAATTCATATGGTAACTCATATAACAATTCAAGTCAGACTCAAAACCTTGGGGGAGTTAGAATGCGTCCACACACAGATATTGAAATTCCTCAAATCAAGGTAACTTTATACAAGGGGGTTATAATTAGCAATAGTAGAATTATAATCACAATCTGCAAGCGCATGCGCAGCCTGATCAGATGCAATCACATACTCAGATGCAGTCATATAATTAGATGTAACCACGTGTTCAAATGTAGCAGCAGCAAACTGTAATGTCAAATATGCAAGGACAGTAGCAACAACAGTAACAACATTATTCTTAACCGAGATCAGATCCATTAGCTACTCTTAATTCTTTGATGCGTGAGCATATCACAAGAACAAAAGCTATCATACAAGGGAATTCTTCATCCATCCGAGCGTTGGAAGCACAGTTAGGACAACTAGCTTATAGCATGAGCACACGACCACCAGGTGCTTTGCCTAGTAACACTGAAAATCCAAATCAAATAGGAAAGGAGCATTGCAAGACTATCACATTGCAGAGTGGAAAGAAAACTGCCGAACAAAGTTACAGCTCCAACCAAGCACCTGTCAATGTAAATGAACCAAAGCAATAAGGAGTGGTTGCATCTGTAGAAGACACAACAGAAGTCAATGAGGAGGAGACACCAGTAGTCACACCTATGCCAACTATTTGTCCTACGAAGTTGTTGACGCAACTGCCCATGTCGACACAACTGGTTATATCATAACAACCCACTATGAACATACCTTTGCCATTTCCCCAGCGATTCAATGAGAAAGATCATGATAGAGATTATCAAAAGTTTGTTTCTACCTTGAAATAATAACACATTAATATACCTCTAGTTGATGCTCTTATGCAGATTTCCAACTATGGGCAATTCATCAATGAGCTATTATCAAAGAAGAAGAAGCTATCCGATATTGATGCGATTACACTCACAGAATGGTGTAACGCTGTACTGACAAATAAATTGCCTCATAACGATGAACATATAACCTTTAGTGTTTTTGAAGCAACTCCATCACAAAGTAAGGAACAATGTCATCACATTGATGTTCTAGACAAATTAATTACAGAGGATTTTAGAGTGTGTTTGTTTGGCTGTAAAAGATTTTATGGAAAAGCTTTTCAGCCTTTTCCAACGTTTGGTTGGCTGAAAACAAATTCTCCATGTAAAAAAGCTATTGCAAAGCACGAGAAAACATACCTCATTTCACGGAAAATGTCTTACTCTTTTTTTTTCATGAGACATTTTCAGATCTATCTTGAGTCTTCACATCCTAACATTTCCAGTCTTCACATCCCTTTCCTTCCTCTCTCTTTACAGACTCAGTCCATCACTCCTACTATTTTCATCTGCTTCAAGAATGCTCTCTCTTCCCATCTTTGTTCTTATTTGTTTATCTCTATAAGTTGTGGGTTTTTGTTATGTGTGTGGCTTTGATCTAGCATTTTTCAAGTCTATTGATGATGTATGCAATTGCCATATCGATGGGAACAATTTTATCCATAAGAGCTTGAGTTGTCCTTTTAGGCGGCTCTCCCAATTTTTCTTTTCCTTTATGAGAGCTTGTTATAGGGGGAGGGACGCCATTTTGCTGCAAAAAATTTTGAAATCCTGCACCTGGAACCATGGGAATTTTAAAACCTAACTTGGGATCCTAAGCATTACTTATAATTGCCTTAATATTAAGATTAGAATTTTCATCCACTACCACTACAGACTGGTTTTTTGGGTCAAGCGCTGTAGTAGCAATTCCTTTTTGTTTCCTCCCTACTCCAACTTTGAATGCCACTACTCCATGCCACATGACTTTGCCCATACCTTCCTTTTTCAAAACCAAACCTCCACTTTTAGATGCTGTCAATTTTTGTCTTTGGTTGTTATTCTTCGAGCCCACTCCTTCTCCTTTGTTTATATTCATGGAGACATCCTTTTGTGAATTCAAACTTACATTTCCACCTTATTTTACACCACTTGTCTGTTTTGGCAAGATTCCTTTGGACCCATTCATTGTTTGCTTGTCAGGTTGGTGAGAATTGTCTTCTTGCTCCTGAAAATTCTCATTGTTGTCACCTGCTTTGGAAAGTAGATTGAAGCGTGATCCCTCCCACTTCTTTCCATCTTAGATTTAGATCCAAGTGATTGGTGTATGATTGGAAGTAGAAAGATTCATAATGTTTTTAGTGATTGGTGTATAGTATTAAATACATATGTTGTGTATTCTAGTATGCATATATGATGAAAGCATGCTACGTTCAAAACAAGGAATTGGATGATTCAAACTACTATAAATTAGAATAGTTTATCTTTCCATGTTTGGTGCCTTTCAAGGCAATCGTAACAAATTTTGAGGCTTGGATTCCCATTCTATTTAATGAAGTTCTATGCAAAGTTTAGACAATGTTAATGCTGATTGGTTGTCTTTGCTTCAGCAGCATTTGTTCTTTAGTTATGTTCTTTTTTTTTCTATGACCAGTTTAGTTATATTCTTAATTTGTTATGAAGTTGCATCTCTTTCACTAGTTTAAGGTAAAAAGCCTGTATAAAAATTAGCCTAAGGAGATATCCTTTATTATTTTCCCTTGTTTCTTTAATAATGTTCTCCAAGTGCCGTAAAGTTTCTATAATTTTCAAAAGAATGGTTGTTGTCCTCTGTTCAAGTTCAGCTAGATTACCCTGTGGTATCCTAGGTAAAGAAGTCACCTTCGACATAGATCTAAATTATCAAATTGATATTAAGATACCAATAGGGATAGTAATGCATGATTGGCTCCACTTAGAATCCCAACCTACTAACTTATGCTATAGATTTACATGGTAAAGTACAAAATCATCATGAGGTTATATGATCCATGCACCCTGGAAGCTATATTTTTCTTCTTTATTTCTTGCTTGCTTGGCTCTACAATTTATGTATAATGTTTATGTTATGATTTTTCTATCTGTTATATGATCAGGGCCTATGCCTGAGGGCAATGATTGTCATTGGAGATGGAATGTTTGGCATTTATCACAATCCATGGATCTTTAAAATGTATAACAAAATGAATGGAAAATTATTTTAACCCATATGATGGAATGTTACATTCTATATATATCTTTAAAATGCTATAGTTCAAAGCATGTATGATGGAATGTTATGCATATATGTTGTGTACTCTGGTCTACATATATGATTGGTTTGTATATTGTTTGGTTTTTTATTTTTATTTTGTTTGGATATAAATAGAGTATCCTAGTAATATCCGAGTTTATGGTTAAGTTGTTATTTTTTTTTGCTTAATTCTCGTTTTTATTTTTTGTAATAATTGACAATGACAATTAATGTAGAATGGGTAAGGGTAACAAAGAAGGAACAACCAAGCAATTCAGGTGGACAAAACCGATGAAAAATCTTTTTTTCGAAATTCTAGCAGAGGAGGCCGAAAAAGGAAATAAGCCTTCTAACACTTTCAAATCAGTTGCTATTCATTGAGTTGCCGTAGTTATTTATGAAAAATTCCAAGTTCAATGTGATTCTAAGCATGTGGAAAATCATTTGAGGACTATAAAAAGTCAATGGAAAATTATATGCAGAATTCAGGTCGAACGTGGTTTTGGATGGGATGATAACATGAAAATGATCACATGTGATAGATCGACATATGATGCAACAGTGACGGTAATATATTTATATGTGTTAAATATATTTCAACATTATATTCTTCGTTTGTTATTCTAATTGTGTATAATATCCGACAGACACACAAGAAGTATGAACCATTTTTGAACAAAAGCATTGATCATTATGATGAAATGACTTTGGTTGCTGGAAAAGATATGCCAATAGGGAGTTTTGCTAGAACATTTGTTGACATAGACTTGGATGATGGTAACCAAAATTCAGTGTCTGTAGACTATGACAATGAGGAGGTTGAGACAAGAACAAATGTATCTTTATCTGACACATCTAAACGTAAAAGAAAAAGTGTTCAAGAAAGTGTTGTTGATGAAGAAATTAAATTTGTGGGTGAACAACTTGGCAAGATTGCAAATGCATTGGAACAATTTACTTTGGATAAGACACCACATCTTTACAAAGAAGTGATGTTGATGCAGGTGGAAGGATTTGGTGATGACTTCCTTTGTAGTGTGTTTGATTATCTTATGGATCATGAATCCGAGGCCAAAGCCTTCTTAGTCAAAAGTACGAAGCATAGAAAAATTTGGCTGAAAATTTTTTCTCAAGGTTGAAGATATATATGCTTTAATGTTTTGTAGTACTAATTATATGGTGTAGTACTAGTTATGCACTTTGACAATATTTTAGTTATAATGTTGTGTACTACTAATTATATACTTGGATAATATTATTTGTAGTTATCATGTGGTGTACTACTAATTTGTAATATTAACTGTGGTTTGGAAGCTAATTTATTATTATTCAATATTTTTTTTTTATAACACAATTAAGAATAATCTATTCGCTTTGGTTATTTTCAATTTATGATTATTAATATATTTAATTTGATTTATTTATTTATAAATAAATTATTGAAATATATGTAAAAACATTGTAAAATATAAATTTAATAGATATAAAATAAACTCAGTTAAACAATGAAAAAATAATAAATTCTCAAATGTATGATTGTTTCATTTAAAATAGTTTTCCTGAAATATTTTCAGGAAATCTGCCAAACAACAGAAAATATTTTACACATATTCATCTAAACACTAGAAAATATTAACTTTTCCAGAAAAGCAATTCATTTTCTAGAAATCATTTTCAGTCAAACAGATGGAGTCTTAATGAACGAAGTTCAATAGTACCAGAGGAATATGCGTTGACATCGGAAGATAATGCCCTACCTGAATGTGACCACAAAGTTGAGGCTAATGCTTGTGAGCTTAGATATGGCTAACAATTAGAATCTTTGGATCTGAATAATAGGACAATCGCTGTTTTTAAACCATTGGTTGAAGAAGCTCTGATTCTAGAGTTAAAGTCATTGCCAACACATCTGAAATATGTTTTTCTAGGTGACTATGATACATTGCCAGTAATTGTCAGCGCAAGTCTCAACGCAAGCCAAGAAGAAAAATTAATAGGAATATTGAAGCAGCACAAAAGAGCCATCGCTTGGAGCAAAGCAGACATCAGAGGCATTAGTCCCTCTTTCTGCATGCATAAAATTAGGCTAGAAGATGAAGGAAAACAGTCAATTGAGCAACAACAAAGATTAAATGGGAAAATGAAGGAAGTAGTGAAGAAATAGATCATCAAATGGCTGGACGCAGGCATAATCTACCCAATTTCCGATAGGTGAGCCCGGTCCAATGTGTGCATGAGAAGAGCGGCATCACGGTGATAAGCGATGATAAAAATGAGCTAATCCCTACTCACATAGGTACAGGTTGGCGAGTGTGTATGGATTATCATCGTCTACATGCAGCCACAAAGAAGGATAACTTCCCACTCCTATTCATTGATCAAATGTTGGATAGGCTAGCTAGTAAGGCCTATTATTGTTTTTTTTATTGATACTCTGGGTACAACCAGATTGCAATCGCGCCGGAGGATAAAGAAAAATCAACTTTTACTTGCCCATTTGGAACCTTAGCTTTCCAACGAATGTCATTTGGTTTGTGCAATGCATCAGTTACATTCTAAAGGTGCATGATGGCCATTTTCTCTGATATGATCGAGGATTTGTTAGAGGTATTTATGGATGATTTCTCTATCTCTGGGCATAATTTTGATAAATGCGCTAACAATTTAGCAAAAGTGTTGAAACAATGTGAGGACACCAACTTGGTACTAAACTTGGAAAAATGTCACTTTATGGTAACTGAAGGCATTAATTCTTGGCCATCGTATATCTTGTCAGGGCATTGAAGTTGATAAAGCAAAAGTAGAGATCTTTGAAAAGCTACTACCACCCACTAATGTAAAGGAAATAAGGAGTTTTCTTGACCATGCTGGATTTTATAGAAGATTCATCTGAGACTTCTGAAAAATAGCAAAACCACTTTGCTTCTTGTTGGAGCAAAATAAATTTTTTTTTCGATGATTGTTATCTGGAAGCATTCTTGGTCGCAATCGTTCGAGGTGATGTGTGATGTGAGTGACTTTGCTATGGGTACTATGCTTGGACAATGAAAGGATAAGATATTTCATTCAATGTATTATGCTAGTAAAACTCTAACTGAAGCGTAGTTGAATTACACAACCACTGAGAAAGAGTTGCTGGTAGTAGTTTTTGCATTTGACAAGTTACGTTCATATCTTGTTGGAGCAAAAATTACAGTGTATACTGATCATTCTACGTTGAGATACCTTTTTGCCAAGAAAGATGCAAAACCCAGGCTGATTAGATGGATCCTATTACTACAAGAGTTTGATGTTGAGATTAAAGACAGAAAAGGATTTGAGAATCAAGTAGCAGACCACCTATCTCATTTGGAATTTGGAAGCGAGGATGGAAATAAGTCATAAATTGTCGACGCCTTTCTAGATTTGATGTTATTTTTTATCAACGCATCTCCATGGTATGCGGATGTAATGAATTATTTAGTCGGTGGAAAGTTACCATTGAGTGTAATAGGTCATCGGAAGGTCAGATTTCTTTGGGATGCTGCAAGGTATCATTGGAATGAGCCATACCTGTTCAAGGTATGCGCTAACAACATTATTCGTCGATGCGTTCTTGAAGAAGAAAAGCTATCTATCCTGAAGCATTGCCACGATACTCCTTATGAAGGCCATTTGGGTGGTGTTAGGATTGCTGCAAAGGTCCTACAGTTAGGATTTTACTGGCCTACATTATTTTGAGACACCCACAATTTTGCTCAACAGTGCGATAAATGTCAGTTCACCATTTCCATATCTCGACGCAACGAGATGATTCAACAGCCTATCATGGAGGTTGAACTCTTTTATGTTTGGGGTATAGACTTCATGGGACCATTTCCAAATTCCTTTTGAAATGTGTATATTCTGGTCACTATTAACTATGTATCCAAGTAGATCGAAGCAATCACTATTCCAAAAGATGATGCTCGGACGGTATTAAAGTTCTTTCACATAAATATATCCTTACACGATTTGGAACACGTCAAGCACTAATAAGCAACCAAGGCACTCACTTCCATTGCAATCAAGTGGCGATAGCTTTGAAACGTTATAGTGTGAAGCATCACATGGAAAGCACATATCATCAACAAACAAATGGACAAACGAAAGTATCCAATTGGTAAATCAAGGGTATTCTTGAGAAGGTGGTTAACCCATCTAGAAGAGATTGGTCTTCGCAATTAAATGATGCGTTGTGGGCGCTTCGTATTGCATGCAAAACACCGTTAAGGAGTTGTCATATCAGTTGGTGTTTGGAAAATCCTGTCACTTGCCTATTGAACTTGAACATAAGGCCATGTGGGTAATCAAGCAAGTGAACATGGACTATGATGTTGCCGGAAAGAAAAGATTATTGGACATTTCAGAGCTGGAAGAAATTTGACTCAATGCTTATGAAAATGCTGCCATTTACAAGGAAAAAACTAAGAGATGGCATGACAACATCATTTTGCGACAATAATTTTCTCCTAGTTAGTTAGTGCTTTTATTTAACTCATGTTTAAAATTGCATCCAAGAAAATTGCGCTCAAGATGGTCAGGTCCTTTTGAAGTTGTCGAAGCATTTTCACATGGTATGATGACAATCAAAGATTTGAATGATGGGCACCAATTCAAAGTGAATGACAACGATTAAAGCACTAACTAAGCCGAGACATCAACGAACAAAATGAGACCATTAACCTGGTCCCATTTTCTTAGGTTGTCATTGCAAATTTTTTTGTTAATTTTTGTCTTTTATTTTACTTTAAATTTTTTTTTTAGTTTCTACAAGAATAAAAGATCTCCTTTTTGTCGACGCACATAAAAGAATAATTTGTCGACGCATCCAATTGCTGACTCATCGAAGCGTTTCGGGAAAGAATCACACCGATTGATTCACCTCTTTCCCCAATCATTGGATCGAACCGAAATAGTATGATCTTTGTCCTGACATTTATTGGCTGCAAGCGCAATATACTCTCACGGCAGCAGCAATCATCACAACAATAGTGGCTGTGGGTGTGAAAAAGAAGAAGAAGTTGTTTCGACAAATTTATCGGAGAAATTTGTCGACATACCAGCCATTATGAGTGCATCTGTTAAACACCTAGCACCATTTGGGGAGAGCTGGGCCGAGGTAGTCACTTCCAGCAATAAGGATTCTAATCCTCTGGCTATTGTGCCATATGAGGCACGACTTGCTGAGATCCATCCATCAGATGTGACTATCAATGAAGCCAACATTCAACCAGCATCTTCATGAAAACACTCATGCTCCTATTGAGGCTTATTTTAAGTTAAAAATAAACTTGCTTGTCCAAGATTTCATTGAGGTCCACAATCAACTGGATGCATCAAAATAAAATCAATAGGAATTTTCTTCGGCCTAATAGTCACAATGTAGTGAAAATCATCGTTGGTGGAAAACTCCCATTGATTAGCTTAACCCAAGGGAGCTCTACGAACGAGTAGAACGATTCACAAATTTTATCATCTTGCTCTCTGTCACGAGGGAGAAGATAAGTGGGAATACTTCCTAAATGCTTACTCTAATGGATAATTATATCCATATTGCCTTTCCTCCTTAATATAGCCTTAATCGGCAATAGTTTTGTACCTCAAAGTCCATGATGTTAAATTTTATTTTTATTGTATTATTTTCTATGTTCGTTTGGCTTGTCAATTTAGGGAGTCCTCAAGGCATAAATGAACATGTCCATGCAAGCAACAAACATAAGGTATATGGTCTCTATTGTATCATTCCTGAGCCTTGATCCACTGAAGGAAAGGCATAAGGTACATCCTTATCCATTGGAGCATGCATTAAGGAAATATTTGCAATCTTCTTGTCCCTCGTGACAGTGAGAAAATCAATAAACTCTATGAAACGTTCCACTCATTCGCAGAGCTCTCTCATGTTAAGCTGATCAATGGGAGTTTTCCACCAATGATGAGTTTCTTTTCATGTGACAGTTAGGCCAAAGAAATCGCCCATTGTTTTTCTTTTGATTGATCTAGTAGGTCATGGACCTCATTGAAATCTTGGAAAGCAAGTTGATTCTTACTATACGGTAAGCCACAATAGAAGCATGAGTGGTTTCATTAAGAGGTTAGTTTGGGTTCAAAAATCATTTAGTGATAGATTCAACAAAAGGATGACCAAACTAATAAGGCTTACAAAATGGTCAGAAAATAATAAAAAGAATTTCACCACCACATAAAGTGGAGAGCTTAGAGATTTTCTTATAAACTCTTATATGACGTTTTGAAAATGATATTAGCCAATCATCCTCATTTTCAACTATCTCAATCTTAGTTTTTTGTTTTCCCCTAGTTTTGTTACTTGAGCTTGCCACAACAAAAAAGATGGAAGGACAAAAAGAAACAAGCAAGAAGGATAATTATTTTGCATAAAAATTGTATTTATAGCTAGGTTAATTAAGCTTAGGCTGCAAAACTTAAAGAAAATAAGGGAATTTTGCAAAAATTAATTTATTTTATAAGAGATAGGACATGAACTAGAATCCTCGATTACTTTCATGCTGTATCATTGATCAATTAGCCATTACGCCATCTTCATATTTTTTATATAAGTTTATATTTCTATTTGGCTAAATTTTTTGATGTTAAAAACAACAGTCTTATTGCTTCAACCAATAAACAGAAAGAAAAATAGGAAATAAACTAATTATCAAAACAAATCGGCACTCTTTATCTTTCCTCACGGATTATGGTTTTTGCACTAGGAAAATCCTGAACTAGATATCCCTTTTCACGTGCAATTGTTTAATTTTAGGTGTTCAACTTTCATTTAACTACTTGTTCATACTACAATTTGCAGTAACGCTAAGAGTCGAATTCTTAAAACTTAGAACAATTTGATTTTCCTCATCTGTTCTTCTCTATAAAACTCTAAAGAAGACATTGTGATATTTCATGCATTGTAAAATAAAATCAAGTAAAGAAGCAATAATTCGAATAATTTCAGATGCTATTGATATCCAATTTTTCCTTATATGCTTTTAGAGCATACTTTTCATGATTTATTTAGAAGTCTTTCCTTTTTTTAACATTCTATTAGTTATTCTAGAGTAAAATTTTAATTTTTCAGAAAAATGATATCGATTTTTTTTGTAATTTTAAAGAATAACGACTTCTAGTTCTACTTCTAACTTTTGGCTTATATATATCAATTCCATCAATGTAGAATTTCATTCCAAACCATTAAAAAGGCTGGAAAAGCATTTGTTTTTATCTTTCTTGCTTGTTTCTTTTTGTCCTTTCATCTTTTTTGCAGAGGTAACCGAAAGCAAGAAAACAAGGAGAAAACAAAAAATTGAGATTAAAATAATTAAAAATGAGGATAATTTGGCTCATATTAGTTTTAAAACATCGTATAGGAATTTATAAGAAAATCTCTAAGCTTTCTATTTTATGTTGTCGTGACATTCTCTTTATTATTTTCTCACCACATTGTAAGCCTTATTCATTATGTCATCCTTCTATTGAATCTATCGCTAAATGACTTTTGAACCCAAACCAACCTCTTAATGAAACCATTTATGCTCCCGTTGAGGCTTACCGTAAGGTAAAAATCAAATTTCTTGTCCAATATTTCAATGAGGTCTACAACCAACTAGATGCATCAAAAGAAAATTAATGGGCAATTTCTTTGGCCTAACAGTGACAAGGAAGAGAAAATCATCATTGGTGACAAACTCCCATTGACCAGGTTATCCCAAGGAGCTTTACGAAAGAGAAGAACGATTCATAGATTTTATCATCTAGCACTCAATCGCGAGGGACAAGGAGAGTGATAATACTTCCTCAATGCATGCTTCAATGGATAAATATGTCCCTTATGCCTTTCTTCCTAAATATGGCCTTAGTCAGTAATAATTTTGTACCTCAAAGTCCATGAAGTTAAATTTTATTTTTATTGTTTGTTTGGCAAGTCAATCTCGGGAGTCCTCAAGGCATACATGAACAAGTTCAAGTAGCAAACAAACATATGGTATATGGTCCCTATTGTAGCATTCCCGAGCCTTGATCCATTGAAGGAAAGGCCTTATCTAAGAGGAAAGGGAGAAGGGACATCCTTATCCATTGGAGCTTGCATTGAGGAAATATCTACAATCTTCTTGTCCCTCGCGACAGAGAGAAAATTAATAAACTCTATGAAATGTTCTACTTTTTCGTAGAGCTCTCTCGAGTTAAGCTGATCAATGGGAGTTTTCCACCAATGATGAGTTTCATTTCCATGTGACTGTTGGGCCAAAGAAATCACCCTTTGTTTTTCTTTTGATCGATCTGGTAGGTCGTGGACCTCAATGAAATCTTGGACAAGCAAGTTGATTCTTACCGTATGATAAGCCTCGATAAGAGCAAGTGTGGTTTCATTAAAAGGTTGGTTTGGGTTCAAAAATTGTTTAGCGACAAATTCAACAGAAGAATGACCAAACAAATAAGGCTGACAAGATGGTGAGATAATAATAAAAAGAATCTCACCACCACATAAAGTGGAGAGCTTAGAGATTTTCTTATAAATTCTTGTACGACGTTTTGAAAATGAGATGAACCAATCATACTCATTTTCAATTATCTTAATCTTATTTTTTTCCCCTTGTTTTCTTACTTGAGCTTGCCACAACAAAAAATATGAGTGGAAAAAAAGAAACAAGGAAGAAGGATAATTATTTTGCGTAAAAATTGTAGTTAAAGCTAGGTTAATTAAACTTGGGTCGCAAAACAAAAAGAAAACAAGGGAATTTTGCAACATTTATTTTTTTTGTAGAAGATGGGATTTGAACTTGAAACATCCATTACTTTCATGCTCTATCATTAATCAATTAACCATTGGGCATCATCAATTTATTTTTATAATTTTTTATTACTGTAGGTCTAAATTTTAGTATGTTAAAAACATCAGTCTTATTGCTCCAACCAATAAACACAAAGAAAAACAGGCAATAAATTGATTATCAAAAGAAATCAACACTCTTTTCCTTTCCTCATGGATTATGGTTTTTGCAGTAGGAAAATCCTGAACTAGATAGCCCTTTTCACATGCACTAGGAAAATTCACAGTAACGCTAAGAGTTGAATTCTTAAAATTTAGAATATTTTGATTTTCTTTATCTACTCTTCTCTATATAACTTTGAAGATGAAATTGTGATATTTCTTGCATTTTAAAATAATATCAAATAGAGAAGCAAAATTCGGGTCATTTCAGATGCTATTGACAGAATTATCATACTTTGAATGGTAGTACAACCTAACATGTTCTAAAAATTCCATAATCTATAATCCAATAAATTTGATATCAAATTTTTCCTTATATGCTTTTGGAGCATTCTTTTCTTGATTTCTTTAGAAGTCTTTCCTTTTTCTAACATTCTATTAGTTATTCTAGATTGAAATTTTGATTTTTCAGAATAACGATTTTGAATTTTGGTAATTTTACAGAATAACGATATCTTGTTTTGCTTCTAACATTTGGTCTATATTTATGAATTCCACTAAAGAAGAACTTCATTCCAAACCATCATAAAGGTTGGTAAAGCATTATTTTTTTATCTTTCTTGCTTGTTTCTTTTTCTCCTTTCATCTTTTTTGTAGTGGCAAGCTCAAGCAAGAAAACTAGGGGAAAACAAAAAATTCAGATTAAGATAATTAAAAATAAGGATGATTTGCTCATCTCAATTTCAAAACTTCGAACAGGAATTTATAAGAAAATCTTTGATCTCTCCATTTTATGCTGTGGCGACATTCTCTTTCTTATTTTCTCACCACCTTGTAAGCGTTATTCATTTGGTTATCCTTCTCTTGAATCTATCAGTAAATGACTTTTGAATCCAAACCAACCTCTTAATGAAACAACTAATGCTCCCGTTAAGGCTTACCTTAAGGTAAAAATCAACTTGCTTGTCTAAGATTTCAATGAGGTCCACGACCAACTAGATGCATCAAAAGAAAATCAATGGGAATTTTCTTTGGCCTAATAGTGACAAGGAAGGGAAAATCATCATTGGTAGAAAACTCCCATTGATCAACTTAACCCAAGGGAGCTCTATGAACAAGAAGCACGATTCAAAAATTTTATCATCTTGCTCTCTGTCACAATTCGGGTCATTTCAGATGCTATTGACAACATTCTATTAGTTATTCTAGAGTGAAATTTTAATTTTTTAGAATAACGATACCGATTTTTTGTAATTTTACATAATAACAACATCTAGTTTCACTTCTAACTTTTGGCCCATAAATATGAATTCTATCAAAGAAGAACTTCATTCCAATCCTGTAAAGCATTCATTTTTATCTTTCTTGCTTGTTTATTTTTGTCCTTTCATCTTTTTACAGTGGCAAGCTCAAGGAGAAAAACTAGGGAAAACAAAAAAAATTAGATTAAGATAATTAAAAAATGAGGATGATTAGCTCATCTCAATTTCAAAACTTCGTACATGAATTTATAAGAAAATCTCTGAGCTCTCCGCTTTATGTTGTGGTGATATTCTCTTTATTATTTTCTCACAACCTTGTAATCCTTACTCATTTGGTCATCCTTATGTTGAATCTGTAGCTAATTTACTTTTGAACCCAAACCAACCTCTTAATGAAACCACTCATTCTCCTATAGAGGCTTAATGTAAGGAAAAATGAACTTGCTTGTCTAAGATTTCAATGAGGTCCACGACCAACTAAGTGCATCAAAATAAAATTAATGGGAAATTTCTTCGACCTAACAGTCACATGGAAGAGAAAATCATCATTGGTGGACTACTCCCATTGATCAGCTAAACCCAAGGGAGCTCTACGAACGAGAAGAATGCTTAACAGATTTTATCATCTTGCTCTTTATCGCGAGGGACAAGAAACGTGGAAATAGATCCTCAGTGCATGCTCTAATGGGTAATTATGTCCCTTATGCCTTTCCTCCTAGATATGGCCTTAGTCAGCAATAGTTTTGTACCTCAAAGTCCACAATGTTAAATTTTATTTTTATTGTTTTATTTTTAATGTTTGTTTGGCTAGTCAATCTCTAGAGTCCTCAAGGCATACATGAACATTTTCATGTAGCAAACAAACGTATGGTATATGGTCTCTATTGTAGCATTCCAAAGCCTTGATCCATTGAAGGAAAGGTTATATCTAAGAGGAAAGGCAGAAGGGACATCCTTGTCCATTAGAACACGCGTCGGGAAATATCTGCAATCTTCTTGTCCCTCGTGACAAAGAGAAAATTGATAAACTCTGCGAAATGTTCTACTCATTCGTAAAGCTCCCTCGGGTTAAGCTGATCAATGGGAGTTTTCCACCAATGATGAGTTCATTTCTAGGTGACTGTTGGGACAAAGAAATCACCCTTTATTTTTATTTTGATGGACCTGGTAGGTCGTAGACCTCATTGAATTCTTGGATAAGCAAGTTGATTCTTATTGTACAGTAGAGCCTTGATAAGAGCATGAGTGGTTGATGCAGTCGAAACTAACTAAAAATATGATTAAGGAAATTGCACCTATCAATTAAAAGTATAGTTACGATGAGCACAAATATCGTTCCCACGAGAACTAAAAGTACTAGTAATAGTTGTTCTCATATTATTTAACCGATCGGATAAAGTGATTGTTTAAAACTAAATTTAACTAAATTAATAAACTAAAAGTAAGACAAAGAATAAATCAAGAGATAACAAATGTTTTAATACTAAGAAGAGAGACAATACCTAGGGAAGAATCCACCTAGATTCCATCTACCATTATCATTATGAATTAAGCAATTTATTCACTTAGTATTTTGATCCGTAGAAAGCCCTAAATTGTGCTAATACCTTTATTAAAGCATAAAAGCATCTGGCTCTAAATTATGCTAATACCTTTATTAAAGCATAAAAGCCCTAAATTATGCTAATTAAAACCCCTATTATCATATTAATTCGATCTATGGATTCCCCTATTAGATTTGACTCTAAACCGATAGATTTATTTCGTCCTATTTATAGGATTGCATGCAACTCCACTCAATTATGCTATATCTACTCTTAAATAGGGTCTATTCCTCCTCTAATTTAAGCACATCTAATAAGAATTAATATCACGAAAATACTAAATCAAGAATTAAGCCCACATGATTAAGAACAAAATCTAAGTATTTATTGCATAAAATTAGAAATCAAATGACAGAATTCATCATAGAGTTCATCTCCCCTAAGTATTTAGGAAATTAGTTCATGCTAACGAATAAAAACATCTCAAAGACAGAATAACCACAAGATGAAGAAAAACTCATAGTAAAATCAAAAGAAATTAGAAAGAGGTCTTCAATCTTCGTGGAAATCTGCTTCAAAGACGACTTCTATGGTGTTTCTTCAGTTGTTTTCTTGAATAATCTTTAATGAGTAGGGTTTGGGGAATGGAGAATTTTATAGAAAATTGAAAGTGCCTAGTTCATATCACTTTATCCCCTGTTTATAATACATGGAAATCTCTAGTTGTATCCAAATTAAATTCTAAAAAGATAATTAGAGTTTAAATTTAAATAAAGTCTTATGTCCAATAAATCTCTTCCTAACTCTTTCACATTCACACTTTTTACCCCAAAATTTCCTTTGTCTTCGATTTAGTCCATGGCCATGTGTCTAGCCCGTGTGGCCCTTAAAATATGCTCTTTTGTCCGATTTTTGCTTGTTTTTCATTCCTTTCTGTCTCAAATGCTTTCTTAAGTATAAAAACATGAATTTAAAGGATTATGAACATAAAATTCTATTTTAAATCCAATCATCCAAAATCTCATTAAGAATGAGGCTAAAACATGTTACTTTTGACACTTATCAAATATCTCCACACTTAAGCATTTACTTGTCCTCAAACAAATTCTCAACCCATATTCAAGTTAACTTTCTTAATTCTTCATTTTCATCAATAATATTTCAAGATAAATTGCAAACAATAATGCATTGGAAATTTATCTAAATAATTACCTTAAATTCAAAATCAACAATAATTGACATCCTCACTAAAGATTCACTCAAAACACTCAAAAGTATTTAAGGTTCATTAAATAAGCACTCAATAGTTAAACACAAAATGTTATTACCATAGGCTTGCTTGAAAATCAAATCTCAGCCACTATAAAATGTCAAGAGGTCTTTACAAGGTTGTGATGGGGCTAAGGATTAGGATATGGAAAAGGCTAGAGAATTGGTTAAAATCGAGATCAAGTTGATAAGTTACCAAACTAGATGAAAACAACTAGTTGCTGAATTGAAGGAAAGTAAATCAACACGAATAATAAAGAATAAATGTGAGCTTTTCAACAATATATGGAACTAATGGTTCTAGCTCAAACACACTTTTGTACTTTTCTTTATCTTTTTTTTTTTCAATTTTTTGTTTTGAATTTTTTTTTCTTTTTTTATTTTTCTGAACAATAAAATTCAGCAATTCAAATAGTGGAACATTGTTAGGCAACTTAACCAAATCAAATCTCGTCAAAAAGAGAAGCAATAAAGGGGTAAATATACCACGTATATATGGAACATTGGTTAATATTTGAGGTTCACTCGGGGCTAATTTATTAGGTAAGCTTTTTAGGTAAAGCGGGTTAAATGAAAAATAAATAAAAAATGAAAATGAAAATAAATGTAGTAATTTTTTTTTTAATTTTTCACTTCATTTCAAAAAAAATTTTGAATTTTTTTTCATTTTAAAAAAAAAATAACATGAAAGTAAAATAAATAAATAAAAATATAAACACTCGAGTTGCCTCTTGAGAAACGCTTATTTAGAGTCTAAGCTGAACTTACCTATTTAAGCTCATAGTTATGGCAGATCTTGAAACTGAAATTCCTCTCTTGTTCTCAATATTACCAACATAATAAAATTTAAGACGTTGATTGTTTACCTTGAATGTGTCGTAATCAGGATGAGTTACCTCAATTGTACCGTAAGGAAAAATGGTTTTTACCACAAAAGGATCAGACTCTTTTAACTTGAATTCTGAAAGAAAAATTCGTGGATCTAATTTGTCTAATAACACTTTGTCTCCCACTTCAAATTTGTTCATCTTCTTGACATGCACTTCATGGTTTTGCGTTGGTTCTTCCTTGGGTTTCCTCGGGTTCTCGTCAAACTTCGTTTGCCATTCATCTAGTTCCTCAAGTTGTAACATTTGATCTTTATTTACCACTCGGGTTATATCACTTTGAAACAAAATTGGCTCCATCATGCTTTCATTAGTGATTTCCTAAGAAAAAGTATAGTCAATATGGTTACTAAAATTAACAGAACAATTATCATCATTACACTCATTCATGACTCAAACAAAATCATGTGCTTTAAGAGAAATCTTTTCATCACCTACACGAAGCACAAATTCACCAGTACCCACATCAATGATAGCTCTAGCAGTGGCTATTTTATTAAAATTTGATGTAATTTTTTCAACTAAGTCATTATCATTTAACTTATAACCAAACCAATTTGCTAAGCTATATATACTGGATCTATGTACACCCACTCTAAGGGTGAAACAATAAATAATATAAAGATAAAAGTTCAAAAAGAAAAAATACATATAGTGACGTCTAAACATGAAAGAAAAATGAGAGAATTGAAAGTAGAGTTATTTATAAGTGAGAAAAAATACATCAACCAGATGAGTTTTACTTTTCAATTTTTATTTTAATAAAAAGAGTATTGTCGAAAGGACTTGGTGTCACTTGACTTGTGACATAAAACTCAGTCAGGAACATTATTATCAGTATAGATATAGAACATTCTGATCAAAGAAGATGATAAATTTGAGCCAAAGCAGATCAAAATTACAAAATTCATAATAGCATTTAACAAATATTTAGTTCTTAATAAAATGAAACTAATCTCATTTGGATACTACAATGTTAGAAATGTCAATAAAGTAACTTTTTTTAGGAGAGAAAATTACACTCATGTAGTTGCTTTTTGAGAAAGGGGGATGCAGCTCAAAATTTTTTCCTATAGTTGTTTAGATTAAAGCAAATCCCTTGTTTTCAAGAAACATATATATGAAAAACTAAAATTCATTTTCAGTGGTTCAAGTGCAAGATAATTAAGGATGCAATACTAGATATCTAAGGGGAAAGCCCTTCAAGGGGTGCACAAGCTAATTCCCTATTAGTCTTCATTAATTATGGCAAAGCCAAAATGCTATAGTTTATTACTTGAGCTAAAGTATTTTTGAAAATGAGTTGAATCTCAAATTGATGAAATTGTTTGAAAATTTCTTCTAAAATTCATCCATTATTTAGAGCTATATGTGATGATATCCAGAGAACAAACTAAAAAAGAAGGCTTTTTGAATAATCATGCAGACTTAAAAAGAAAACAAGAATAAAATCTATAATAGCAAACACAATACCGAGTCAATAATGCTCTGACAGTAAATAGGACTCATGTAGTATAACACATCATGAGCAGTAGCGCTCAGCATAACTCGCAAACCACGCACACCATCTAGGGTGATTTTGTCAACTGCAGCTTCCCCACTGAGCTTCAAGCCTTTTCTCCACTGAAACACAAAAGCCAGGTGAGGTGCCACATAAAAGAATATAAAATATAAGGAAGAAATGAAAATTTCATTCAAGTACAAAGGAAAAGAAAAGGAGTAAGAACAGACTTTAAGTCAAGCACCCTTTCACTAAAAACTAATGCTTTCACAAAATCCATTCGAAAGGGTTGCAGTTCAGCATGCTCAAAGGAGAGTAATGCTTTATGCAAACTAAATAGCTAATACGGCCAGGATGACAAACAAAGTATTTTTCTCTTAAATTGCCCATCATTACAGCTGTTGCATTTGATTTAAACAATAATAGTGGGGTGGCACATGTGCGCCTTGTAGGTTGGCATTTGAGATCTCTTTAATACCAATAAAAAATTTATAAGTCATGGTCTTTCACCTTCATCTATCATAAATGATGAAGTCTTTGGTAAGAACAAACAAAAGCAAACTAAAATTTAATAATACTAAATCGAAAATGTCAAAAGCAATCCAAACCAAATTACTCTAACAGAAAGGTCCTTCAAAATTGCATTTCATCATCATTTTCCAAATTCATTAAGCAAATAAAAAAAATTCTTCAAAAGTTTCAGCATGAAAACTCAACATTCCACTATACTATTTTGATACTCTTTTTAGTATTGTCTATGCACTCAACCAACTAAAATTTAAGTTCCAAACCAGAGAAGTTTTTCATAATTGTAATGAAACAGTGTACTAGAACAACAATTTTGTAGCCAAAAAGTATTCATCAGGTTATAAATGTATACACGCTAAAACAGCAGTGCATCACAAATTAATTTTTCAGATTCATCTTCTAATATTTCATTATTTTGGTTTCTGTAGTTTAAGGTATAAACAGAGGATGTTTTATTCAGCAATAGGCATTCATATTGTTTCACCAAGTAACAGAATTAATAAATGAAAGAAATCAACTAAGATATACAGGATATTAAGAAAGAAACCAGAGAATATATCAGACTTTAACTCCTAAAATTACTTCTATTGTCTTATAATATCTCCTAATAGCCTATTTTCCCACACTACCCCTCAAATGGTGAATAGATATTCTCCATTCCCAGCTTGGATGTGAACTTCTCAAAATCCAAGCTCCTTAATCCCTTTGCAAGAATATCAACAACTAGGCCTTAAGCAGACATAAAAGAAGTACAAATCAAACCACATTCCAGTTTCTCCTTGGCTTTGTAACCCATGGCTAACATAACTCTCACAAGTCACCCAAAACATGTTGGTGGTGATTGCTTAGGCCATTAAATGCCTTTTCAGGCATACACATAATATGTGTAGCCACCTTCTTTTCATACCTTGGAAGAATTTGCATATAA
>CM076907.1:28333093-28580322 GCA_039519145.1 Kokia cookei
ACGTGAGAAATGTTTCTCTCTTGTTCTTGGACGAAGCTCAAACTTTTCAAACTTTTACGAGTTATTTTTAACTTGCTTACCTAGAGTATTCATCGAATCCCTTCCTTAGAGATATTTAGAACACTCAATGCTCGGGAAATCGCATCATTTGGTCTAAATATTTTGTCATTTTGTAAACAAGTTTTGGTCTTTGACATAAAAACTTATTTACGTCAAAAATGTTTCTCTCTTTGTTATTGGACTAACTTTTACGAGTTATTTTTTAACTTTGCCTTCCCTAAAGTATTCAACAAGATCCATTCCATAGAGCTATTTTCCGAACACTCCATTCTCTGGAAATCGCATCATTTGGTCCAAATAGTTTGTCATTTTGTAAACAAGTTTTGTTCTTTGATTTAAAAGCTTAATTACGTGAGAACTTTTTCCCTCTTTGTTCTTGGACTAACTTTCGAACTTGTCAAACTTTTACGAGTTATTTTTTAAGTTTACTTCCCTAGAGTATTCATTGAGATCCCTTCCTTAGAGCTATTTTTAGACACTCAATGCTCGGGAAATCGAATAATTTGGTCTAAATGGTTTGTCATTTTGTAAACAAGTTTTGTTCTTTGAATTAAAAACTTATTTACGTGGAGAATTTTTTCTCTCTTTGTTCTTGGACTAACTTTCGAACTTGTCAAACTTTTACAAGTTCTTTTATAACATCGGATCCTTAAAGTATTCAAGACGATCTATTCTTTGGAACAATTTTTGGAACATTCCATGCTTGGGATATTGCATCATTTGGTCTAAGTAGTTTATCATTTTGCAAGCAAGTTTTGGCCTTTGAATTAAAAACTTGTTTACGTAAGAATTGTTTCTCTCTTTGTTCTTGGACGAAAGTTCAAACTTGTCAAACTTTACGAGTTCTTTTTTAACTTTGCTTCTCTAGATTATTCATCGAAATCCCTTCCTTAGAGCCTTTCGAACACTTAATGCTCGGGAAATCGCATCATTTAGTCTAAATAGTTTGTCATTTTTTAAACAAGTTTTCTTCTTGGAATTAAAAACTTATTTACGTGAGAATTGCTTCTCTCTTGGTTCTTGGGCGAACTTCAGAACTTGTCAAACTTTTTCTAGGTCTTTGTTAACTTCGGATCTATAAAGTCCTCAAGACGATCCATTCCTTCGAGCATTTTTTCGAACATTCCATGCTCGGGAAATCGAATCATTTGGTCTAAATTGTTTGTCATTTTGCAAACAAGTTTTGGTCTTTGAATTAAAAACTTATTTACGTGAGAAATGTTTCTCTCTTTGTTCTTCGGCGAAGTTCCGAACATGTCAAACTTTTACTAGTTCTTTTATAACATCGAATCCTTAAAGTATTCAAGCTTATCTATTCTTTCAAACAATTTCTCAAACATTCCAGGGTTGGGAAATCGCATCATTTGGTCTAAATAGTTTATCATTTTGCAAACAAGTTTTGGTCTTTGACATAAAAACTTATTTACGTCAAAAATGTTTCACTCTTTGTTATTGGACGAAACTTAAAACTTGTCAAACTTTTACGAGTTATTTTTTAACTTTGCTTCCCTGAAGTATGTCAACAAGATCCATTCCATAGAGCTATTTTGCGAACACTCCATTCTCGGGAAATCGCATAATTTGGTCTAAATAGTTTGTCATTTTGTAAACAAGTTTTGTTTTTTGAATTAAAAACTTATTTACGTGAGAAATGTTTCTCTCTTTGTTCTTGGACGAACTTTCAAACTTGTCAAACTTTTACGAGTTATTTTTTAACTTTGCTTCCCTAGAGTTTTCATCGAGATCCCTTCCTTAGAGCTATTTTTAGAACACTCAATGCTCGGGAAATAATAATTTGGTCTAAATAGTTTGTCATTTTGCAAACAAGTTTTCTTCTTTGAATTAAAAACTTATTTACGTGAGAATTGCTTCTCTCATGGTTCTTGGGCGAACTTCAGAACTTGTCAAACTTTTTCTTGGTCTTTGTTAACTTCGGAGCTATATAAGTATTCAAGACGATCCATTCCTTCGAGCGTATTTTCGAACATTCATACTCGGAAATCGAATCATTTGGTCTAAATAGTTTGTCATTTTGCAAACAAGTTTTGGTCTTTGAATTAAAAACTTATTTACGTGAGAAATGTTTCTCTCTTTGTTCTTGGACGAAGTTCCGAACATGTCAAACTTTCACTAGTTCTTTTATAACATCGAATCCTTAAGTCTTCAAGGCTGTTCTTCTTTCGAACAATTTCTCAAACATTCCAGGGTTGGCAAATCGCATCATTTGGTCTAAATAGTTTATCATTTTGCAAACAAGTTTTGGTCTTTGACATAAAAACTTATTTACGTCAAAAATGTTTAGCTCCTTGTTATTGGATGACCTTTAAAACTTGTCAAACTTTTACGAGTTATTTTTTAATCAAACTTTTACGAGTTATTTTTTAACTTTGCTTCCCTAAAGTATTCAACAAGATCCATTCCATAGAGCTATTTTTCTAACACTCCATTCTCGGGAAATCTCATCATTTGGTCTAAATAGTTTGTCATTTTGCAAACAAGTTTTGGTCTTTGACATAAAAACTTATTTACGTAAAAAATGTTTCTCTCTTTGTTATTGGACGAACTTTGAAACTTGTCAAACTTTTACGAGTTATTTTTTAACTTTGCTTCCCTAAAGTATTCAACAAGATCCATTCCATAGAGCTATTTTCCGAACACTCGGTTCTCGGGAAATCGCATCATTTGGTCTAAATAGTTTGCCAATTTGTAAACAAGTTTTGTTCTTTGAATTAAAAACTTATTTACGTGGAGAAATGTTTCTCTCTTTGTTCTTGGACGAACTTTCAAACTTTTCAAACTTTTACGAGTTATTTTTTAACTTTGCTTCCTTAGAGTATTCATAGAGATCCCTTCCTTAGAGCTATTTTTAGAAACACTGAATGCTCGGGAGATCAGATCATTTGGTCTAAATATTTTGTCATTTTGTAAAAACAAGTTTTGGTCTTTGACATAAAAACTTATTTACCAATCAAAAATGTTTCTCTCTTTGTTATTGGACGAAAGTTAAAACTTGTCAAACTTTTACGAGTTATTTTTTAACTTTGCTTCCCTAAAGTATTCAACAAGATCCATTCCATAGAATTTTCCGAACACTCCCATTCTCGGGAAATCTCATCATTTGGTCTAAATAGTTTGTCATTTTGTAAACAAGTTTTGTTCTTTGAATTAAAAACTTATTTACGTGAGAATTGCTTCTCTCTTGGTTATTGGACGAACTTCCGAACTTGTCAAACTTTTACAAGTTCTTTTATAACATCGGATCCTTAAAGTATTCAAGATGATCTATTCTTCCGAACAATTTTTGGAACATTCGATGCTTGGGAAATCGCATCATTTGGTCTAAAAAGTTTATCATTTTGCAAACAAGTTTTGGTCTTTGATATAAAAACTTATTTACGTCAAAAATGTTTCACTCTTTGTTATTGGACGAACTTTTACGAGTTATTTTTTAACTTTGCTTCCCTAAAGTATTCAACAAGATCCATTCCATAGAGCTATTTTCCGACACTAATTCTCGGGAAATCGCATCATTTGGTCTAAATAGTTTGTCATTTTGTAAACAAGTTTGTACTTTGAATTAAAAACTTATTTACGTGAGAAATGTTTCTCTCTTTGTTCTTGGACGAACTTTGAAACTTGTCAAACTTTTACGAGTTATTTTTTAACTTTGCTTCCCTAGAGTATTCATCGAGATCCCTTCCTTAGAGCTATTTTTCGAACACTCAGTGCTCGGGGAATCGCATGATTTGGTCTAAATAGTTTGTCATTTTGTAAACAAGTTTTGTTCTTTTGAATTAAAAACTTATTTGGCGTGGAGAATTGCTTCTCTCTTGTTTCTTGGGCGAACTTCGGAACTTGTCAAACTTTTACTAGGTCTTTGTTAACTTCGGATCCATAAAGTCTTCAAGACGATCCATTCCTTCGAGCGTTTTTTCGAACATTCCATGCTCGGGAAGTCGAATCATTTGGACCAAATGGTTTGTCATTTTGCAAACAAGTTTTGGTCATTGAATTAAAAGCTTCTTTACGTGAGAAATGATTCTCTCTTTGTTCTTGGACGAACTTCCGAACATGTCAAACTTTCACTAGTTCTTTTATAACATCGAATCCTTAAAGTATTCAAGACTATCTATTCTTTCGAACAATTTCTCAAACATTCCAGGGTTGGGAAATCGCATCATTTGGTCTAAATAGTTTATCATTTTGCAAACAAGTTTTGGACTTTGACATAAAAACTTATTTACGTCAAAAATGTTTCATTCTTTGTTATTGGACGAACTTTAAAACTTGTCAAACTTTTACGAGTTATTTTTTAACTTTGCTTCCCTAAAGTACTCAACAAGATTCATTCCATAGAGCTATTTTTCGAAGAATCCATTCTCGGGAAATCGCATCATTTGGTCTAAATAGTTTGTCATTTTGTAAACAAGTTTTGTTCTTTGAATTAAAAACTTATTTACGTGAGAATTGCTTCTCTCTTGGTTCTTGGTCGAACTTCCGAACTTGTCAAGCTTTTACTAGGTCTTTGTTAACTTCGGATCAATAAAGTATTCAAGACGATCCATTCCTTCGAGCATTTTTTTGAACATTCCATGCTCGGGAAATCGCATCATTTGGTCTAAATAGTTTGTCATTTTGCAAACAAGTTTTGGTCTTTGAATTAAAAACTTATTTACGTGAGAAATGTTTCTCTCTTTGTTCTTGGACGAACTTCCGAACATGTCAAACTTTCACTAGTTCTTTTATAACATCGAATCCTTAAAGTATTCAAGACTATCTATTCTTTCGAACAATTTCTCAAACATTCCAGGGTTGGGAAATCGCATAATTTGGTCTAAATAGTTTATCATTTTGCAAACAAGTTTTGGTCTTTGACATAAAAACTTATTTACGTCAAAAATGTTTCACTCTTTGTTATTGGACGAACTTTAAAACTTGTCAAACTTTTACGAGTTATTTTTTAACTTTGCTTCCCTAAAGTATTCAACAAGATCCATTCCATAGAGCTATTTTCCGAACACTCCATTCTCGGGAAATCGCATCATTTGGTCTAAATAGTTTGTCATTTTGTAAACAAGTTTTGTTTTTTGAAGTAAAAACTTATTTACGTGAGAAATGTTTCTCTCTTTGTTCTTGGACGAACTTTCAAACTTGTCAAACTTTTACGAGTTATTTTTTAACTTTGCTTCCCTAGAGTTTTCATCGAGATCCCTTAATTAGAGCTATTTTTCGAACACTCAATGCTCGGGAAATCGCATCATTTGGTCTAAATAGTTTGTCATTTTGTAAACAAGTTTTCTTCTTTGAATTAAAAACTTATTTACGTGAGAATTGCTTCTCTCTTGGTTCTTGGGCGAACTTCCGAACTTGTCAAACTTTTTCTAGGTCTTTGTTAACTTCGGATCTATAAAGTATTCAAGATGATCCATTCCTTCGAGCATTTTTTCGAACATTCCATGCTCGGGAAATCGAATCATTTGGTCTAAATAGTTTGTCATTTTGTAAACAAGTTTTGGTCTTTGAATTAAAAACTTATTTACGTGAGAAATGTTTCTCTCTTTGTTCTTGGAAGAACTCCGAACATGTCAAACTTTCACTAGTTATTTTATAACATCGAATCCTTAAAGTATTCAAGACTATCTATTCTTTCGAACAATTTCTCAAACATTCCAGGGTTGGGAAATCGCATCATTTGGTCTAAATAGTTTATCATTTTGCAAACAAGTTTTGGACTTTGACATAAAAACTTATTTATGTCAAAAATGTTTCATTCTTTGTTATTGGACGAACTTTAAAACTTGTCAAACTTTTACGAGTTATTTTTTAACTTTGCTTCCCTAAAGTACTCAACAAGATTCATTCCATAGAGCTATTTTTCGAAGAATCCATTCTCGGGAAATCGCATCATTTGGTCTAAATAGTTTGTCATTTTGTAAACAAGTTTTGTTCTTTGAATTAAAAACTTATTTACGTGAGAATTGCTTCTCTCTTGGTTCTTGGTCGAACTTCCGAACTTGTCAAGCTTTTACTAGGTCTTTGTTAACTTCGGATCAATAAAGTATTCAAGACGATCCATTCCTTCGAGCATTTTTTTGAACATTCCATGCTCGGGAAATCGCATCATTTGGTCTAAATAGTTTGTCATTTTGCAAACAAGTTTTGGTCTTTGAATTAAAAACTTATTTACGTGAGAAATGTTTCTCTCTTTGTTCTTCGACGAACTTCCGAACATGTCAACCTTTCACTAGTTCTTTTATAACATCGAATCCTTAAAGTATGCAAGACTATCTATTCTTTCAAACAATTTCTCAAACATTCCAAGGTTGGGAAATCGCATCATTTGGTCTAAATAGTTTATCATTTTGCAGACAAGTTTTGGTCTTTGACATAAAAACTTTGCGTCAAAAATGTTTCACTCTTTGTTATTGGACGAACTTTAAAACTTGTCAAACTTTTACGAGTTATTTTTTAACTTTGCTTCCCTAAAGTATTCAACAAGATCCATTCCATAGAGCTATTTTCCGAACACTCCATTCTCGGGAAATCGCATCATTTGGTCTAAATAGATTGTCATTTTGTAAACAAGTTTTGTTTTTTGAATTAAAAACTTATTTACGTGAGAAATGTTTCTCTCTTTTGTTCTTGGACGAACTTTCAAACTTGTCAAACTTTTACGAGTTATTTTTTAACTTTGCTTCCCTAGAGTTTTCATCGAGATCCCTTCCTTAGAGCTATTTTTCGAACACTCAATGCTCGGGAAATCGCATCATTTGGTCTAAATAGTTTGTCATTTTGTAAACAAGTTTTCTTCTTTGAATTAAAAACTTATTTACGTGAGAATTGCTTCTCTCTTGGTTCTTGGGCGAACTTCCGAACTTGTCAAACTTTTTCTAGGTCTTTGTTAACTTCGGATCTATAAAGTATTCAAGACGATCCATTCCTTCGAGCGTTTTTCGAACATTCCATGCTCGGGAAATCGAATCATTTGGTCTAAATAGTTTGTCATTTTGCAAACAAGTTTTGGTCTTTGAATTAAAAACTTATTTACGTGAGAAATGTTTCTCTCTTTGTTCTTGGACGAACTTCCGAACATGTCAAACTTTCACTAGTTCTTTTATAACATCGAATCCTTAAAGTATTCAAGACTATCTATTCTTTCGAACAATTTCTCAAACATTCCAGGGTTGGCAAATCGCATCATTTGGTCTAAATAGTTTATCATTTTGCAAACAAGTTTTGGTCTTTGACATAAAAACTTATTTACGTCAAAAATGTTTCACTCTTTGTTATTGGATGACCTTAAAACTATCATTACGAGTTATTTTTTAATGGAACAATCAAACTTTTACGAGTTATTTTTTAACTTTGCTTCCCTAAAGTATTCAACAAGATCCATTCCATAGAGCTATTTTCCGAACACTCCATTCTCAGGAAATCGCATCATTTGGTCTAAATAGATTGTCATTTTGTAAACAAGTTTTGTTTTTTGAATTAAAAACTTATTTACGTGAGAAATGTTTCTCTCTTTGTTCTTGGACGAACTTTCAAACTTGTCAAACTTTTACGAGTTATTTTTTAACTTTGCTTCCCTAGAGTTTTCATCGTCATCCCTTCCTTAGAGCTATTTTTCGAACACTCAATGCTCGGGAAATCGCATCATTTGGTCTAAATAGTTTGTCATTTTGTAAACAAGTTTTCTTCTTTGAATTAAAAACTTATTTACGTGAGAATTGCTTCTCTCTTGGTTCTTGGGCGAACTTCCGAACTTGTCAAACTTTTTCTAGGTCTTTGTTAACTTCGGATCTATAAAGTATTCAAGACGATCCATTCCTTCGAGCGTTTTTTCGAACATTCCATGCTCGGGAAATCGAATCATTTGGTCTAAATAGTTTGTCATTTTTCAAACAAGTTTTGGTCTTTGAATTAAAAACTTATTTACGTGAGAAATGTTTCTCTCTTTGTTCTTGGACGAACTTCCGAACATGTCAAACTTTCACTAGTTCTTTTATAACATCGAATCCTTAAAGTATTCAAGACTATCTATTCTTTCGAACAATTTCTCAAACATTCCAGGGTTGGCAAATCGCATCATTTGTTCTAAATAGTTTATCATTTTGCAAACAAGTTTTGGTCTTTGACATAAAAACTTATTTACGTCAAAAATGTTTCACTCTTTGTTATTGGATGACCTTTAAAACTTGTCAAACTTTTACGAGTTATTTTTTAATCAAACTTTTACGAGTTATTTTTTAACTTTGCTTCCCTAAAGTATTCAACAAGATCCATTCCATAGAGTCATTTTCTGAAGCACTCCATTCTCGGGAAATCGCATCATTTGGTCTAAATAGATTGTCATTTTGTAAACAAGTTTTGTTTTTTGAATTAAAAACTTATTTACGTGAGAAATGTTTCTCTCTTTGTTCTTGGACGAACTTTCAAACTTGTCAAACTTTTACGAGTTATTTTTTAACTTTGCTTCCTTAGAGTTTTCATCGAGATCCCTTCCTTAGAGCTATTTTTCGAACACTCAATGCTCGGGAAATCGCATCATTTGGTCTAAATAGTTTGTCATTTTGTAAACAAGTTTTCTTCTTTGAATTAAAAACTTATTTACGTGAGAATTGCTTCTCTCTTGGTTCTTGGGCGAACTTCCGAACTTGTCAAACTTTTTCTAGGTCTTTGTTAACTTCGGATCTATAAAGTATTCAAGATGATCCATTCCTTCGAGCGTTTTTTCGAACATTCCATGCTCTGGAAATCGAATCATTTGGTCTAAATAGTTTGTCATTTTGCAAACAAGTTTTGGTCTTTCGAATTAAAAACTTATTTACGTGAGAAATGTTTCTCTCTTTGTTCTTGGACGAACTTCCGAACATGTCAAACTTTCACTCAGTCCTTTTATAACATCGAATCCTTAAAGTATTCAAGACTATCTATTCTTTCGAACAGTTTCTCAAACATTCCAGGGTTGGGAAATCGCATCATTTGGTCTAAATAGTTTATCATTTTGCAAACAAGTTTTGGACTTTGACATAAAAACTTATTTACGTCAAAAATGTTTCATTCTTTGTTATTGGACGAACTTTAAAACTTGTCAAACTTTTACGAGTTATTTTTTAACTTTGCTTCCCTAAAGTACTCAACAAGATTCATTCCATAGAGCTATTTTTCGAAGAATCCATTCTCGGGAAATCGCATCATTTGGTCTAAATAGTTTGTCATTTTGTAAACAAGTTTTGTTCTTTGAATTAAAAACTTATTTACGTGAGAATTGCTTCTCTCTTGGTTCTTGGTCGAACTTCCGAACTTGTCAAGCTTTTACTAGGTCTTTGTTAACTTCGGATCAATAAAGTATTCAAGACGATCCATTCCTTCGAGCATTTTTTTGAACATTCCATGCTCGGGAAATCGCATCATTTGGTCTAAATAGTTTGTCATTTTGCAAACAAGTTTTGGTCTTTGAATTAAAAACTTATTTACGTGAGAAATATTTCTCTCTTTGTTCTTGGACGAACTTCCGAACATGTCAAACTTTCACTAGTTCTTTTATAACATCGAATCCTTAAAGTATTCAAGACTATCTATTCTTTCGAACAATTTCTCAAACATTCCAGGGTTGGGAAATCGCATCATTTGGTCTAAATAGTTTATCATTTTGCAAACAAGTTTTGGTCTTTGACATAAAAACTTATTTACGTCAAAAATGTTTCACTCTTTGTTATTGGACGAACTTTAAAACTTGTCAAACTTTTACGAGTTATTTTTTAACTTTGCTTCCCTAAAGTATTCAACAAGATCCATTCCATAGAGCTATTTTTCGAACACTCCATTCTCGGGAAAATCGCATCATTTGGTCTAAATAGTTTGTCATTTTGTAAACAAGTTTTGTTCTTTGAATTAAAAACTTATTTACGTGAGAAATGTTTCTCTCTTTGTTCTTCGACGAACTTCCGAACATGTCAACCTTTCACTAGTTCTTTTATAACATCGAATCCTTAAAGTATGCAAGACTATCTATTCTTTCAAACAATTTCTCAAACATTCCAGGGTTGGGAAATCGCATCATTTGGTCTAAATAGTTTATCATTTTGCAGACAAGTTTTGGTCTTTGACATAAAAACTTTACGTCAAAAATGTTTCACTCTTTGTTATTGGACGAACTTTAAAACTTGTCAAACTTTTACGAGTTATTTTTTAACTTTGCTTCCCTAAAATATTCAACAAGATCCATTCCATAGAGCTATTTTCCGAACACTCCATTCTCGGGAAATCGCATCATTTGGTCTAAATAGTTTGTCATTTTGTAAACAAGTTTTGTTCTTTGAATTAAAAACTTATTTACGTGAGAAAGGTTTCTCTCTTTGTTCTTGGACCAACTTTCAAACTTTTCAAACTTTTACGAGTTATTTTTTAACTTTGCTTCCCTAGAGTATTCATAGAGATCCCTTCCTTAGAGCTATTTTTCGAACACTCAATGCTCGGGAAATCGTATCATTTGGTCTAAATATTTTGTCATTTTGTAAACAAGTTTTGGTCTTTGACATAAAAACTTATTTACGTCAAAAATGTTTCTCTCTTTGTTATTGGACGAACTTTAAAACTTGTCAAACTTTTACGAGTTATTTTTTAACTTTGCTTCCCTAAAGTATTCAACAAGATCCATTCCATAGAGCTATTTTCCGAACACTCCATTCTCGGGAAATCGCATCATTTGGTCTAAATAGTTTGTCATTTTGTAAACAAGTTTTGTTCTTTGAATTAAAAACTTATTTACGTGAGAAATGTTTCTCTCTTTGTTCTTGGACGAACTTTCAAACTTGTCAAACTTTTACGAGTTATTTTTTAACTTTGTTTCCTTAGAGTTTTCATCGAGATCCCTTCCTTAGAGCTATTTTTCGAACACTCAATGCTCGGGAAATCGCATCATTTGGTCTAAATAATTTGTCATTTTGTAAACAAGTTTTCTTCTTTGAATTAAAAACTTATTTACGTGAGAATTGCTTCTCTCTTGGTTCTGGGCGAACTTCCGAACTTGTCAAACTTTTTCTAGGTCTTTGTTAACTTCGGATCTATAAAATATTCAAGACGATCCATTCCTTCGAGCGTTTTTTCGAACATTCCATGCTCGGGAAATCGAATCATTTGGTCTAAATAGTTTGTCATTTTGCAAACAAGTTTTGGTCTTTGAATTAAAAACTTATTTACGTGAGAAATGTTTCTCTCTTTGTTCTTGGACGAACTTCCGAACATGTCAAACTTTCACTAGTTCTTTTATAACATCGAATCCTTAAAGTATTCAAGACTATCTATTCTTTGAACAATTTCTCAAACATTCCAGGGTTGGCAAATCGCATCCCTGACGTGTTATCAAAAAGAAGGTAAAAAAACAAAGGATCGAGATAAAAAAACCCGTAAAGGGCATCTTGAAACCCAAGAAAAAAAAGAAAGAAAAAAAGAAAAGAAGGAAAAAGTCAAGATAAAAGCCCGCAAAAGCCATCTCCTTCACCTCTTTACGTCATGGCCTTCATCTTTGAGGAGCTTGGATGTCATTGGGCTAATTTTACCAAAGGATTCAATGAGCATAAATTCATCTACGTGATCAATTATTACTTCACCAAGATTGGTAAAAGTTACTTTCTATGCCGATGTCACAAGATCTACGCATGAAAGCAAGGGTCTGCAGTTAGTTCAAAATCAAACATCACAAATTCAGCACCATTTTGCCCAAAAGTGAATGAGGCAATAGAGGCTGTTAATAAGAATATCAAGAAGATCGAGACCTACAAAGTTTGACATGAGAAGTTATCATTTTCTCTCTACATTTATTGAACATCTATCAAGACTTTGCTGAGGGCAACACCTTTCCCATTAATTTACGGAATGGAAGCAACCTTACCCATTGGAGTCGAGTTTCCTTCCCTTTAAATTTTGTTAGAGTTGATAAAGCAAAATTGATTCAATCCAAATGTGGTCAGCTAAACTTGATTGAAGAAAAGATGCTAAAAGCCATCTGTCATGATCAAATGTACTAATGACAAGGGCTTATGACAAAGAAGTATCAGCTCAAGAGAATTCCACAGTGAAGCCGACGTTTTGAAAAAGATCTTGCTTGCAAAAGGCTTCCAAGGAAAATGGATGCCGAATTTGTAAAAGCCTCATGAGGTGAAGAAAAAACCTTTTGAGAAAAGCTTTGATTTTGACCGAGACGAAAGGCAAAGATTTGCCCAGCCTCATGAACTCAAAATCGGTGAAAAAAAATTTCACCCAAAAAGAAAAAGAAAAAAAGACAAGAAAAAACAACAAAAAAAGTGAGGAGAGGTCGAGGTGAAAACTCGTAAAGGACATCTCGAAACCTAAGGAGATTTGAGTTGAAAACCTGAAAGGGCGACTCAATTTTGAATAAAAGAAAGAGGCATCAAGTAGTCTTCTCCCAAAAGTAACAAGGTGGAGAAACTTTACACCTTGAGACATCGACAAAGTACTCCAAGTTTTATGGACACATGTCAAGCTCATAATGACCCTCATCAAGTTTGCTCAGAGAAAGTCTTACTTTGATATTTGGGGCACAAAACTCTATTCTTTGCTCACCTTATGTTTGACAACTTTTGACCAGTATGTCATTTTTAATTTTTCATTCATGTGAGCTTTGCCTCCAATAAAATTTTATTCGCCTTGCGACCATGTTCAAGCATTTCTGCATCAAAATAACAGTTATTGAGCTAATGATCTTTTTATTCATGCGAGCTCTGTCTTCAATCAAATTCAATTTCATCCACCTTACAACCCTGATTTAAGCATTTTTGCATTTGAAATAATAGTTAATGGTCTAACGATATATGAAATAAAAGGATTTATGCATATCGCTCTGGAAAATTTCTAAATAGTATAGTGACCTGAAACAGGACCACTAGTTGAAAATAACCCTATACCTTAGAAGATGTGATGGGAAGGATTGAGGCTGCAACGACAAATTCGGTACCATAAAGATATGAAAGGAAAGGTTGAGGTTGCAATGGTGAACCCTGTACCTTATAAGACATGATGGGAAAGATCGAGGCCGTAACGACGGATCTAGCACCATGGAAATAAAGGGAAAGGTTGAGGTCGTAGCTGCAAACCCTGTACCTTAAAAGATGTGATGAGAAGGATTGAGGCCATAACGGTGAATCTGGTACCATGAAGATATGAAGGGAAAGGTTGAGGCCGCAACGGCGAACCCCATACCTTAGAAGATGTAATGGGAAGGATTGAGGCTGTAATGGCGAATCCGGTATCATAGAAATATAAAGGGAAAGGTTGAGGCCGCAACGGCGAACCTGATATCCTAGAAACATGATGGGAAAGATTGAGGCTGCAACAGCGAATCTAGTACCATGAAAATATAAATGGAAAGGTTGAGGCCACAACGGCGAACCTGGTACCTTAGAAACGTGATGGGAAAGGTTGAGGTCGCAACGGTGGACCTTGTCCCTTAGAAGATGTGACGGGAAGGATCGAGGCCACAACTACAAATCTAGTACCATGAAAATATAAAGGGAAAGATTAAGGCCACAACGGCAAACCTAGTACCTTAGAAACATGACGGGAAAGATTGAAGCCACAACGGTAAATCTTATACCCAAAAGTTAAAGAGCTACAGATTAAAGCCGCAATGGCAAATCTTATACCTCGAAGTTACAGCAAAATGGAGTGAAACTTCAAATCCCATCTTCCTCGTGAGGTATAGAGAAGTGGGTCAAAACAGTATGTTAAATCAAAACAACGAAGCTGAGCTCAACGTCCTTGAGGATAAAGTGGAGTGGGGTGAGACTTCAAATCTCATCTTCCTAATGAGGTACAGAAAAGTGGGTTAAGATAGTATGCTGAATCAAAACAGCGAAGTTGATCTCAATGTCCTTGAGGATACAATAGAGTGAAGTGAGACTTCGAATCCCATCTTCCTAGTGAGGTACAGAGAAGTGGGATAAAACAAATAGCGAATCTCAATCTGCTTGAAGTTGCAGTGGAATGGAGTGAAGCTATAACATCAAATTTTATCTCTTTAAAGTTGCCATGGGGCAAGATAAAGTCATGACACTAAATCCAACCTTCCAAAAGTTGTAGAGAAGCGAATGCAGTGAAGTTCAACGACTAATGAAGCGAAGGTTAGGCTACTTGAAGAAGAAGAAGCACCGAAGAAACCAAATCCAGTGGGATCGGACAAAATTTGTAATCCTTTTAGTCTTTGCTCTGTTCCCGTTACACAACAACGAGTAAAAAGGGGCAGCTGTTGAAGCCTAATTTTGATCGTGCCCATTCAAAACCAAAAAACCACAAAAATAAAACAAAAATAATAAATAAATAAAAGTCATTTTATTTAACACTAAAAACCCCAAATGTCCATTTACGTAAAAACTCATTTACCCATTACCCAAATTTATAAATGGCCCAATGCTCAAAAGGCCAAAAATGCCCAAACTTTTGGAAAAGTTGGAAACCCTAATTTGCTAAAGATTCCATCAACCACTGCCGCCCACCCTCACCACTTGCCTCTGCCATGTCAGATCTGCTGCCTGACATCATCGAAAGTGCCACCACTGCCACTGTTCACATGCAAAACAAAGAATAAAACACGCATAGACAAAACAAAAAGACAAAGAAAAATGATGTGTTCTGGCTATATAAAAGCCATGAAAATCCATTTTAATCTCACCCTTTTTTTCTTCTATTGTTAAAAACAACAACTAGAGATTCAATAAAATCCCAACATCTGTAGTACATACATTTTCGCATATATAAGTTGCATATTATATATCTTTACTTATTTTTTCTTTATTTCACAAATATTAGATAACTCATGCATATACTACATATTTTGCTTCTTTTTTTTTTTCTCTTTTGTGTTATTATTTCAAAATATCAATAAAATATAAGTATAAAAAAGAATAATACAAAAGTTAGGGTTAGTACCTGGTTATCGTCGTCATCGTTACCGTCGGAGTCGCGAATCATTCCTCCCCAAACACCGCCCATACCATAGTGAGTAAATCTACACAAAATGGAAAAAAGAAAAATAAAGGATTTTAACAAAAGGTAAAAAAAAACCAAAACTTATTTCAAATCTAAAGAAAAATCGAATCTTTCTAACCTTTTTTTGAAAACGGTGCTTGATCTTGATGGATCTAGCCCCGATTTATGATTTTAAAATGAAAAAATTTAAAAAATAATGTTTTTGATTTTCGACCACCGCAAACGACGGTCGATCGACGCCAGCAAAGACGACGACGGTGGAGCATCGGGTGGTCAATGGCCGGCCATGGGTTTTGAGAAGAAAGGTTGAGAGAAAAAAAAAGTTAGAGAGAAAAGTTTTTTTTTTTTTTTAAATAAGAAGTAAAATGATTTTTTGAAGGTTTTTTTTGTTTATATAGGCCCCAAAACGACGTCGTTTTGGGTGTGGCCAAAACACCCCAAAAACGACGTCATTTTAACAGATCCGATCCAGATTCGACTCTCCTAGGGGAGGATCCACGTGTTTTTTCTTTAGGGTCTAATTACTCCTTTGGTCGTTCCGCATTTTTATCTGTTTCAATTTAGTCCTTTTGTGCTATTTTTAATTTATTTTAAATTCGCCCAATAATTTTAAATGTTTTTCAATTTGGTCATTGACTCAAAAATGACCTTGAGGTTGCCTTGTGTCAAAATTTTGGGTTTATTTCCCACGAAGCCCCTATTTTATCTAGAAATTTCTTTTTGACCCCCAAATTATCCAAAAATTAAGTTTTGACCCTTAAACTTTCCAAAAATATGGATTTGACCCTCGAACTTCTTATAAATTCAGATTTAACCGCCAAACTTTCCAAAAATTAAATTTAAACCCTTGTACTTTCCATAAATTCGTATTTGACCTTTAAACTTTCTAAAAATTCGGATTTGACTCCCGTACTTTCCAAAAATTCAAATTTCACCCTCAAACTTCCCAAAAATTTGGATTTAACCCTAAACTTTCCAAAATTTTGTTTTTGACCTTATTTTTCCTTATTTTCACATTTTTACCCCAAAATATTCATTTTTGTTTTAATTTAATCCTTTATTTTTATTTCTTCTAAAATTAATCCCATTCTTCGATATTTCGATTTGAATTTTCTTTCGCATTGCATTTTTTTATTCTTATTTTTATTTTTATATAGTTGTTTAGTTTATTCATTACTCGTATAATTGCACTTTCTTCATATTGCTTAATTTTGTCATTAATTGCACAACTCGTATTTAATTTACATGCTAATTTTTAAAAAAAAAATATTTTAATTAAAATTGTTGTCTAATTTTCTCTAAAAATACAAATAATTTTAAAATCAAGGCAATATTCTCTTCTTTCAGGATTGGAAAATTGTGCCTTAATTTACTAGGCGCGATTTTTCTTCGAACCGGAATAATCGAATGCCCTTTCTCAAAAAATTGAAATTGGCAACGAAGGAACGCTTGTTATTTTCGAGAATTCGAGAAACTCATGCCTTAACTTACTAGGCGTGTTTTTTTTTCTTCGACTTGAAATAATCAAGTGCCTTAAACTTTATTTCAAAAAACGAGGCAATATCCTTTTGTGTAAAAGCCCTGGCAAAATTATGCCCTAAAGTACTGGGTATAATTTTTCGTGAAATTTGCACAATAGAATATCTCATTTTAAAATTGTTAAACGCCCTTTAATTTGGAAATTTCAGAAATGTTGTACCCTAACGTCTTGGACACGACTTCAATTTTGTCGATTAATTAAAACAATTGTATTTTTGTCATCAAATTCAATTTTTGAAAATTACATCAAATAAATCATGCATTTAGAGATCGTATTTTAAATTTACTCGAGATTTCAAATTTTTACATTAAGATCGAAAAAATCGACTAGGTACCAATTTTGGGCGTGTGAGGGTGCTAATCTTTCCTCACACGTAACCGACTTCCGAACCCATTTTCTGGATTTCAGAGACCAAAATGTTTGTTAAAACGGATTTAAAACGTTTTAAGGTGCTCTAATCACACCAAATAAAAAAAATTTGTGATGACTCCCATTTTCAATTTTAAAAATAAAAGTCGGGACATTTTTTCAAAAAAATGGTTTCGACAGCCACAACGGTTGAAAATTAATTAGAGGGTATAAATACCATCTTTCAAAGGTCCTATAACAACATGACGCATGTTCAAAGCTTAAAGATCAATCAAAACAACCTAAGAGCTTAATTCTTTCATACCTTTCTTGTAAACACTTGTGAGCTTTCATTACATTCATTTAGCTAAAGTGTTCTTCTTTGTATTAGCGCTTAATTGAAAAACACTTTGATCTTGTAAGGATTACTTCTTATTTTGCTTATTTTTTCTCTTTGAGAGAGGGTTAAATCCTAAGGTTTGGGTAGAAACCTTAAGGGAGTGCAATCTTAAGATTTTGGGTCATAAATCTTAAGGTAGTTGTAAGGTTAAACATGTCCTCAAAGGTTACCAAATTAGTGAATTCAGGGAAATCCTTAGTTGTAAGCTTAGGTAGTGGAGTAGATAATTGAGACCGAACCACTATAAATCTGTGTGTTTTTGTTGCACAATTTTTATTTCTTCCACCACAACATCCCAAAGGCCAATTCAACTTTCCTGTCAACAATCTCGAGTTGATCCTTCCGAGCTAACGAAAATCAAGACTAAATTAATAAAAATGTGTAAACATTAAAAGTTTTTTTTAATGTACTGGTGTGATTACATTAAAAGTTAAATTTGTTGTTATACCAACATTCTATTTTGTTACTAAATGTATTTTAATGTTAGAGTGATTACAAACTACAATTAATCTAATGAGAGTAACTATGTTGAGTATGCCTTACATTTCAATTAAATTTGAGAAATAAATTTTCAGTTAAACTCTATTTATTTATTTTAGTTGAACTCTGATAAGTTTAGATTATTTTATTATTATTTGACCTATGAATTTAGCCTATAAAAAGTCTATTTTACAACCTTAGAAAATACACCCGTTAAAGAGTAGAAATCATAATACTTTTGGAGAATTTTGTGTTTACGTTTTGAGAGTTCTTTATTTTCGGGTTTGTTTAGTTTTTGTCTCCATCTTTGGTACTCTTCACTCTTTTTCCATTATAATAAAATTATCTTTGCTCGTGATTTTTATCCTCTTTGGAGGGGTTTATCCACGTTAAATTTGTGTGTTCAATTTCTTAATTTCTTCCGTTATTTTTACTTGTCCGTTGCTTAATCGAGTCTATGTACGTTTCACATGAACGAAGGTGAGCTTCTTAAAGATCACATCAGTCAATTCATTTCTCATTTGAATGGTTTAAATAGCGTTGAGGTTCAGATTGACGATGAGGATCATGTTTTGCTATTGTTATGCTATTTACCCCCTTCATACAAGTCTTTTAGGGAAACTATGATTTGTAGGAGAGATAATCTCTCATTTGAGGATGTGAAAGGACATTTTTTGAGAAAAGAGAAACTCGACAATAAGTTTGGTTCAGATACTAAGGCCAATAGGCAAGCTTCCATTTTGGTAGCATCAAAGAAACGAGACAAAAGATGTCACTATTGTAAGAAGTTAGGTCACGTCAAAGCAGATTGTTTTAAACTACGAAATAAAAGGGCTATTGAGAGTAACGAGAAAAATGTAGCTGGTGCTAATTTGACCGATGAAAGTGGTGATGATTTCTTGTTACTGTCAACGATCGAAATATCTAAGCTTACGTTCGAGTGGATTCCAGATTCTAGATGTTCTTTCCACATGTGTCCCAACAAAGAATGATTCTCCACATACAGTTCAGTTGAAGGTGGAGTTGTGCGCATGAGAAAGATAGAATGCACGATGAGACGATTAGGACACTCTTAGATATCAGGTATGTACCTAATTTACAAAAAAATCTCATCTCCTTGAGTATTTTAGACTCAAAAGGCTACAAAATCAACATTGAGTTGAGCGACATTAAGGTGTCTTGTGGGGCTCTCGTTTTGTTAAAAGGTAAAAGGATCAATAATATTTATATTCTGGAAATGTCTCAGTGACTGGTGAAATCGAACATCCCTCGTCCATTACGGAGTCGAAGCCAACTTGTTTAGAGCAGAGACAACTTGTTCATAGGTGGGAAAAAGACGTGATCGTTTCGTTGAATAGAGGTTCTCTTTTGGTTGCAAGTTTTGAAAAGTTAGGGCATTGTGTTCATGAAAATTAGACCTGGGTTAATTTTGACTTGACAGTGTACAAGTCGAAGGCTAGAAGTCTTCCAGCTTCTAAGCATAAATTCGACTCGGTTAATTCCTTGCATAATTCAATATAGGCCCGTGGCGGGCTTTGAAAAAGATGACGTGAAAATATGAATCAAGGTGGAGATTTGTTGAGTATGCCTCATATTTCAGTCAAATTTGAGAAATAATATTCCAAATTTTACTTTGTTTATTTGTTTTAGTCGAACTATGATTAATCTAGATTATGGGTAGCCTCTCTCTCGACACCTCCATCTGTTGATTTTAATCATAGTATGTCGGATTATATAAGAGTTTAGACAATTAAAATAAGTTTTTTTCTAGGTTTAATGATATTGTTGAGGCTCTAAAGATTGAATCTCATTTTATGGAAATTATGTGAGAGTTTTCAATTTAGATTTTATTCATATTTAAATTTTTTATAAGTAGACTTTATTTTGATTTATTTTAATTTAAATTTAAATATATTTTTATTATTATTTTATTGTATTTTATAATTATGAATATTCATATTTTTTAATTAATTATATTCACAATTACACTATTACTTGTAGTTATACTTGTAGATTTAAAGAAAGGATATGAGAATCCCGTGTGTTGATCTAATGGCTAAAGATGTTCATTACCTCAAGCATGATTTAAGTTCAAATCACGTTAATTGCGTTGTTGTTACAGTTTTATTCTTCTCTTATAATTACAAAAAAAATGAAATTTTATACTCAATCTAAGTAGGTGAATTTTAAGAATTTATAAAGTAATGTGTTATATTTGGGGTAACACATGTTATCAGCAAAACAAGACAATAAAATATTTAAAATTAGTTTTCAAATAAAACTTTTAATTATATATATGGAATAAGTTTTAAATTCTTTTAGCTTATGTCAACTAACTACAATCATTCTAATATATTCTAGAATGCTATAAAACAAAAACAAATTTAAAATTGTTCTTTTCTAGGTCAAACATGATTATGTGGTAAGTGTAATAATTTAATAAAAATTATTTGGTATACTCTCTGTCAATAAAAATTTTAGATTTTACAAATAAAATCATAGGATAAATAAGTATCTTACAATCAATAAAAAATATTTAAAAAAGTATACGTCAATTTTAAAAATGTTTGTGAAATAAAAAAAATACATTATCAATATATTAAATATTCAGTCTAATTTAATTATTAAATAGATTTATTATTAAAATTGAAAATTATATTAATTAAATCAGGAAAATATAAAAAATAAAAAATAATTAAAATATAAAACCACAGAAAAAAACCAACTTCCTAAAATTTATATAAAATAAAATATTATAAACATGAGGTAAATTAAATAATAAAATTATTTTTCTTTTCTCAAAATTGAATTCAGTACAAGCATAGCTTATTTTTCATGATCTATGTAAAACACGCATAACATTAAAAATAATATAAATATTACGGTAAAAATATTATAGAAATTTTTGTTAATATTCATACGAGTAAATTTATCCATGTAAATTAAATAAAGGATCAAAATAGTTTCTCCATTAAATTTCTATTAACTGTTTATTTTAATATTTTATACTTAAAAAGATAATAATAAATTTAACCTTTAATTTTTACACATATATTAAATTTAGGCTCTATTCTTTTATTTGAAGTAAATTGGCCCTCAACTTTTAACTGGTGATGTGACATTATTTTTTATATGTTATCTCAACAAATATTTTAAAAATTAAAAGTATTTATATAATTCCAAAATTATAAAAAAAAATCTTTAAAACAGAAAAATAAATATTCAAAAATTATATAAAAATAATTTTCAAATTTTCAATAAAAATTATATAATTAAATTTAAAATTAAAAAAGGGTTACTATTCAAATCTAACACAATGTAAGATGAATATGTTGCCTTTAAAATGATTTATGTGTAATGTATATGACTAGATAACCCTAACCATTTAGAATTTGGAGAAGGGCAACTTCAATTTCACAAAGTCGAAATAAAGTTTAAGATGATATTTAGAATGAATTTGGATGGAGTTTTAAGTTGATTCTTAGATGTTTTGTTTTGGCTACTAACATTTTTATATTTTTTTAGATAAATAATATTATATTTCAAGAAATTGTAATATTAAGTGTGAAACAATTAGCATTGTCGTTTCATTTAATATCTCTTTTGGAGCAACAACTCTAGTTTTGAATAGTTGTTTTTAAGAACAACTGTTGTTCGAGAATAGCTTTGCTCGGAATTGGACTTTAATTAGAAATGTTGTTATCCAGTGTAGTTATTTGAAAATAACTTATATTGATAATAGCTAAAGTTCGGAATTACTCATGTTTAGAATAACGATATTTCAAGAATAACTATGTTTAGAGCAATCATTGTTTGTAACAACTTGTATTTAGAACAATTGTATTTTTCTAGAAGAGCTATTATTCAGAATAAGCTTTACCAAAAAAAGCATCATCATAAAAGAACTCTAATTCAAAACAACCTCTACATTAAGAACAACTATGTTGAAAACAACTAATCTTTGGAGCAAGTCAAAATAAATTTTATTTAGGAACAACTCTCATCCAAGAACAACCATCGTTTTATGTTTCAAGAGATGTTTCGCGAAAGATGTTTAACATGGTACTGCTTCACAACTAATCTTTGGAGCAAGTCAAAATAACTTTTATTTAGGAACAACTAATCTTGTTTTGAATAGTTGTTTTTAAGAACAACTGTTGTTCGAGAATAGCTTTGTTTGGAATTGGACTTTAGTTAGAAATGTTGTCATCCAATGTAGTTATTTGAAAACAACTTATGTTGATAATAGCTAAAGTTCGAAACGACTCCTGTTTAGAATAACGATATTTCAAGAATAACTATGTTTAAAGCAATCATTGTTTGTAACAACTTGTATTTAGAACAATTGTATTTTTCTAGAAGAGCTATTATTCAGAATAAGCTTTACCAAAAAAAGCATCATTATAAAAGAACTCTAATTCAAAACAACCTCTACATTAAGAACAACTATGTTGAAAACAACTAATCTTTGGAGCAAGTCATAATAACTTTTATTTAGGAACAACTCTCATCCAAGAACAACCATCGTTTTATGTTTCAAGAGATGTTTCACGAAAGATGTTCAACATGGTACTACTTCACCAAAGTAAAGAAGTGAAAGTAACCTCAGAATACGACATGATTCTTGGGTTACTTTTACTCTTAGAATGTTTTAGAAAGTTTGGCTTGATGATCAGATATGGAGGTAGTTAAGAGGTTTCCTCTTAACCTTTTTTGGTAACATTGATTGTTTTTTCGTCCTCTCAAAAGCATAGTGAATTCTTCTTCACTATTCATCATCACTAAAAAAACATTACATTATCTATTCTTAATAATTAATGCAATTTTAACTAGAAAATATTTATCATTACTCTCATTAATTACCAGCTTTATAAATCTTATTCTTGAAACATTATAAATAGGAGCCTTTCACAACCGATGAAAGAACTTTTTGACCTTTTAGAATTCTAACTCTCAAAGCTCTCTCTAAAATTCTCTCAACTTAATTTCTTTGCTTAGTCTTATCCTGTGTCACATTTCCCTTTCTCCACCTTACCAACCACCATCTATCTTTGCGCTCAGTGTTATCAGACCAATCTCTTTGCCTTCTTTCGATACATCTCGTTCACTTGTTTGCAATGCTTTTACTCTCCATAAAATAACTCTCTACAATTTCTCATTTGTACTTAGTCTTGATTAGCCAAAAACTTGTGTGGAAATATTATGCCTAAAATCCAAATAAAATGTGCAGAATTGTCATAATTGTTGGTTTGAGAACCAAAATCATATAAAATATTATGATATATGTTAAGGTTAGTATTTGAAATGGCTGCATTGTGTTAATGGAAGTGTCCACTTCTATCACCACTACAAAAGAAATCAACTTGCATTATTTGGAAGATTTACAATTTATTGAAACAATTCTTTGGGTTTTGCAGATATCGTGAGAATATTTAAGCCCGTTAATGAAGATCAATTCACTTGGAGAAACATATCTTAAGGATCAAATTAGATAGATTGTACCAAATCCCTTAGATCAAAGATGTTGGATCAAGACAAAACTTAACGACTTATCTTCCACCAGTCCACCTTACTTTTGTCATTATTATATTGTATTTGGCTATTTTAATTGTTTATTTTTAAGGGATTGTAATTGATCTTTAGTATGCTAATAAGTCTTAAAAATATCTATATATTTAAAAGACTTGTATAGGTTTATCTACATATTGAGAGTACTTATCTATTCAGTAAGTAACATTACTTGTTAGAGTGCATTTAAGTTGGTAAAATTGTTGGTTTTACAAGCCAAGTTCTTAGGAAAGAATTTATTAGTGAGAGGTCTAGTCTTTGAAGTAAAAGAAAATGAGGATTCTTAATTGGGATGTGTTAGAACTAAGATCATTAATTGTATTGAATTCAAAAATAGTGGATTTATCTCACTGAACTAAGCTCTAGAGACATAGTGATACCAAATTGTGTAACCATTTTTGTTGTTCCCTACTTTATTGAGGTTTTCGTAGTTATAGTAGAAATGTCCACTTCCGCTATCACTTTTACTCGTACTTTATTTCTTGCATGTTAGCAACTAGGTCAATATTATAATTTTCTATGTTATCAAAATATGAAAAGAAGTTGAAAAGATTGAAAGTTTATTACTAGACCTAGATATAGAAGTAAAGATACATGGTTATTTTATAAAAAACAACATTTTGAATTTTCTAATTTTTATACTTTTTTATTGAAAAATTGAAAAACTTTTACATATTTTTTTTATATTTTAGGTTTTTTTTTTTTAATTTTGAAGAGCTTTGTTTTTATAATTTTGAAATTATGAATTTTATTTATAATATTTTGAACTTTTTAAATTTTCTTAATATTTTAAAAACTATTTAGCTTACAAGATAAAATAATGCCATGTCATTAATGAAAATGTGGGGGCTAATTTACTAAAGAGAAAGAGTAGAGGTCAAGTTGAATAAATCTATAAAGATTGAAGACTGAATTTGTTACTATGCCTTATATAACGGATGGCTATTTTGCTACTTTATCTAGCCCACAAGGACAACTTGGCCTATATTTTAAATAGGGGGACTAAAATGTAATGTGCAACATAGTATAGGGGCTTATACAGTATTTGTACCAAATATAGCAAATATATTAAAAATTATATATAAAAAACAAATCATTTACATTATATAGTAATTCAAGTTAAGCCCAATTGTGGTAAAAGCTATACAAAATTGTAAATACAAAAGTTTTCTTTTTAATATACTGTTAATGATTACATGAAAGTATTTATTTATATTTTCTTAATCATTTAACAATGTACACACAACTTGCACACGTAAGTGCTCAAACCCGAGTCTCTTAGAATAAACATCATCTTCTTTTTCACTGAAACTACTCGTTAGATTCAGCTTCCTTAAGTTTTGAGACATTCCTCAAATTGTAGTTTTCATAAAGTAAGTCAAATATTTGATCATCATAATTAATTATAATAGAAGGAATAGAAAAGATAATAATAATTTGACAAGGTAAAAATGAATTTAAGATATTAATATGTTTTTATTGCAATTAATAGGATAATATGAAGATTTTGTTATGGAGACTTCTAGAATGTGGGCTGCATTTCTTGAAGTATAAGCTAATTCAATCAGCGTTGTTTTAATTTTCAAACTCCAATTCATCAAAACGGATAATATTTTTGAAGAATCAAAACAGATCCTATATATTCGATGGACCAGCCTGTCGATTCCATATGATGATTTTGATAAAATAAATTAAAAAAAAAAAGTAAAGATGGGCGTCTCCAACAACAAAAAAAAAAAATATAATTTATTTGATATTTTTTGAATTGTATATATATTTATACACGATGTGATTTATTTATAAATAAATAATATAAAAAATAAAACAAAAACACAAGAAAGTTATTTATTCTCTAAAATAATAATAATACATAATTTTTTTTTACTAAAAACAATTAATTATATCAAATCAAAATATCAACGAAACCACAATCTAAATCCTGTTGAAAAGTTCTCAGAACTTCGTTAAGAGACTTCTCAAAGATTTACAAGTTTGATTTTCATGAAAGAAATAATTTAACAAATCTGTCCGTCACACAATTTTTTTCTCTAGAAATGTATCTATTTTCCATTGACCTTCGAAGCGCATAATTTTTTACGTTCTTCTAAGTATAATGATACCTGTATCCTCCATTATTTTCCCGAACAAGATCTAAGCAACTTCCAAATTGTTTTAGACTCAATTTATTGAGCTGATTAGAACTTAGACAAGAATACATAAACTTAATACCATAACTAAAGCCAATATTAAATCCCATTTGATCTAACTCAACAATATTTATATATTAATTTTTTTAGGTTATTTTTTTCAATTTTAAAATATTTTTAATTACATTTAAAGTGAGTCTCATTTTTAAATTAAATTTTAAATAGGGTTTCTTACCATTAATAATTATTAATAATAAAGTTTGATTTTAATAATATGTTCTGTTTTATTTTATTGGTAAATTTTTTTAATAAGTAACTCATTTTTTTAATTTAATAAACATATTCTATTTTCTTAAATTGGTAAAATTTTGTTTTAAATATTAAATTTATGCTTTTTAATTCATTTTCACATTTTACAGTTTATTGTTTTGAATAATAGTTAATTATTTATTAACTGTGGTTAAATTTATATTTTTTTGAATGAAAATTCATATATTTTGTTCCTCACTTAATTTGCTTTTGAATAGTGTTATTTTTAATTTCTCATTATTTTGTAGATAGTTCAGACACAGAGTTTAATGCATTTTTTTTCAAATTAGAAAACTAATTATTTGAAATATATATTATTTTCAATAATCCGTTTACATTAAAAATTGTAATTATGTTATTAAAAATATTTTAAAAATATAATGATTCTAAACAAATTGGTTAAATCAAATTATAGTGAGTAAATTTATACTATTAACTTATCTGATATAAAGGTAAATTATATAAATAGTAATTCAATTATTAAAAATTTTCGTACTTGAAAAATTACTTTCAATTTAGACATCGATGTTATATAATAAGATCAATGTGGAAACTCCCATCAAAATTGCAAACGAAAAACTCATGTGAATTTTTTAGATTATAATAATATTAAAAAAATTTTGCTAATAATTTCATTTCCATATTAGAATTTTTTTTTAGCCTATTCAACTTAACCCTAAGTCAACAGTTGAACTACGCAGTTCAATTGCTACTCTCACTAAATTGCAGATTGAGTTAGGACTTTGGGGTGAAATTTGGTTTGATCGAGAGGACTTTTTTGCCTTAAACATATGGCTTGTCAAAATCAGGTTTTTGAGTCATCAAATTACTCGTCAATTGATATCTTATTTAAGTTAAAATTGTTGTAATTGTTAGTTTGGGTGTTAATGTCGTTGGTGACCTGGTTATCGGACGATGTTGTTTGAACTTCTTCAAGTACGAAGTTCCACTGAGCGTGTTTCCAGAAATAGAAATGGTCATGAATCTCAATGAAGTCCTATGCTAGAGTCTCGAATTTCCCAACATCGATAGTTCCAAGTAGTGTTACATTAAGTATAGTTGTTAGCTGTTAGTGTAGCAGTTGAAGTCGTTAAGGAAGTTAATAGTTAGCTTTAGCAGTTATTTGGTTAATATCAGTTGTAACTGAGCTGTAGACTATGCTTATAAATAGTTTGCATTGATGTATGTAGAGTGGAGTTGAATACAATCAAAATTCAATCCATAAATGTTTCTTTTCTCTATAGTTTAACATAGTATCAGAAGTCATTTAGATTTCTTGAAGACCTGTGTTCTTGATTTTTTTTCTTTGCTATTTCTTTTTCTCTTCAATGGCAACAAAATCAAGGGTGGATAGTTGATTATTTCCACTAAGAAAATCAGTATTTTACTTGATGATACGAATTATCTACTATGGAAGCAACAGGTGCTGCTAGCTGTCAAAACTCATAAGCTTCAGAGCTTTCTTGATCCACAGACATCTTCACCTCCATCTACAATAGTTGCTGATAATGGTGAAAAGCAAGATAATCATGCATTCCAGCTGTATGAGCTACAAGATTGTGCAATTGCTTATTGGTTACTTTCCTCAGTCAGTCAGAGTGTACTTCCTCAACTTATTGGAATGGACTCAAGTTCTCAAATTTGGAGTGCACTGTCAACCATCTATGGCAATAAGACCACTTCCAGACTTATGTTCAATATGTGAGCCCTTCATTCACAAAGAAAGGGGGATTTGTCGATGAAAGAATTCCTCATGAAAATCAAGGGCTATTGTGATAATTTGGCAAGTTGTGGTGAGGCAATCTCTGAACATGAACATGTTCCTGCTATATTGAATGATTTGTCTTCTAAGTATGAGTCTGTTATTACTGTTTTAATTACAAACCAAAGTGCCCTTTACAGTTCAATATGTTACTACCTTACTTCATGATGCAGAGTCAAGGATGCAGGTCACCTCTAATGAGGTTCCTAGCTCAGCAAACATGGTTACTAATCGATCTCCTACTACAGCAACTGATACTATCAAACTCCAGTGTATCATCCTACCTCGAATGTCATATGAGGTAGAGGACGTGGTAGGTTTTCTAGCTCTCGAGTGCAATGTCAGTTGTGTGGTAAAATGGGTTATCTTGTGGACAGATGCTATCACAGGTTTGATGCTTCCTATAAGGGGTTCAATTACAGACCACCTCAAGCAAATTTGTGTATGGTTGGTCCTGGTTCAGCAATGCCACCATGGAGTTCATCTTTTGCTTCACCTATGCCCACTTCTGGAATGAATCAATATGGAGCATGAATGTGTCCACCTTCTGGCAATCCTTGGATGAATCCATTTTGTGGGTTTTCGTAGCCTGTTAACAATACACCACCAGTGTCTACCACGAATTTTAAGGCTCAAACATGTGTTGCCACGCTTGAAAGTGTTGGAGACAATGCCTAGTATCCGGATTCTGAAGCCACAAATCATCTTACAAATTCATCTTTAGCTTTAGAACAAGGATCACCCTACACTGGTCAAAGTAAAGTCTATGTGGGTAATGGAGCTTCATTGCCTGTGCTATGATTTGGTCAGAGTTCTCTCCTTACTTGTACAAGACCCTTGTATATGAAGTCTTTTTTATTGGTACCTAACATTACTAAAAATTTACTTTCTATGTCTAAATTCACAAAGGACAACCAGGTGGTCTTTGAATTTTCACCCACCATCTATCAAGTTCGTGATCTCAAGACAAGTGAAGTTCTACTTCAAGGAAGGGTGCATGATGGGTTGTATAGGCTACACCATAGTGCTGCTAAAAATCATGATTAACAAGTTTCTCGTTCGCGGTGCCTCTCAGCTGTTAAGGCTACTCCTTTAGAAGTTTGGCATACTAGATTAGCTCACCCTTGTTTAGGTACACTTAGAACTGCTTTAAGCCATTGTAACATACCAATGATGAATAATAAAAGTGTTGATTGTATTGCTTGTCATTTAGGAAAAGCACATAAACTACCTTTTCTTTCTTCAACCTCTTCTTACACTGCTCCTCTTCAGTTAGTTGTTACGGATTTATGGGGACCAGCACCAATGTATTCCAATGGCTTTAGATATTATGTGGTTTTACTGATGCTTATACAAGGTACACATGGTTTTATTTCTTGAAGAACAAGTCTAAAGTTTCCACTATTTTTCCTAAATTTCACAAACAGGCAGAAAGAGTTCTTGGGGTTAAGTTGAAGACACTTCAAACAGATGGGGGTGGTGAGTTTCAAGCCTTGAAAGGGTACCTGCTCAAAGAAGGTATAGCACATAGGCTCTCATGTTCTTACACCTCAGAACAAAACGGGCTGGTTGAAAGGAAACACAGATAAATGGTGGAGACTGGTTTGACAATGTTGGCATATGCAGCGCTACCACTTACATACTGGTATAAAGCTTTTGGTAGTGCCATTTATTTGATTAACAGATTACCAACACAACCTCTAGGTACTATTTCACCCTATGAAAAAAAATTTGTGTTAAACTTGACTATACAACACTTCGTGTGTTTGGTTACTTATGTTTTCCTAACCTTAGACCTTTCAATACTAATAAATTGCAATTTAGATCTGCACCATGTACATTTTTAAGATATTCCTCTCATCACAAAGGTTACAGATATCTAGATAAATAACAGAAAGTTTTTGTGTCAAGGCATGTTACATTTCAATAACATGTTTTTCCATTTAAACTCTCACAATGTTCATCCTAACAACTCAGCCATCATTCATCAGGATCAGGGAGCTCAAAACTTGTTGTATTCCTAACCATATAAAACCCTCAAACCTCTCACTGTTTAGAAAGCTCTAACTCATCCAATATGTCCACACCTTTTACTGAGTCTGTTTCTTCACCTATTACATCTAAATCGAACTTGCAATCTAGCACACATAGTTTAGTTTCTTCTCACCCTCCTACCTGTTTACCTACATCAAATTCAAATCATCCACCTCTTATTGTGAATAATCATCCAATGGTGACTAGGAGCAAGTTAGGAGTTTTTAAACCCAAAGCCTTTGTTACCAAGGTAATTGCCTCATCAAGTAATGGCACTACTACTAACTCATCCAGTGATGTACCAGTTGATATTCATGCAATTATGACATCCACTTGCTGGCAAGAAGCTGTTCACAATGAACTTCAAGCTCTACTTAACAATCAAACAAGAAACCTTTGTCCTCTTCTAGATTCCGAGAGGTCTATGGGTTGCAAATGGTTATTTCAAGTTAAGAGAAAACCAGATAGATCAGTGGACATGTATAAGGCTAGGTTAGTAGCAAAAAGGTTTTCCCAACATGCTGGTTTTGATTTTGCAGACATTTTTAGTCCTATGGTCAGGTCAGTCACCATTAGAACTATCTTGGCTTTGGCTATGAACAATAGGTGGCATTAAGATAAATTGATATTAATAATGCCTTTCTAAATGGAGTGTTGACTGAAGAGATATATATGGATCAGCCACCTGGCTTTGAGGTGCTTGGGAAAAATGGAGAAAAATTAGCTTGTCGACTCAATAAGGCACTATATGGTCTAAAGCAGGCTCCTCGAGCTTGGTTTCAAACACTCAAACAACATCTTGTAGATCAACTAGATTTTCGAGCATCAAAGGTAAATCCTTCATTATTTTTTCGAAGAACTGATAACTCCACAGTGTTCTTTATGGTGTATGTTGATGACTCGACTGATGAAATTGGTCAGGTTATTCAGCACTAAGTTCTCTTTAAATGACATGGGTGAGCTGAACTTTTCCTTGGGCATTAAGGTACAGAGAACTAAGAATGGGCTATGGTTGTCTAAACAAGGTACATCTCTAAGCTGATACAAACTATAGGCATGTGTGGAGCCTCATCCACTCCTACACCAATGATAGGGACTCCTAAGTTGACCAGTACTGATGAAGCACCTCATGTGGATGTTCATGAACACAGAAGCATTATTGTCAAGCTACAATATGCTTGTATAATTAGGCCAGACATTGTTTTTTGTGTCAACAAGTTAAGCCAGTACATGAAGTAACCTTGTGAAGCACACTGAAAGGCAGTAAAAAGGGTTCTAAGATATTTGACTGGCACTCTTAATTATGGACTGTAGTTCAGAAAGGGAATTTTTTATCTCACTGGCTACTCTGATGCAGATTAGGCATCTATAGTGGAGGACAGGAGATCTACAACTGGATATTGTATCTTCCTAAGGTCGAATCCTATAGCATGGTCATCAAAGAAGCAATGAGTTGTCTCTAGGTTATCCTTTGAAGCTGAATATAGAAGTTTGGCAAATTGTATCTCTGAACTGATTTGGATAAAGAACATGCTGACTGAAATTGGTCTGAGCATCATTAAGTGTCCTTTGACACTATGGTGTGACAATACATCTACTGTGGCAATGGCAGCCAACTCTATTCATCATGCCAAAGTAAAGCATGTGGAAATTGACTATCATTTTGTTCGTGAAAAGGTACATGATGGAGTACTACAAGTCAATTTTGTGCCCTTAAAGAAGCAGGTAACTGATGTATGACAAAACCTATCACACCTAAGCAATTCTCTTATTTTCGAGATGCTGTTAAAGTTGTTGAAGTTCCAAGGAGTTAGAAAACTAAGAGAATGTTATGTTAAGTATAGTTGTCACCTGTTAGTGTAGTAGTTGAAGTCATTAAGGAAGTTAGCATTTAGCTTTAGCAGTTATTTGGTTAATATCAGTTGTAACTGAGCTACAGAATATGCTTATAAATAGGTTGCATTGATGTATGTAAAGTTGAGTTGAATACAATCAAGATTTAATCTATAAATGTTTCTTTTCTCTATAGTTTAACAAGTAGAATGACTACGATGATGTCACAGGCTGCGAAACAAAGCTCGTGACGAATTTACACAAACCATCCCATATAGGTTAACTATTCAAATGGGGTTCATTTAACCCACTTGAACTGGCTCGATTCGTGGAACATATAGAGAAGCCCATTTACTTGAAGCCTTGGTGGTAAAGTGAAACACTCTAGTAAAACTAGAGTTACCAAGGTAATTATTGTAAATCCTAATGGATAAAGATGTATAAAGTTTAAATCCCTTAGGACTCTCATTTGTAGATAGGCACTAATCTCAAATGTTGATGTAAATTTATTTGTACGGTTGGATCTGGGAGAGCTAAATTATAAATAAAAGCCTTCACTATATTTGTAATCACTCGGTTGTAATCCTTCAAAGTAATAGAATACTTTTGAGAGCATTTAGTCAAACGCTTGGTGTGCACTATTTTTCTGTGGTTTTTCTATACATTTGTGGCTTCTTTCTCTTTCAACTTTGCTTGCGCTTTGCTTTAGTACCTCATATAATTTCTACGATTTTGAGAGTGAGGTTGACTTAGGCAGATTTGAAGCAAAGAAATCACCTAAGCCCACGTGGTTTGCCAGACAAAAGTTTTAGCCCTATGACTGATGCATACCGAGTCGCCAAACATAAATATTCCTATGTCAAAATATTACGAAATAGCAGTATAAAGTAGTAGGGTCGAATCCACAAGGTCTAACTCTCTAATTTCGTCTTTTCTTGTAAGCAAACTTACTATAATGGGAATAGTCGTGCCCACGTCTCGTGATGAGCTTGTTGAAAATTAATAAAAGGGGGTTAGTGATAAAATAAAATAAAATAAGAACGAAATTTTATTTGCAAAATCAACTAAGTGAAATAAATAAATTGGAGAATTATATGTGTTAAATCTTAGCCTCAGCCTCGGTTCATTCTGAACTTGAACCGATCATTGAATAAAATGGTTTTTCCCTTTCAATTGATAAATTGGTTATAGCGACCGCGAATGTCCCAATCGCCAACTTTTTTTTTCGTAATTGGTTCACGTACGACCTGCAAATCGACCATTGTCGAATTTTTAACTATATAGCTCATGCTCGTAATTTAAGATTTCGACAGCCTTGCGATCTAGAAAACCGAACTCGAATTAACAGCCTCAACCTCGTGAGTCATTTAAATTCGATCACTATCTCCCTTGACGAAAATCTCACAAGTATGACCCCGCCAGGATACACCAATTAGCTCATGAGAGTTTGAATACAGCACGATCGACTCACTTCCCAACTATACACTAAAACAACCCCAACCCAACATGCACTTTGTGTTGAAATTGATTTAACTTTAAGGGACGAATTTGTACTATCCTATATTCCGAAGAGATAGTGAATATCTTATTGAAAAAAAATTTTAGTCCAGGTTCATATCTCACGATTTCTTTCTTGTCAGAGCGATAATCGGGCTAAGGCTAAAAGGGACTTAGTTAAGCATGAAATTAATCATGCTTGGTTGGTGTATGAAAATAATTTTAAATGAAAATGGTGAAAGTGAAAAGGGAGAGGAACTAGGGAAGCAATTAGGCAAAAATATTGAAATGAAAAAATTAGTAGAATACCTATACTTTACGCGTTAAAAGAGAAAAAGAAACAAATTGTTTTTCCTATTCAATTTCCAGGTATTCAAGTGTGGTTTCCAAAGGCTACCACACACCCTATTTATACACATACCATATACTAAAATTAGCCTAACTTTCTAACAACCCATTACATAAAATTAAAATAATATAAGATTTTTTCTAATTATGACTTTTACAAAGTCAAAAATCTGATAAGCTCATAAATATCCCAAAGTTTCTGATTTGGCCCCTCTTTTATTGTTTGTGCTGCAATTTAATCCTTTTCTACTTATTTTTTACTTAAAGCATCCCAATTGCATTCTTGACAGAATTAAAACATAAAATCACCAATTTAGTAGCGATTAATTCAAGAATTAATTGAATTAAACACATAAAACATACAAAATTAACTGCTATCAAATCCCTTCTAATTAGTCTATGTCATACCCTAAAATTAAGTATAGAAATTTCAAGGGTAAAATAGGAATTTCAAGCTTAGATGTGTTCGAAATTTCATGAGTTTGGTAACTGATAATATTTTTGACAATGGCTATTAGAAAATTAAATCAATTTCTGAAAAAATGAGTCTTAAATAGCTTTAATTTTGAAAATAAGACTGATTTGTAAAAGAGTCAAAAAAGTTTTTATGAATCAATTTGACCTAATGTCCAAAATCAACATAAACCCCCTTTTTTCAATTCAATTTAACGTCAACTTCTCCTCCCCATATTTTGTGTCATCCTTTGCTCTCCTAATCTTTTACAATTTCTTTTAAACATCAACTCCTAATCCATTTTAATTTCTAATAACCCTTGCACTTTAAATACCCATTAAACCAAAAGAAACACCCCAAAACCTTTATCTTCTTCATCATCTTCTCCAAACATAGGTTTTTCTAGATTTGTATCAAAGCTCGTTTTTCTTCAAGCAAAGGTAACCAATCAACTTCCTATGAGTTTTAAGCGGTATCTAGTCTTTTAAACTAATTTTTTAGCCATTAAAACGTAAGTTTTGAATAAAAGTCGAAAATAGGGTCTTTAATTGTGAAATTCGGGTTTGTGTATAAAAACTTGATATTAAATTATTTTTCAACTTTTTTTAACATGATTAAAAGGTTTCTAAAATTACTTTAAAGTTTCGTTAAGTATTTCTTAAGTTTTAATGAATTTTCGTTATTATAGCAATTTTGTGTCGAAAACATTCGATATTTTAAAACGTTTTGTGTGGTTTAAAGGTTAGGAATTAGTCGTGGGTAAATATGTAGATGAACAGGATTCGTTTCATGTGAAAGATTAAGTGTAGATCGAGATATTAGAGTTTAAAGTTTACTAGGTTAAAGGTTTCAATTTAAGAGAACATAGCTTAGGCTATTGTTTATGACTCTATGAGAAGTGTGGATGATTGATTTTTCTTGTGTATTTGTGTTATATGTGTGGTTGAAGCATTAGTATCGATAGGACATTCAACAAGCAAAGATAAAGGCAAAGGAGAGCTTGTCTAAGCTTTCGGGTTTTTAAAAAAGAGCGTATATTTGGTGAGTGTTTTGAAATCATTGCTCGTAAATGATTCATTTTGTATTTGAGTTAGAGATAGCCTAAACCCCTACTTTAAATTCTGAGTGTTCCTGTTCTTATACCTATGTTTAATATGTGAAACATGTGCTTTTGTAATTGTGAAAACGATAATTAAGATGCGATATTGTGAATAAATATGTCATGTTGTAACATATGCTATAAGCTTATGATGACTGTTGTGTAAGTGAATATGTGGGTATGTTATTCATGCAATGTGACAAATTATGTTAAAGTGAATATGTGTAAGAAAATATGTAATAATAATATGAATATTTTGGCTTTGTGATCTTATGAGATCATTGGATATAGTTGGCATGCCATAGGGTTGTGATTACTCACTTTGTGTTGTGATATATGTGGGGCGCTAAGGTTGAGGGACAGTTTGGAGAGATAAGGGAATGCGAGCTACGCTCCATTCAACGGGATATGTTAGGTGTGTTGGAGAGTGTTAGCTATTTGCTTCATTTATGAGATATGTTTTGACTCTATGAGTCCAGTGTTTGGTGTGTTGGAGATCCGCGTATCCAATGTGTAATGATAGAGCTCACTTTATGTTTCATAGTCTTAACAGTCAAATTATCATAAATTGTGTTTGATTGTGATTATATGTGTATATGACTGAATAAGCTTGTATTTAGTATGCTGAAAACTATGTGAAAATATATACAAGAAAGGTGTTATGAATATGTTGTTTGAATGTTGGGTTGATGCATTATGATTATTTATGCATTGGTCCTAATGCATGATAAATGTTTAGATGATAAATCGATATAAGATGGAATGATTTAACATTAAATTGATTATTCGATAATAGTGAGAAGTGTGGTAATAAGAAGGTGCATGTTTAAGATTGGCTTTAGCTAGGAAAAGCTTGGTTTTTAAGCGGTCAAATTTGACTCACCTCCCTTTCCTAAGACCTTACCTAGTACACAGTTCACATTCACTTCTTCGGGTTTTCCCTTAAAAGAAAAATTTGCATGTGAAATAAAACGTTAATGTGAGATAAAGCATGATATGAGACGATGGTGTGATAACCTAGTATTTGGGCTCAGTAACTGGATCGGGTATAGGGTGTTACATTTGGTGGTATCAAAGCCTAGGTTCAATGACACTCGGACCTAGGTGATGTTGTGAAGATTGGGTTGCGAAACCCAAGTGTTCAAATTTTCTTTGATTTCTTGAAATTGTTTGAGATATCTCTTGTTTGAATTTCATGTGGGGTAAGAACAGGAACACATTGCCTTTAATCCTAAAGTTTGCTTGTAGAAACGAAACTTGGATCATTTCCCCCACTATCACACCTTTGTTGTTTGTGTATGAATTAAATTGTATTTGATATGTCTCCTAGACATGCTATTGTGAGTGCACTTGTATACTGTATTTTTGTATGAATTATGAGATTCAGAATGTCAAAATGAGGCCTACGAATCCCTTTATGATATACAAACTTTGGTTTTTATTTCCTTGTGCAAATTGTTAAAGTCTTGCTTGAATTTCAAGATATGAATGTTGTGCAAAATTGAGAGTGTTTGTTGAAGTTGACGTTATAAGGTTGGTGCATTAATTATTTGTGTGCATATTAGTAGGTGTAAGCAATTGCGATTTTACTAATGGATAATTATATCATATAAATAAGTGTGCATGGTTTAGTTATATGTAATAGTTATATGCGTGAGTCTAGTGTTAATATATAGTATGTAGGTGTGGCCTTATTATATAGATAATATATATGTGTGGGCTTTATTATATATAGTATATATATGCATGGATTTTGGTGTTATATGTAATATATATGAGTGGGGTTGATAAATATATTTGCGTGGATTGTTATACATATATGATTATGTAATGTATACAAACGTATTTGTATGTTCTAAGTGATTTAGCTAATAAGTTGAGAATTCTGATAAAGACTATTAAACTAGGAAAAATGATTACGAGTTCTTTAGATGAGAGTGTTCTAGTGAGTAGAGGAAATTGTTAGAGAAATATCGTAGAATAGTCCGTGATAGTGCATAGAATCATTAAGAATAGTTGTAAGAAGTTCAAGAGAATAGGAATCAGAATGCGCAGTGAAAGTGTGATGGTCATTTTAGAAGCATAAATAACAAAATATGGAATTAAGCAATTAACATGTTAGCAGGGAATTTCGAGGACGAAATTCTTTTTAGAGGGGGAAAATTATCATACCCAAAATTGGGCCTAGAAGTTTCAATGGTAAAATAGGAAATTTGGGCCTAGATGTGTTCAGAGTTTCATGAGTTTGGTAATTGATAATATTTTTGACAATGGCTACTAGGAAATTTAATCAATTTCTGAAAATGAGTTTTAAATAGCTTTAATTTTGAAATTAGGACTAATTTGTAAAAGAGTCAAAAATTAAGAGTTTTTATGAAGGAATTTGACCATATCTCTAAAATCAACTTAAAAACCACCTCTTTTAATTCAATTTAACATCAACTTCTCCTCCCCATATTTTGTGCCATCCTTGCTCTCTCAATCTTTTACAATTTTTTTAAACACTAAATCCTAATCATTTTTAATTTCTAATAACTCTTGCACTTTAACTACCCATTAAAACCAAGAGAAACACCCAAAAATCTTCATCTTCTTCATAATCTTCTCTAAACGTGGGTTTTCTGGATTTGTGTAAAAGCTCATTTTTCTTCAAGCAAAGATAATCAATCGACTTCCTATGAGTTTTAAACGATATTTAATCCTTTAAACTAAGTTTTTAGCTATTAAAACGCAAGTTTTGAATAAAAGCCGAAAATATGATCTTTAATGGTGAAATTCGAGTTTGTGTATAAAAACTTGATATTAAAGTATTTTTCAAATTGTTTTAACATGATTAGAAGGTTTCTAAAATTACTTTGAAGTTTTGTTAAGTATTTCTCGAGTTTTAATGAATTTTTGTTAGTATAGCCATTGTGTGTCGAAAATATTCAGTAGTTTAAAACTTGTAGTTTTGTGTGGTTTAAAGGTTGAGAATTAGTCGTGGGTAAATATGTAGATGTACGGAATTCGTTTCATATAAAAAGATTAAGTGTAGACCGAGATATTAGAGTTTAAAGTTTACTAGGTTAAAGGTTTTGGTTTAAGAGAACATAATTTAGACTATTGTTTATGATTGTATGAAATGTGTGGATGAGTGATTTTTGCTTATGTATTTGTGTGATATGTGTGGTTGAAGCGTTAGAATCGATAGGACCTTTAGCAAGCAAAGATAAAGGCAAAGAAAAGCTTGTCTAAGCTTTCGGGTTTAAAAAAAAAACGTATATTTGTTGAGTGTTTTGGAATCACTACTCGTAGACGATTCATTGTGTATTTCAGAATTTAGAGATAACCTAAACCCCTACTCTAAATTCTGAGTATAACTATTCTTATACATATGTTTAATATATGAAACATGTGCTTGTGTAATTGTGAAAAAAAGAATTAAGATGTGATATTGTGAGTTAATATGACATGTTGTGACATATGCTATAAGCTTATGGTAACTGTTGTGTAAGTGAATATGTGGGTATGTTATTCATGCCATTGTGACAGAAACTATGTGGGTATGTTCTTCATGCCATGTGACTGATTATGTTGTGCTAATAAAGTGAATATGCAATGAATATGTGTAAGAAAATATGTAATAATAATGTGGATATTTCGGCTTTGTGATCTTATGAGACTGTTGGATATAGTTGGAATACCATAGAATTGTGAGTACTGGAACGATGAAAATGTGCAAGTGTACACAATCATATTCAAGTAATAAAGTGACAAGTAATGTCAAGTATCATAACCACAGGGACTATGCTATGAAAAGTATTTATGAAATATTTAATAAAAAATTAGTTAAAAACAATATAATATTTGTGAGGGATATTAATCTAAGTACTCTAAACTAAATTAACCTAAGTTAAAGCTAAAACTAAATTAAATTCCTATGTACGATTTCTAAAGGTTTTAATCAATATGATATAAATGTGTTAAGTTAATTGCTTTAACTACTTAATTAAATCTAAATCATGTTCATGCTTGTTACGAAATAATATTCACAACAACCCGGTGCTCTGCTAACTTACGAACAACATCACTTATTAAAATTCATTCATCTCTTAAACATATCTCTATGCCAATTCAACCGAATAAATCTATTTTAACAAGCAAATGTGTTATTGCACATACATACTATATGAAAGCTGAAGAATCTCTTAAACATATCTCTATGCCAATTCAACTGACTAATTAACAATCATAAGCATGTAAAGAATCAAGTGAAGTAACAATCATATCTCTATGTTGAAACAATTTAATCACAAAATTTCTCTTAAACATATCTCTATGTCAATTCAACCGACTAATTAACAATCATAAGCATGTAAATGATCAAGTAAAGTAACAATCATATCTCTATATTGAAACAATTTAATCACAAAAATCCTACAAGTTATGTAAGGCTATGTATTGTTTAATACCATCACTAATCTAACATTCAACTCCCTTAGAAGATTAGACATGCACAAATTAAATAATGTCTCCATTAATCACAATTTCAATGCGCTTAAATGATTAATTCAATAGTTATATCACAAGGGTAAAGCAATAATAACTTAAGCATGATAATATTTAATTAAACAAAATATTAGGGCCTATAATAATATGAACATGAATTAAATATAAACAATTAATTAAACACAATCAACCCAATACTTAAATAATTTAAGCCATTTCAATTAAATAAATAATAGCATTCATCATAATAACTATTGAAGGCCAATTTTGACCGGGCACAATACTTAAACAAAATCAAGCCCAATTTTAAATTTTAATTTATTTTAAGTTTAAATTTATTATAAATTTAAATTTATATTAAATTTAAATTTATTTTAAATTTGAATTTAATTAAAAATGTCCCAAGTACAATTCAAAGTTCAAAATCTAAAACCCAAACCCAATTTACAAACCCAATGGCCCAATTACAAGATCAAGGCCCAAAAAGCCCAAAAAATAAAGCAAAATAGAAATGCCTAACTTGCAGCTGCTGCCTCCCTCTCGCCCAATTAGAAGTTGCCACATCAGCATCAAGTTGCACAAGCAAGTTGCCACTGCCACCACCACTGCCACTGTACCTATAAGGAGAAAAGACATATTTTAAATAGCAAAGAACAAAATAGAATGATGATATCTTAGGTTATAAAGCTGAGATTGAAACAGATTGTAAAGGCTGGCTTTTCATTGTACATTCAAAATCAATACAAAGAAGCATTCGAATTCTACAGGAAATTATTAAAAAAAGCAATAAACAAAGAAACTGACTCTTTTGGAGCATTCAAAATCAATATACATTGCATTTGAATGCAATACACAAAGAGACAGACAGACAATTAATATCAGAATTTAAAGCAGATCCAAGTATCCCAGTACCAAGGTATTCAAGTTATTGCTAATTTATTATCTGGAATTTGATTATTTTCATTTTACATGTATTAATATATAGTATATTATAATTACTATCATTATTATCAGGAACGTTTATTTCAAGGTATAATAATTATGTAATTAATAAATATATAATTTTTAATAATCATAATAAATAAAAAAGGAACAGTCGAACAGTTTTACCTGACCTTGTAGTCGAAGCGCCGTCATCACAGTAATGATTGGAATCCGTCCGATCGACATTCGTGTCCGAAAGCGGTGTCGACAAGGAGTTTTTTTACCAACTCAGGAAAAAGGCATTAAAAAAAATATTATACAAAACATATTTCAAACATTTCGAAACATGTTTTTTTAGATCTGAAAGATCCATGGACAAATACGAGCTTTTAATAAAAAAAAGGGAAAAAGGGAACAAGCAAACAAAAAAATCAAAAAGAGTGAGAGATTAAAAGTTACCTTTTATTTATGAAGTTTGGAGTAGGATTTGGTAGGTTTCGACCCCGTATCTGTACTTCCGAGAAGCAAAAAATCGAGATTAATAAAAAAAGGAAGATAGAATACTCACCTGAGCCACCACGGACGGCGTTGAGCCAACGATCGGAGAATGAGAGGGAAGAGAGAGAACAAAGAAAATAGAGCAGGGTTTGATTTTTTTTAGAAGGGAAGGAAAGTCTGATTTTTTTAGTGATTTTTAGCCTTTTACATGCTATTGAAATGGTGCAATTTTGGGAAGGAAATATTGAGGTATTTTTAAAAAATTGGGTTATTTTCCCCTTTAGTCTTTCCAAATTTTTATTTGTTCCAATTTAATCCTTATTGCAATTTTTAATTTATTTTAAATTTGCCCAATAGTTTTAAACGATTTTTAATTTAGTCCTCATATTTTTGGAGGCACGAAATGCTGCCACATGTCCAAATTTTTGGATTATGTACGCGTTAGACCCCTAAAATTTTTCAAAATTATATTTTAACCCTTAAACTTTTTTAAAATTATATTTTGACCCCTAAACTTTCTAAAATTATATTTTAACACCTTAACTTCTCAAAAATTACATTTGACCCCTTAACTTCTCAAAAAATGCATTTTGACCCCTAAACTTCCAAAAATTATATTTTAACCCTCAAACATTTCAAACACTGCATTTTTACCCCCAAACATCCAAAAATCAATTTTTTTAACCCCGAACATCCAAAAATTATCATTTTGCCCCCAAACTTCCAAAAATCACATTTTTTACCCTCGAACATCCAAAAATTACCATTTTAATCCTGAACTTTTTCCAAAATTACCATTTTTCCCCGAGCATCCAAAAATTACCATTTTGCCCTCAAATTTCCAAAAGTCACATTTTCAACTTCAAATTTTCCAAAAGTTCAATTTTAATCCCGAATTTTCCAAAAATTATGTTTCCATCCCGAATTCCTCAAAACTCCATTTTTGACCCCGTTTGTTTTGTTTTTCTTTTTTCTTCAATGTTCATACATAGAATTTAATAATTATTATTTTGTGCATTTATTTATCTGCTTAATTATTTAGTTTCGTGTTATTTAATTTATGCTATCAAATGCCCATTCATATTTAATTTATACGTTCGATTTCAAAATTATTCTTACATACAAACAAATCTTTAAAACCGAGACAATAATCCTTTTGTGTGGAAATCTCAAAAAATTGTGCCCTAACGTGCTAGGTGTTATTTTTTGTATAATCTACACAATCGAATATCCTCTTCCAAACTTTTCAAATGCCTTTTAAATTCGAGATTTTGAGAACGCCATGCCCTAACGTGTTGGTCACGACTCCAATTCTTCGAGGAATTCGAAGCACACGGACATTTTTCTTCAAATTAGATTTTCGAAAATCACACTAAATTAATTATGCATACAAGGATCGTATTTTAAACTTAATTCGAAATTTCAAGTTCTCAAAAATATACAAATGATTTTAAACGAAAAATGAGGCAATGATCCTTTCGTGTGGAAATCTCGGAAAATCATGCCCTAACAGGCTAGGTGTGATTTTTCATATAATCTGCACAATCGAATATCCTCTTCCAAACTTTCAAAATGTCCTTCAATTTCAAAATTCCAAGAACATAATACCCTAAATTCTCCGAGAAATTTGAAACACACTGATGGTTTTTCTCAAATATGATTTTTAAAAAATCATGCGAAGTTTTCTAAGAACAAAGATCATATTTTAAGTTTTATTCGAGTTTTCAAACCTTTAACAAATCAAGACCCGAAAATAATCGATGTGGTACCAATTTTGGGCGTGTGAGGGTGCTAATCCTTCCTCATACGTAACAGACTCCCGAACCTATTTTCTAGATTTTGAAGACCAACATATATTTCAAAATGGATTTTAAACGTTTTATGGTGATCCAATCACACCAAATAAAAGATTGGTGGCGACTCCCATTTTTTCAATTTTAAAATATTTTCGAGACTTGTTTTTTTTTCCCAAAAATAAACGTTTCGACAGCTTGGCAACTCCACTAGGAACTTTTTAAAATAAACGAGAGTCAAACCAAAAATTGATTATTTCCGGGTCTTTTTGAAAACTTTTAAACCTTCGATTTTGTTTAATTTGCGATCCTTGGCATTTTTGTGTGATGTTATATTATGCGATATTGCTAAGATAAGTGTGCATTCATATGCATTTTGTTACTACCTTCTTAAGTGGACGCGGGAAACTACTCCTTCGTGAGGTTTTCACCTCCGTGCAAGATAGTGAATCGCTTTCAAGATTACATCTGTACCCATGTTTTCGTGAAGTTTTCACTTCCATGCAAACATGTGGGAAATGTGTCCCCTTAAATCGAACTCATCCGTATGAGCCCGTAACGGGTGAGGATTTAGGAATCTATTGGTTTGGGTACCCTTTACTCTAGAGCCTAAACCACGTGTAATGAGCTGTAAGTACTTGCCTTAGAAGGAGTAAATCGAACCTCTTAGTAATCATCCAAGACAAGTTCTTAGGTTCTTTGTTCTATACTTGTATCGATGTTTTTGCTAACTCTTTCTTTTTTGCCTCTTTTCTTTTGCTTGCATTTGCATCATCATACAAGAAAATATGTTGATTTAAATTCGGTTACCAAATAGGCAGTTTCATAATGGGGGATGAATTTCTTAATAAAGTGGAAGATAACATGGCTTTACGCTTATGGTCAAAGGAAAGCACAAAGTCAAAGAAGATTTAGGAGACTTGAAGAAAGATTACGCAAATTCAGATCAAGATCCTTGAAAGGAATCAAGAAGCAAGTGAGGGGCACTTTCGACAAGCTCAGAGACATGTTCGAGATAAAGATTATGCAAATGATGAAAAAGCGATTGATCACATGCAAGCATTAATCATCGAAGCTGATATGTTGAGCATGCAATATGAATCAAGATCGGAGCGGGGACGAAAATTAGCCAGATTTTTGGGAAGATCAAAAGCTCTAGGTCATAAGACAAAGTCGTACATAATCCGTTTTATGTGAAGAATTTTGTCTTCTAGAGAAGTTGTTCTAATGGGATTGAATTCAAAATCAATGTCTTTTCTTATGCTTACATGCATTCATAAGATGCATTGTTTAACTTGCATGTAATTCCATAAGTGGAACTATGTCAAACCTTTAGTGGTTACCTAAATAAGGTTATAGACACGATTATATTATTGCTTTAATTGTAATATATTTTGAATCTGTTTGCATTTCATTTTCATAAAAAAGGGTGTTGGTTCATGTTCTATTGCCAAAATAAAGAATTGGTCATTAGAAAATGGATTCCTTGATAAGGTAGAAATCAACGTGGTCGTGCGTATATGTGGTTAAAGAAAAATAACAATGAAAAGTGATTGCCTATCAAAGGGGCAGATATCAAAGTTCTGAGGTTACACTCAAATACATGAAAGCCATAACAGTTTGCTAGAGCTAGAAGAAGTATGGAAGACAAAATGAGGCAGATGTTCAAATTCGAATATGTTGATTTGCCTCACTCAAGCTTAGTTGCTTCACTTTTAGAAACATGAACATAAGGAAGAGGAATACGTTACGTTGCCCGAGGATTCAAAAATCATAAGACCTATTCTGAATGAGTGAGCATTGGGTTGCAGCCCTGATCAAGGAAAAAGGGGATAACAAGTACATCACTTTGAAAAACCCGCAAGACATAGTGTACCGAGATGCAAGAAAGAATGTCGTCATCTTTGCTTCAAACACATATGAGTTAGCCGTGTTCTCTAAAGCGTTGAGGCACGTAGAGGGCGCGATTGCAGATTTGTTTGACCAATTTGACAAGAGAATCACGCATGTTCTAGCAATCTTAGCTACTAAACACCTGTCGAAGAAGGGGCAAAAAAGGATGTATTGGTGCATAACTTTTGCTAGTTTAATTCCGTATCCATTTTTTGGAAAGTCAAAAGGTCGCTTGTCGAGTATTCTCTGAGGGATACTCTCCGTCCAATGAATTTATGCCTATCTAAACACAAGAAGATATCGCCAAAGAAAATTTGAAATAAATGAGGAATGACTCAAGCATTCTTAGGGGCAAGTCTGAGATAGGGACCATGTCACAAGCAATGACTCCACCAAGTGCAAGAAAAGGCTAACCATTTGCATACTTTAGTCATTCAAGACCGGCACCTTGGACTAGAAATCAGGATCAAACTAGAGCAAATTAGCTTGGAATATTAAGACTTTGAGCATTAAGGCACGACCATACATGTATATGCCTTATGTACAGGAATTTGTTTTCTAGTAAAGTTGTTCTAAACAGAATTGAACTGGAATCGACGCCTTTTGCATGCATTTTACCATTCATTTGCATTGCACTTCATGCATTAAATTTTAATAAAATCTCATATTTGAAACATTCGTGTGAGAGAGAGTTATCAACCCTAAATGAAAACTAAGAGAAAATATGATAAATCAAGATAGGGAATGCTGAAAAATTGAGCAAAAGTCATATTGAGAGTGGAACCTATCAAGAGTTCATCCCTACACCCTTGGAAGTGTTTTGGACAACTAGACTGTGGAGGAGTTTCCTGTAGTTTTAGGACTTTTCCAGAAAAATATTCAGGACACACTTATCACTCTAAGTCCGAGAATAATAGGGATTCTTTTATATAGGGCACATGACTACTATCTTTTATTTCAATAAAAATGATGCATTGTTTTTCTCTCATTTGGCAAACACCTTACCATTCTTCTCATTCATTCATGCCACAATTAATTATTCTTTGGATCCTCTTTTGTTTTTATGTTGGGTCCCTTGATATCAAGGATACGAGCGACACTACTGTTGACTCGGAGCCCTTTTGAGAAGAACATGTGTCCAAAAAAACTTTGAGGCTTTGAAAATGATTAAGAATGTAACTTGTCTCCCGATCTGCTACGGATGGTTGAACAAGACACGAAACAAACATCACCTTGAAGAGTTGTGATTTTAAGTGAGAATCGAGACATGAGTCTTTGTAAAATCAAGGCAAGCTGCCCCGAGAATCCAAAGGTCTTTGCATGATCCTATCAAAGCATGCCAGGCTTAAAGAACCGATGTCGTGACACACAGGCTCCCATAAAAGGAAGAAAATTCAACAGAAACTTCAAAAATTGAGGCTCGACGTGTTAATAATAATAATAATAATAATAAATAAAAAAAGGGGTCAAGATAAAAACCTGCCAAGGATATCTTGAAACCCAAGGCAAAAAAAAACCTGCAAAGGGCATCTTGGAAATTTATTATTCTCCTTCATCTTTCCATGTCGTGGCCTTTTTTCTATGTGAAGAATGGACACCATCGAGCCAACCTTGCAAAAGAGTTTCTAATGTGCATCAATTCGTCCTCATGATAATTGATTACTACTTCCTATGACAATCGACAATTAAGTAGATTATTGAAAATGAGAGATTATATGTCGATATGGGATGCCAAAAAGGAACATATCCGACGATGACTTGAAGTTGAGCAACAGCACCATAGCGAAAGTCTACAGCCAATTTAAGAACAAGTATCACGACTCAGTACCACATCGAAGGAAAAAGTGAATGGGGCATTAGAGGTGACCAATAAGAACATCAGAAGGATTCATAGTAAAGACCTACAAAGGTTCGACATGAGAAATCACCATTTACCCTCGAGGTTTATCAGGTTTTTATTAGAACAGCCACCAAGGCAACACCTTCTCACTAGAATGGAAGTCGTCCTACCCATTGAAGTTGATTTTCTTTCCCTCCAAATTTCGTTAGAATTGATGGAGCAGAATGGATCCAATCCAAATGTACTTAGCTAAACTTGATGGAAGAAAAGATACTAAAAGACATCCATCATGATTCAGATCATAAGGGTTTACGATAAAGAAGGATCCGCTCTAGAGAATTCCACGAGAGAGCTCTAGTTTTGAAAAGGATCTTACTTATAAAAGACTTTCAAGGAAAATGGATGTCGAATTGGAACAGCCCTATGAGGTAAAGAAAGTTTTTTTTAGAGAAGCTTTGATTTTGATCGAAATGGACGGTAAAGACCTGCCCAACTTCGTGAACTCGGATTTGATGAAGAAAAATAAATAAAAAAATATAATAAAAAAAGAGAAGAAAAAAAAAACAAGAACAAAAATAAGAACAAAAAAAAGAGGAAAAAGAAAAGGAGAGGTCGAGGAGAAAACTCGTAAAGGGCATATCGAAACCTAAGGAGACTTGAGTTGAAAACCTGAAAGGGCAGCTCAATTTCGAAGAAAAGAGCGTGAAATGATCTTCTCTCTTAAAGGTAGCAAGGTAGAGAAACTTTACACCTTGAAGCATTGACGAAGTACTCCAAGTTTCATGAACACATGTCAAGCTCAGAATGACCCTCATCAAGTTTGCTTAGTGAAGCTCATTCTTTGATATCTAGAGCACCTAACTCCATTCTTTGGTCACTTTATGTTTGACAACTCTCTGACCAATATGGGTCATTTTTAATCTTTTCATTTATGTGAGCTTTGCCTCCAATAAAGTTTCATTTGCCTTGCAACCATTTCAAGCAATTCTGCATCGAAATAGCGATTAATGAACCAAACAATTTTTTCATTTATGCGACCTTTGTTTTCAATCAAATTCAAATTCATCCACCTTATAACCTTGATTCAAGCATCTTTGCATTTGAAATAACGGTTAGTGGTCTAACGGTATAAGAAATAAAAGGATTTCTGCATATAATTCTGGAAAATTCCTAAATAGTATAGGGACCTGAAACAGAGTCACTAGCTGGAAATAACCAAACCCGAGGTTTAAACGGGTCTTGAAACAAATTACGACTACCTCTTTAGGTTTCACAACAGAGATACCATACCAAAAGAAGAACATGATAGAACTTAAACAGACGACGACCGATGTCGGTTAAGGGCTAAGAATAAAATCATTTCTCAAAGATAACATTTTTACATTAATCATCCATACCCATCTGTTTAGGAGCTTTTGATTCATTCTGATCATGGCATCCTAATGATTTGGCCTACATAGAGGCCTATTAAAACATATTTTACAGGTTTCATTACCGCGAAATGACGAGATGAGTTGCGGTACCATGAATATTTGAAAGGAAAAGTTGAGGTCGTAATGACAAACCCTATACCATGAAGATTTGAGAAAAAGTTTGAGGCCGCAACGGCGAACCCAATACCATGAAGAGTTGAAGGAAAAGGTTGAGGCTACAAAGACGAACCTAGTACCTTAGAATCATGACGGAGAAGATTGAGGTCGTAACGACAAATCTTTTACCTCGAAATTATAGTAAAGCAGATTAAAACTATCACACCAAGTCTTTATCTCTCTGAAGTTGCAGTAAGAGCAAGATGAAGTTTCGACATCGAATCCTATCTTCCTGAAGTTACAGTGGAGTTGGATTCAAACTACATCATTCCAGTTTTTTTATCCTTAAACAAGAAGGGCAAATTGAAGATTCTGATCTCTTACAAATTGAAGATTCCAATCTCTTACCCCGATCATGGGGCAGATTGCAGTCATCCGATCTTTTACCCTGAGCTTGGGGCAAATCACCATCAGCCAATCTCTTACCCCGAGCTTGGGGCAGATTGCAACCATTTGAACTTTTACCCCAAGCCTGAGGCAAATCACCATCAGCCAATCTCTTACCCCGAGCCAGGGGCAGATTGCAACCATTCGATCTTTTACCCCAACCATAGGGCAAATCACAGCCATCCAATCTCTTACCCCGATCATGGGGCAGATTGCAGTTATCCAAAAAAAAAATGAGGCGATCATCTTCCTGATGAGATACTGAGAAGTATACCAAATCAATGAAACAAGGCTCAATATGATCGAAACTTCAAACCCCAGCTTCCTAATGAGATATTGAGAAGCAGGTCGAAGAAAAAAAATGGTCATCTTTCTAATGAGATACTGAGAAGTGGACCAAATCTATCTTCCTGATGAGATACAAAGAAGTGGATTAAAACAGGTGATACGGTCATCTTTCTAATGAAATACAGAGAAGTATACCGAATCAATGAAACAAGGCTCAATATGAGCGAAACTTCGAACCTTAACTTTCTGATGAGATACTGAGAAACAGGTCGAAGCAATAAAATGGTCAACTTCTTGATGAGATATAGAGAAGTGGACCAAATTCGTCTTCTTGATGAGATACAGAGAAGTGGATAGAAACAAGTGAGGCAGTCATCTTCTTGATAAAATACGGAGAAGTATACCAAATCAATGAAACAAAGCTCAATGTGAATAAAACTTCGAACCCCAACTTCCTGATGAGACACTAAGAAGCAGGTCGAAGCAATAAAATGATCAGCTTCCTAATGAGATACAGAGAAGTTAACCAAATTTGTCTTCCTGATGAGATACAGAGAAGCGGATTGAAACAAGTGAGGCGGTCATCTTCCCGATGAGATACAGAGAAGTATACCAAATCAATGAAACAAAGCTTAATGTGAGCGAAACTTCGAACCCCAGCTTCCTAATAAGGTACTAAGAAGTAGGTCGAAGCAATAAAATTGTCGTGTTCCTGATGAGATACAGAGAAGTGGACCAAATCCGTCTTCCTAATGAGATACAGAGAAGCGGATTAAAACAAGTGAGGCGGTCATCTTCCTGATGAGATACAGAGAATTATACCAAATCAATGAAACAAAGCTCAATGTGAGCGAAACTTCGAACCCCAGCTTTCTGATAAGATACAGAGAAGTAGGTCGAAGCAATAAAGTGGTCATCTTCCTGACAAGATACAGAGAAGTGAACCAAATTCGTCTTCTTAGTGAAATTCAAAGAAGTAGACCAAGAGATGAAGCTACAACGCCAAATCCCTGAAGTTGCAAATAAATTGAATAAAGTTACAGTAGCGAATTTTGTCTTAACACAAGATGGAGCCATGACGCTAGAAGCTGTAGAGGCAGATGCAGAAAAGAAATAACCGACAAAGCGAAGGGAGGGCCAGTTGAAAAAAGAACATCAAAGAAGCGAGACATGGCAAAATTAGGCCTCCTTTTGGTCTTTGCTTTATTCTTGTTACACAGCAACAAGCAAAGAGGGGCAACTGTTGAAGCCTAATTTTGACTGGGCCCAGTATTTAAACAAAATCAAGCCCAATTTTAAATTTTAATTTATTTTAAGTTTAAATTTATTTTGAGTTTAAATTTATTTTAAATTTGAATTTAATTAAAAATGTCCAAAGTATAATTCAAAGTCCAACATCTAAAACTCAAACCCATTTTACAAACCCAATGGCCCAATTACAGGATCAAGGCCCAAAAAGCCCAAAAAATAAAACAAAACAGAAATGCCCAACTTGCAGCTGTTGCCTCCCTCTCGCCCAATTAGGAGCTGCCACGTCAGCACCAAGTTGCACCGGCAAGTTGCCACTGCCACCACCACCGCCACTGTACCTACAAGGAGAAAAGACAGATTTTAAATAGCAAAGAACAAAATAGAATGATGATATCTTAGGCTATAAAGCCGAGATTAAAACAGATTGTAAGGGTTGGCTTTTCATTGTATATTCAAAATCAATACAAAGAAGCATTCGAATTCTACAGGAAATTATTAAAAAAGCAATACACAAAGAAACTGACTCTTTTGGAGCATTCAAAATCAATATACATTGCATTTGAACGCAATACACAAAGAGACGGATAGGCAATTAATATTAGAATTTAAAGCAGATCCAAGTATCCCAGTACCAAGGTATTCAAGTTGTTGCTCATTTATTATCTGGAATTTGATTGTTTTCATTTTACATGTATTAATATATAGTATATTATAATTACTATCATTATTATCAGGAACGTTTATTCCAAGGTACAATAATTATGTAATTAATAAATATATAATTTTTAATAATCATAATAAATAAAAAAGGAACAGTCGAACAGTTTTACCTGACCTTGTAGTCGAAGCGCCGTCGTCACAGTAATGATTGGAGTCCGTCCGACCGCCATTCGTGTCCGAAAGCGGTGCCAATAAAGAGTTTTTTTACCAACTCAGGAAAAAGGCATTAAAAATATTATACAAAACAGATTTCAAACATTTCGAAACATTTTTTTAGATCTGAAAGATCCATGGATAAATACGAGCTTTTAATAATAAAAAAAGGGAAAAAGGGAACGAGCAAACAAAAAAATCAAAAAGAAGGAGAGATTAAAAGTTACCTTTTGTTTATGAAGTTTGGAGTCGGATTCGGCAGGTTTCGACCTCGGATCTGTACTTCTGAGAAGCAAAAAATCGAGATTAATAAAAATAGAAGATAGAATACTCACCTGAGCCACCACGGACGGCGTTGAGCCAACGATCGGAGAAGGAGAGGGAAGAGAGAGAACAGAGAAAATAGGAGAGGGGTTTTTATTTTTATTTAAAAGGGAAGGAAAGTCTAATTTCTTTTAGGGATTTTTAGCCTTTTCCAGGCTATTGAAACTGTGCAGTTTTGGAAAGGAAATATTGGGATTTTTTAAAATAATTGGGTTAATTTCCCTTTTAGTCTTTCAGAATTTTTATTTGTTCCAATTTAATCCTCATTGTAATTTTCAATTTATTTTAAATTTACCCAATAGTTTTAAACGATTTTTCATTTAGTCCTCAGATTTTTGGAGGCACAGAATGCTGCCACATGTCCAAATTTTTAGGTTATTTACGCATTAGACCCTTAAAATTTTTTAGAATTACATTTTAACCTCTAAACTTTTCCAAAATTTCTATTTTGACCCATAAACTTCCCAAAAACTATATTTTAACCCCCTAACTTCTCAAAAATTACATTTTGACCCCTTAACTTCTCAAAAATTACATTTTGACACCTAAACTTTCCAAAAATTATATTTTAACTCTTAAACTTCTCAAAAATTACATTTTTGCATCTAAACATCCAAAAATCACATTTTTTACCCCCGAACATTTAAAAATTATCATTTTGCCCCCAAACTTCCAAAAATCACATTTTTTACCCTTAAACATCAAAAATACCATTTTGACCCAAAACTTTTCCAAAATTATTATTTTGCCCCCGAACATCAAAAAATTACCATTTTACCCCCAGCATCCAAAAATTACCATTTTGCCTTCAAATTTCCAAAAGTCACACTTTCAACTTCAAATTTTCCAAAAGTTCGATTTTAATCCCGAATTTTCCAAAAATTTCAAGTTTGATCCCTAAATTCCTTGAAAATTACGTTTTCATCTCGAATTCCTTGAAACTCCATTTTTGACCCCGTTTACTTTGTTTTTCTTTTTTCTTCAATGTTCATACATAGAATTTAATTATTATTTTTTCGTATTTTGCATTCTATTAATTTTGTGTTTAATTTTTTATGCATTTATTTATATGCTTAATTATTTAGTTTCATGTTATTTAATTTCTGCTATCAACTACCCATTCATATTTAATTTATATTTTCGATTTCGAAATTATTTATACATACAAACAAATCTTTAAAATCGAGGAAATAATCCTTTCGTGTGGAAATCTCGAGAAATCGTGCCCTAACGTGTTGGGTGTGACTTTTCGTATAATCTACACAATCGAATATCCTCTTCCAAACTTTTCAAATGCCTTTTAATTTTGAGATTCAGAGAACGTTGTGCCCTAACATGTTGGTCATGACTCCAGTTCTTCGAGGAATTCGAAGCACACGGGCATTTTTCTTCAAATTAGATTTTCAAAAATCACGCTAAATTAATTATGCATACAAGGATCGTATTTTAAACTTAATTTGAAATTTCAAGTTCTCAAAAATATACAAATGATTTTAAACGAAAAACGAGGCAATGATCCTTTCGCGTGGAAATCTCAAAAATCATGCCCTAACGGGCTGGGTGTGATTTTTCGTATAATCTGCACAATCGAATATCCTCTTCCAAACTTTTAAAATGTCCTTCAATTTCGAAATTTCGAGAACGTAGTGCCCTATCATGTTGGACACGACTTCAATTCTCTGGGAAATTCGAAACGCACTGACGGCTTTACTCAAATATGATTTTTGAAAAATCATGTAAAGTTTTCTGATAACAAAGATCATATTTTAAGTTTTATTCGAGTTTTCAAACCTTTAACAAATCAAGACTCGAAAATAATCGATGTGGTACCAATTTTGGGCATGTGAGGGTGCTAATCCTTCCTCATACGTAACTGACTCCCAAACCCATTTTCTGGATTTCAAAGACCAACATATTTTTCAAAACGGATTTTAAACGTTTTGTGGTGATCCAATCACCCCAAATAAAAGATTAATGGCGACTCCCATTTTTTCTATTTTAAAATATTTTTGAGACTTGTTTATTTTTCCCAAAAATAAACGTTTTGACAATAACAAACAAGAATCTAAAATAAAAAAAAATACTAGGATTAAATTCGTCGATTTTTAGGAACTATTGTCGCGTCTTTTGTCATTCTTGCTCGATTCTTCTCAGATCGAGGTCTTTGATGAACATTCAACAAAAACTATAGAAGGGCTAAAGAACCACTCTTTCTCAAGAGGGAAAATCGTCAAGGGAAGAGGGGAGAAAGTAGATGGAAGGCTTAGAGAGCAAATGAGAGAAAGAAGAGAGAATGAAGTATGTTGGTGTGTGAAATGAGGTGAGGGTGATATTTATAGGTGAGAGCTGGTGGCTATATTTAGCAAATAAATATCAGCCACACAACTTGCTTGGCCGGCCATCATGAGCAAGGTTTGAAAATTTCAAATTTTGCTAAATTGTCTTAGGGTGAGAATTTGAAACCACCAAAAATGAAGGGGTTTGAATGGGATTTTGGGAAATTTTAAGGGTTGTTTTGCAAGGTTGAAATGATAAACATAATCAGATGAATGGTTCAGCTCTTGGACTGCTCATGGCTTGCCCAAATCAGTGTGGTTCGACTCTCTGCACATTGAGTAACTTCACTTCAGCCTTTATAATTTATTTTTAATCCAAATTAATTGAATTAAAAATATAATTATAAAGCATAATTTAGCTTCATATTGGACCAACCTTTGGATGGAAAAAATATTCTTCTTAGCTCTTTATTGACTCAGTGTAAAAATTTCCTGAACGGTTTAAGCTATCAATAGTGTTTGTCGGGTCGATTTTCACCAATTGTGCAAATCTGTCAAAAAGTCATCAAATTCATGCTTAATATTTATAAAAATAATTAAAAATTAATACGTTGTAAATTTTAGCACAAATTAATTATTTTATAATTAAATTATATTTTTCGACATTAATTACTCAGAATTTGCATGAATTTAGGTTTAAAAAGGTATGAAAAAGTCTATATATTTTCATCGTTCCAAGTACTCACCATTGTGTTGTGATATATGAGGGACGCTGAGGACCAAGAATAGTTTGGAGAGATAAGGGAATACGAGCTACGCTCCATTCAACAAGATATGTTTGGTGTGTTGGAGAGTGTTAGTTATATGCTTCACTAATGAGATATGTTTCGACTTTATGAGTCCAGTGCTTGGTGTGTTGGAGATTCGTGTATCCAATGTGTGATGATAGTGCTCACTTTATGTTTCATAGTCTCAACAGTCAAATTATCATAAACTGTGTTTGATTGTGATTATATGTGTATATGACTGAATATACTGAAAACTATGTGAAAATAAATACAAGAAATATGTTGTTTGATTTTTGGGTCGATGCATGATGATTATTTATGTAGTGGTTATTCTAGGCACTCACTGAGCTTGTTAATCTCACCCACTCCCTTTTTAACTATTGCAGATTCTTAGTACCAGTGTGAGTGGTGTGGTCTCGAGGGTGATCCAAGCCAAGTCAATCTTTTTAATTTTATTAGTAGGTTTTATAAGTTTTTTGAGAACCTAAGGTAATTTGTTAAGCAATATGGTGGATTTATATTGATTTTTTTTTATGTTCCTTTATCTATTTACATGCCATTATAGACTTGAAAATATGATATTTGAGACATTTTGAGGTTTGTTTTATATGGTAAATGTTACATGATACTTAGGATTTGTTTGATTGATTTATGTGTTGATATATGATGTATTTTTCAAGTCTGGAATAGAGGAATCAATAATCAGGTTTTAAAATATGATACCTCTAAAATTTTCGAAGAAAAGGAAGTCAGTTCTACTTGTCGGTATCAGTACCTTCTTCAAAATACCGATACCTACGTAGTAGTTTTTGGAAAATTTGCTAAACGATCCTAATGCATGATAAATCGATGTAAGATGGAATGATTTAACATTAAATTGGTTGTTCGATAACTGTGAGAAGTTTGGTAATACGAAGGTGCATGTCTAGGATTAGCTTTGGCTAGTAAAGGCTTAGTTTTTAAGCGATCAAATTTGACTCACCTCCCTTTCTTGAGACCTTACCTGGTGCACGGTTCACATTCACTTCTTTGGTTTTTCCCTTAAAAAAATTTGCATGTGAAATAAAACATTAATGTGAGGTAAAGCAAGATGTGAGACGGTGGTGTGGCATCCTAGTATTCATGCTCGACAACTGGGTCGAGTATAAGGTGTTACATCCTATGCTAGTCCTCAAGCATATTATATGTTCCTACAATAGAAATTATCCATTGATTTATCAAAAATCAAGCCTCTCTTCTGGAATCATGATCAATGCAAACAATTTAGGTGAAAAATTAATAAATGCTCAAATACTCAATTTAATAAACAAGTGTCCATAAAATTTAAACATGTAAATTCAATCATTTCACTAAATTGAATTTGGACCAAATTTTGTAAGGTGTTTTTTCTCAATTTATTATGCAGCAAATTTGGGACATAGTCAAATCTTTTTACGTGAAATGAGATGACAACCCAAGCACCTTACCCCGATTACTCAATTTTACACGTCTCCAAATGGATTATTTTTACCTACTCATGGCAGCTCGGTTAGCGGAGTGTTTGCAAGTTTCTGGTTTGTCACTTGAACCTTTTTACATGAAATGAGATGGCAACCCAAACACCTCATTCCGGTTACTAAATTCGGTCACATTCCCTAAACCTTTACTCATAACTTAAGCCATCAGTAGAGTAGAATTAATTATCCTTTTTTTTCCTTTTTTTTATTTTTTTCAACATTAGCAAATATATTTAAAAATGAAATAACTAAAACTGATATACTTACCAAGTAAATTTATAAAACATCAAATTTCATAAAACAATCTAATTACAATATTTTAATTTTATAACACACACGTCAATTAAACTAGATAATGAATATTTTAATTCAAAAATCGTCCAACTATCTAAATTGATAAAGCATAGGAATTAAAGGCTTAATGTCAAACAAATTAATGAATAATTCCAACATAAGAACTAACACATGCGAAAGAGAAACAATCATGCATACTTACTAATCCAACATCCCCCCTACTTAGCATATGCTTGTCCTCAAGCATATTGTATAAGAATTAAAGTACAGTAAAGAGAAAGGTTAAGTGTACTCCTCGTGTATATCTAATTTGGTAGAGGGTGGTTTGGGTAGTTCGGGTTGGTTCTGGCCGGTTCGGTCTTGGGTGTATGTTTCAACAAATGGCAGCACTGAAATTTGACAAGGCATTCCTACGCCATAGAAATCCAAATCTAATTTATTTTTGGATGAAAGACGACAATTTCTCCTATCGTTCCTAAAAAAACAACACATTAAAATAGATTAAATAACAATCTTTTTATTTTCAACATAAATTAAATTGAATTTGAAATTAAATAAATTAAAATAAATAAATATGGGTTACCTCTCAGAAGGCGCTTTTGTTTAATGTCGTTAGCTTGATGACCTGAAATGTTATCCGTTTGGCTTCTTGAGAATTAGTTCTTCCATTAGGTGCACTTGGAAGTTCTCGTAGAAAGGTTTCAACATTTGTCCATTATTCTCGAAGGACTTCCTAATTTTCTCCATCATCGGTGGATTGAGACATCTTTGAGCTTCTTTGATCGGGTTTTTTCCACTATCGGAATCCTTAAACGTTCCAGTAACGGTTTGAGCTCTAATTTCGGTGCCTCTATGTGAATGACAACTTCACATATTGGTTTTTTTATCGTTGATAAATCTTCTTGTTTAACATTGAGATCTACACTCCTGCAAAACACAGTTTGTAACTTATCTTTTTCAAAATGTAAGTTTTTCAATGGTTTCATTTCCTCGACACTAAAGACATTTGTTATTGCACTAAGATGACTCATATCCTCATAAACATTAAACTTTACCTCTTCACTGTCAAATTTTATGGTGAGTGTTCCACTCCAAATACCAATTTTCATTCGCGTAGTGCTTAAAAATGGTCTCCCAAGTAGAATATCAGAAGAACTTGTCGAGTTGTCATCCTCCATGTCAACGATGTACAAATTTGCAAGAAAATATAGTTCATTTACTTTGATGAGGACATCTTCCAACACTCTTTTCGGATACACTATAGACCTATCTGCAAATTGAATGATTACACCTGTTTCTTTCAAATGACCTGTGTTTAATAGTTTATAAATAGACAAAGGCATAACATTAACAGATGCACCCAAGTCGCACATGGTTTTTATTTTAATCCCAACACTACATATTTTGCAAGATATAGAAAACATACTTTGGTCCTTACACTTAGGTGAGATTTTCTTTTGTAAAGAAGTAGAGACGTTTTTCCTAACACTCACCTTTTCATTACACAGGAGCTTCTTCTTACTTGTGCATAATTATTTTAAGAATTTTTCATATCATGGAATTTGCTTATTCGCATCAAGAAGAGGAATGTTTATTTCTACCTTTCGAAAAGTGTCAAGGTTCTCTTTTTCTCCTTGCTCCTATTTACATTGAACAAGTCTTCCAAGAAATGGAGGCAGTATTAGAAAAGACTTCTAAGGAGTCGAATCCGTAATGAACACAGGATAGGGCTTTTGCTTTCCCGTTCTGGGTTGTGGGTTCTATTCATGTCAGGAGATGACTCCAAAATTGTTTCATTTCTCAATGTCATAGCACTTACATTATGTCAAGGATTAGGTTCAGTTTGAGATGGTAACTTACCTTGGGACTCCAAATGACTAAACGTGACTGCAAGCTTGCTCGCTTGCTTATCTATTTCCTGCAAATGCATGTCAGTTTTCTGTTGAAAATTTTCATTATTGTTAGCTAACCTTTCCACTATGGCTTCCAAAGATGATTTTGGAGGTGGTAATTGATGTTTCAAAAGTGACATTTATTGATATGGCTGATTGAATCAAGAATTCATATCATAACATAGATTTAAATGATCTTTCCACCCCTACATTATAGGTGTTCGAATAGGGATCATATCGCCTTTGGGGTGGTCTTGGAAAGTTTCCGACAACATTTGATTGTTTTGTCAAACCCTCGTGTAAAATAAGAAATGAGTCTGTCGGATGATCTGGCATAGCACAAATTCCAAACAACCGTGCTGGGTTCATCTTATCTCTAAGAAAATTTTGAACAACGTTAGTAAGCTTATCAATTTATCTTCTAAAGATATAAAACTTAACCCATGAACCTGTCTCGTAGGTTCTGTAGCCGATCAGAATTGTTGAGAATTCACAACCATGGTAGAAATCAACTCTCTCACTCTCTGAGGCGTCATATTTACAAGTGCCCCTCCACTAGAAGCACCTATCATCTTCATTTCTATTGGGAGTAACCCATCATAGAAATACTGCAAAAGTGATTGTTCAATCGGGCCATGTTGCAGGCAAGTTATACACAACTTTTTGTACCGCTCCTAGTAATCATAGAGCAATTCAATCTCTTTTTGCCAAATTCTTACAATGTCTCGTCTTAATATGACTACTCGATCTGCTGGAAAAATCTATCAAGAAATAAACAAGATATATCAAACCATTTATTAACTGAACTAGGAGGTAAATAAATTTACCACTCTCTAGCAGAGTCGGGTAACAAGAAAGGGAAAGCACGAAATTTAATTTGATCTTCGTTCACTCCCTAAGGTTTCATGATCATGCAAACCATGTGAAATTCTTTTAGATGGGTATGCAGATTTTCATTTTGCAATTCGCGGAAGGTGGGCAATAGATGAATTAAGCTCGATTTTAACTCGAACGATATTCCTCCCACCGGATAAGTTATACATCATGACTATTGTCCATTTGATGCTGCCGTAAGTTGGCATATAATTTGATCTTCCATTTCATCTTGATCTTCCATTCAAGCCAACTTCTCTATTTCCGATTCAAATCCTAGAATCCCTAGTTCTAACCTTGTCACAAAGAAAACAAACGAAAATTAGAAAAAAATATTTTCAATCCTCGACAACGGTGCCAAAATTTGTTGCGTGCTGAGTCACAAAATATAAATATTCCTACGTCAAATTAATTTGAAATAGTAGTATAGAGTAGTAGGGTCGAATCCACAGGGACTGGCTCTCTAATTTCACCTTTTCTTGTAAACATAATTACTGTAGTGGGAATAGTTGTGCCCACGATTCATGAAGATCTTGCTAAAAATTAATAAAATGGGGAGTTTAGTAATGAAGATAATAATATATAAAAAAACAAATATAAAATAAAATAATGTAAGAATGAAATTTTATTTGCAAAATAAACTAAGTGAAATAAATAAATTGGAGAATTATATGTGATAAATCTTAACCTCAGCCTCGATTCACTCTGAACTTGAACCGATCATTGAATAAAATAGCTTTTCCCTTCCAATCGATAAGTTGGTTATAGAAACTGAGAACGTCCCAACTGCAAATTTTTCCTTTCATAGTCGGTTCCAGTATACCTACAAACCGACCCTTGCCGAATTTCTAACTATGTAGCTCATAATTTAAGATTCTGATAGTCTTGCGATCTAGAAAGCCCAACTCGAATTAACGGCCTTAATTGCGGATCACTATCTCCCTTGACTAAAATCCCATTAGTATGACCCCGTCAAGAAATGCCAATTTGTTCGCGGGAGTTCGAATATAGCACGCCGACTCGACTTCCCAGCTGTATGCCAAAACAACCCTAACCCAACGTGCACTTCGAGTTAAAGTTGATTTAACTTTAAGGGATGAATTTGTACTATCCCATATTCCGAAGAGATAGTAAATATCGTATTGAAAGGGTTTTTTAGTGTCGGTTCATATCTCACGATTTCTTTCTTGTTGGAGCAATAATCGAGCTAAGGCTAAAAGAGACTTAGTTGAGCATGGAATTAACCATGCTTGGTTGGTGAATTGAAATAATTTTAAATGGAAATGGTGAAAGTGAAAAGGGAAAGAGACCGATAAGTAATTAGGCCAAAAATATTGAAATGGAAAAAATTGGCAAAATGCCTGTACTTTACGCGTGAAAAGAGAAAAAGAAACAAAATTTTTTCCTATTCAATTTCCAAGTATGCAAGTGTGATTTTCAAAGGCTACGACACACCCTATTTATACAGATACCATATACTAAAATTGGGCTAACTCCCTAACAACTCATTACATAAAATTCAAATAATATAAGATTTTTTCTAATTATGGCTTTTACAAAGTAAAAAATCTGATAAGCCCTTAAATATCCCCAAGTTTCTAATTTGGCCCCTCTTTTATTGCTTGAGCTGCAATTTAGTCATTTTATGCTTGTTTTTTTACTTAAAGCGCCTAAATTACATTCTTGACAGAATTAAAACATAAAATCACCAATTTAGTAGGAATTAATTGATTTAAACACATAAAACATGCAAAATTAACATGCTATCAGTTATAGTTGATATCCGAGCCAATGTTTGAAGGTGTCGATTGAGATGACAAAAAGAGGAGACAAACAGAATGTCTCAATGAAGACTTGTGGGAATACTAGGAAAAATAACAGATGAAGGGATATGCTATCAGCTTTGGAAAGTCAAGTCACCAATCTCGAAGACTCCATGGGTGGTGTAAAGGAAACACTCGTTGTAGTTGAGGGACACACTAATGAGTTAGACTCGATGAGTGAGCAGCACAGGGACTATAAGGCGGAGGCTCTCTGTTCCAATTGGGATGCGATGAGAGAGACCCTCAATGCCACCATAGATGATCAAACCAATAAGCTGAATAAGAAGAATGATGCTCTTGTAGTTATGGTCGCAACTATGGTCGTGGCTTTGAAGGAGCTCTAAGGAGATCATTGTGTGCAAAGCTACTGTGGGAAAAATGATGCAGGCTTTAGTTCTTAAGTAGCACAAATAGATGTCCTAAAGTTGAAAGAGATTAAAGGGACGATGTCTGCGAGGGATGTGGGTAATTTACTCTAAGGCATGGAACAATACTTTTGTACAATGGGCATTAAGGATGATGTCACTAAGGTAAACATTGCTACAGTTATTTTACTGATGTCACTCTCTTATGGTGGCATCGTAGGTCTACAAATGAGAAAAGAGGTAGGACCACGATTGGGACTTTGGAGGAGGTCCAAAAAGAATTGAAAAAGTAGTTTTACTCACAGTATGCCGAGAAGGAGGCTTAGGCTAAGTTGTGTCAGCTTATGCAACAAAGTACTGTTCGAGAGTATGTCAAGGACTTCAATGAATTGATGCTTCAAATCTCTAACTTGAGTGAGAAAAAAACATTCTATTGGTTTGAGGATGGTTTAAGTCGTGGGCAAAACATGAGTTGCATCGACAAGACATTACTAAACTTACCGTAGCAATGGTCGAGGTAGAGTCCTTTGTTGAGCTTAGTCTAAGGAAAGAAAATTCAAGTCTTCCAAGTCCAAAAAGACGAGAAACGATGGAAATGGTAAGAATGGTGATAATAGGAAACCACATAATGGAAAGTGGAAGCCCAACAATAAACTGAAAGAGCTAATGAAATGCTTCATTTGTGATAGTCCGCATATAATGAGGTATTGTTCAAGAAATTTGTCTTTTGCCATCGAAAGGGATGATGAACCAAAAAAAGCTTCAATGAGGTTTGGTTCGATCTTGAGTTCTGTCGAAGACAAGAGAGTTAGAGAGAATGAAAATAAACTAGTGAAGTGCTTTCTATGTTGTGGTCTACATAGGATGCAAGATTCTTTAGAGCGATCTAAGCCATCCATAGTTATTAAAGAAGATGAAGCATAACTAGAGAGTGAGATTTTAAAGCTTGGGTCAATGATACTCAAATCTGCGAAAGAGAAGAGGGATCACAAGTAGAAATGGTTGATATATGTGCATATCAACATCGCAAATCATAGAAAAAGTGATTTTGTTAATATGGGGGCATCAAGCTTATTCATATTAGAGAAAGTCATGGGTAGACTTGGTGTCTCAATTAGCAAATTGACTAAGAAGACCAAGACGATAAATTCCAAAAAGGTTTCAAGTGTAGGTGTAGCACAAGGAGTTGAGCTACAAATTGGTCAATAGAAAGGCAAAGAAGACTTTGAGATAAATGTTCCAAAGGGCGAAACTACTCGACAAAGAGACAAGTTGGGAAGCGATTGAGACATTGAGGCAGCTCTAAGAGAAGTCAAATTAGTGTCATTTCAATGATGCAACGAGGACGTCGCGAGAATGGTAGGGAGAATATCACAGGCCACGGATCAAAGCCCATGACGAATGTACACAAACTGTCTCATGGAGGTCAATTGATCAAATAGGGATCATTTAACGCACTTGAACTACCCTGATTCATGGAATATATGGAGAAGCCCATCTACTTGAAGCATTAATGACCCAGTGAAACACTCTAATAAAACTAGAGTTACCAGGGTAATTATTGTAAATCATTAATGATAAAGATGTTTTGATTTTAAATCCCTTAGGACTAACATTTTTTAGATAGACATTAATCTCAGCAGTTGATGTAATTCAATTTGTACTGTTGGGTTTAAGGGAGCTCAACTATAAATTGAAGTCTTCCCCTCAATTGTAATCACTCAATTGTAATCATTCAAAGTAATAGAATACTTTTGAGATTATTTACTCAAACACTTGGTGTGCACTATTTTTCTGTGGCTTTTCTATTCGTTCGTGACTTCTTTCTCTTGAGTTTGCTTGCGTTAGAATTTCTACAATAATTCTCATTTTTCGAAAGAAGATTAACTTAAGCGGATTTGAAACAAAAAAATCACCTAAAACCGTGCGGTTTGCCAAACTAAAATTCTAGTCTGTGACGGCATGGATAAGGCTTAAATTAATTATTAGGTAAAAAAAAAAGTTATATGAAGCTTAAATTAAGCTAATTGATGTACTTAATAATGTAACGAGAACAAAATTATTTCTAAAATTGAAGGCTTACTACCAATGTTCAATTAGAAAAGTATAATTGACATGTTAATCAATTTGAACATCTTGAAAATAAATGAGATAGAAGGAAAAAAAATTACATTGTGTAATTAGCTTCCATTCTTTCTATTTACTAAATAAAATAAAAAATATTCATATATTTGGATATTATCTTGAAATATTTATTTTATATTTTTGAATAATATTGCTTATGAGTTTTGACATTTCTTTTTATGAAATAATATGTTTGAAGCTCTTTATTATATTATTCACAACATTTGTAAAAAAATGTAAAATATTTTGTTGGGATAAACTTGATTAAGCAATAAACAACTAAAATAACGAAGAAATTAAAAAGATCAAACACAAATATTTTACGTGAAAAAATTCCTCCGAAAAGGATAAAAAATCAAGAGTAAAGATAAATTCACTATAACGGCAAAAACGAAGAATACAAAATATGGAAATAAAATAAAATCCTGAAACCCGAATAAGAACCCTTAATATAAACACAAAATTCTTTGAAAGCTTATAAAAGCTAATACTTAAATGTGTTATGGGTTAAATCTTTTTAAGGTTGAAAAAAGTCTATTTATAGACTAAATTCGTAGGTCAAATAATTTTAAAATAATCTACACTTATCAAAATTCGATTGAAACAAATACTCAGAGTTTAATTAGGAGAAGAAAATCAAGAAAATTACATGATACGTCGCGACGTCCCCTGTCGTGTCATCACAACGTCGTTTCTGCTTCTCCCTTGTTTTCGTCGTCGCGTCATTACGACGTAGCATGACTTCTAATGCGACGTCGCTATCTATTTATGCTTTAATTTGATCGAAATGCGTGGCATACTCCACTTATAACAAACCAATGTATCACACTATTCATTTAATTTTAAATAAATATATAATTTTTAAATAATAGTATATTCATTCTAATTATCATATTTTGAAAATTTAACTTGTCAATTACCATGTTTTAATCTCTTAATTATATATTTATTAAAACTAAAATATAAATTAATTTCATACAATTTAATTATTAAATACTTTAATCCCGTGTAATGGTAAAGATCAAAAAATTAGTTTAAAAAATATATTAGACATTCCCAAATATCAATATATTTTTTTAAAAAAATCATTTTCTGGATTAAAAATTCATTTGAGTACCAAAACTTAGTCCAAAAATGATTAAAGCCAGTTAGGCCCAATACATTTGTTCCACCAACAAGATTCCCAAAACCTGTGAAACAAACAAGCGGAAGCAAAGCAGAGAATCCCATACCAACAGCTGCATCCTCAGCCAATGGCGTCGACAATTCTAAGGCGAGCAACCTCATCCGTTATGAAGTCAAGGCTTCTAATTGAAACGTCAAGGAGAAGCTACGCCTCGGTTGCTGTGGGGACTGACATTCTGTCTGCCGCATCCCATGTTAGTCTCCAGAAAGCTCGAAGCTGGGATGAAGGCGTTTCCTCCAATTTCTCCACTACTTCTGTCAATGATATCTTCAAGGTTTCATTGTATCATTTCTCTTTCAATAATATTTAATTCAGTATGTATTCATTTTGTTTTTGAAATTTTCATTTCAGGGCAAGAAAATTGTCATCTTTGGACTACCTGTAAGTCCCCCACTCCCCCCAATTTGACTTGCTCTATATATGTAGAAATTAAGAAATGGAATTTGATTTTGTGAGATTGTGTTCGGAAAATCTGAGCTTAAAATTGTATATTAATGAATTCTGGAGGATTTCTCTGTATATGAGGTACTATATGTATGATTTAGATATCCATGATGTGATGATTCTTAGTTCTTATAATGCTGAAATTGGCAGTGGAGTAATTAGTTTATGTTAAGAGAATGGAATTTTTCAAAGCTTTTCCGATGTGGAAGGTTTTACTAAATAGTTTAGCAGTATCTAAAGAAGAACGTAGATTTCTCCTTGCAATTGGTTCACATGCTATGTTACCCGGAACCGGGTTTTGAGAAGAAGAACAAAAGAAAGTGGAGTTTGGACCTATTCAGTTTGCTATTTCTGATGTTATTGTTTAGAATGGAAATTCGATGAAACTTGGATTTACATTGTATGTGGGATTGTGTATAGGGAGCATACACAGGTGTTTGTTCACAACAGCATGTGCCTAGTTACAAGAAGAACATCGATAAGTTCAAGGCTAAAGGAATTGATTCAGTCATTTGTGTTGCCATTAATGATCCTTATGTTATGAATGCTTGGGCAGACAAACTGCAAGCCAAAGATGTGGTACGTCATTCCATATTAATGATGTATAGTGTTACTTGTGCATTGTATGAATTCTTCCTTATGCTGTTTCATTGATCGTTGATGAGTTTAATATTATTGTTTTGCAATTTGGATTCATTATTGTTCTCATATTCCTGAATTTGAAGCTATTTGTTGTGTTTTTGTTTTTCCCTTCCCTTTTCTCTATTGAAGTGCATTATTTTTTATCCATCTCTTAATCATCTGAAATCTTATAGATTGAATTTTATGGGGATTTTGATGGGAGCTTCCACAAGAGCCTAGAATTGGGAAAAGATCTCTCTGCCGCTTTGCTTGGACCTCGCTCTGAAAGGTACTTCTAGGACTATGCATTTGTTATCAGAATTTCATATAGATCAAAGAAACACCTTTGAAATTCATCTCCGATCCTCGTATAAACCTGAGAGGTCTTGGACCAATTTAATCTACGAATCTGTCCCAGCCCATGCCTTGTTTTAGAATTTCCTTGTTTTACATATACTCGAAGACAACGAATGATACTCTATGCTAAGGAAACAAATAATGGTAAGATCATGGTTGGTTTTATGTAGATGGTCAGCCTACGTGGTCGATGGAAAGGTGAAAGCTCTGAACGTGGAGGGTGCACCATCTGACTTCAAGGTTTCTGGTGCCGAGGTTATTTTGGAGCAGATATAAAGAGGGTATGCGAGCTTTTTGAGGTGGGAAAATAAAATGGTTGAGTGCACTTAATAAGTATGTAGGTTCAAAACCTATGTTGTTACTGCTTTAAGTCTTCAATGTTTACTGCTTAGAGAACAAATTAGCCTCACATTGTATGAAAATCTTATGAATTTGGTGAAGAGAGGTTCCCTATGTTTTAGTCGCTTGGTGCTGTTTATATATAATATAGGGATAAATACCAAAAGCATACATGAGCTTGCATATAATTTGTAATGTTATACATCAATTTTGGTTTAATTTTCACATTTCACAAATCCTCCTATTTTCTATGTGACACAAATTGCTGATATGATATTCTTTAATCCAGGTGAAAATAATTTATTTACATAGATAACAGGGTTAGCGAAATGTGAATTGAACCACAATTAAAATTTATTGTGTACAAATGAACCAAATTAAAGTTGATGTATGATATTGTAAATTGTATCAAAGTTCATGTATAATTTTGGTATTTATTCCATATATATTTAATAACCTTTTATACTATATATTTATATAATATACTGATTTTTATATTGCGTGATATTATTTAATTATGACATGTTAAATATAAAAAACAGGTAATATTTAATATTAGTTAGCGTAAATTTTGTTTGTAGTAATTTAATCATTAATAATAAAAATAACTGTATTCTTAATTATATAATCACTTTGATAATTATAATTACTTTATTCATAATAGAAAAAAAAAAGAAAAGAAGAAGGAGAAAATAATTCTATAAAATTAATATAAATTAATATATTATTCATTAAAATCACTGTTCTCATAACGGAGTATTTATTCAAAGAGGGGTTGATCAATCAAACCGTCATTTGAATTAAACTAAAAGTTGATTAAGCCATCAATTGAATTGATTGAATATTTTTTTATTTTAAAACATTCTTTTTATTTTTATGATTTTTATAATAATTTTTTTGATTGAATCAATCATATCAATCGAATTAAGAATTAGTGTTCTGATCAATTCAATAATCAATCTAGTTTCAAAATTCTTAATTAAAAGTAATTTAAATTAGTATATAAAATATTATTTATTTTCATTTATATATAAAAGAAAAAACTAAACATATTTTATAGAATTAATTCAAATAAATAATTTTCTAGTTAATTATAAAATTTAAAAGTACTTTAGTTATAACATAAACTATGTTTTACTTCTAGTATTATTTATATTTTTTTAATTAAAAAGGAATAAAAGAGTAATTAACAAAAAGTGTCGTTAAAAAAACCTTGACATTGATGAGTGTCAATTTTTGTTTATATAAAAAATGTCATAGAATGTGGAAATTACGGAACTTAATGGAATCTTGACGACCATAGATGTCAAAAACTATTTAAAAAAAAAAAAAACTCAAAAACCTTTAAGATTACAATAATTAATTGGGTGTCGAATACGGTTGTAAATTAATAGAACATTCGATAAATCGTTCGTATAACGTTCGTTTATGTTTGTTTGTTAAGCTAAATAAACAAGTATGAACAAAATTTTAATGTTCGTTTCATAAACGAACGAACATGAGCAGATGTGTGTTCAGTTCGTTTATGTTCACGAACAAGCTTATTTATTGACTCATTTATAAGCTCGTTTATTGATTCGTTTATTTATAAATGATATTTTCTTATAAAAATATTAAAATAATATTTGTGTGTATGTATTTATTGTTTGTTTGTTTGTTTATTATTCATTAACATTGTTTGTGAACATGTTCAATTATATGTTCATGAATATGTTCGTTCATGAACATATTCGATTAAGTTAAACGAACATGATCATGAACATTAAACAAACGATCACGAATACACATAATTTTAAATAAGCGAACATGAACAAAAAATTTGAAATTCTTAACGAACATGAATCGAATATAAACAACTTCAAAAACAAACAAACGAACATGAACAGAAATTTATTCGTTCAAGTTCAGTTCATTTACAGCCCTAATGTCGAATTCTATGTGGATGTTGAGTTTCTCTCCTCTTATTCTCTCTTTAATGGAAGGAGCTTTAACATCATTGCATTTGAATTTTCAAATAAAAAGAATAGTATTTGAATAACGAAACAAAATAAAAAGAAGGCTTAATATCTCTTTTGACCTCTGTATTATAGTTTTTTTTTAATATATTAAGTGTGATTACATGATAGTATCTGTTAATACTTTTTTAATTTTTTGACATTGCACACACATCTTTCACACACAGATGCTCAAACCCGAGTTTCTTAAGATGAACATCATTATCTTTTCTACTGAAGCTACTTGTTGGGTTCACTTTTGTGATATAGTTAAATTATCATTTTTGTACTTGTACTATTGGCCCAATTTTTGTACTAGTATGTTTCCTATACTTTCATTTTGTAATCCTCCTTACCTCAGTCCAAATTTTTGTTAAAAAAAATTCAAACTAAACAATGACACATTGCCATGTGTCAAGGAAAGATTTAAAAATTTCACTTAAAATTTTTAAAAAATAACAAAACTAAAAAAAATCATTAAAATAAAAATCCCAAAATTATTTAAAATTTGAAAATTATTAAAAAATAAAAATAAAATCTATTTTGAAAATGATAAACAATTAAAATTATAAGTATGCATAATTTAAAAGAAGTTTAAAAAATTCATAAAAATTTTTAAAAAATTGTTTGTTTAGAATTTTAGGTTTTCTAAGAACAATTTAGAATTTTTAGAAAACAATTAATAATTTTATGATTTTTTTCTTAAAAGCTCAAAATTCTCGAAAAATCATAAAAATGCAAAAAACCCCTCTAAAATTAAAAAAAAAAACATAAAATTATTTAAAATGGTCATAAAGTTCTAAAATTTTCTAAAAATCTAAAACTTCAAACAATTTTTTTTTAGACCTTACGAATTTTTTTTATTTTTTAAGTTTCGCTTACTTATAATTTTTAAAAATATTTTTTTTATTTTTTAAAAATAGATTATGATGTTTTAAAGACTTTTTAATGATTTTTTAAAAAATTTTATGAATTTCTAAATTTCAAGTGATTTTTTTTTTCTTGAAACATGGCTTAATGTCATTGGTTTGTTTACTTTTTTTTTTTTAATGAAAATTTAGGTTGGGTTAACGAACTATACAAAATCAAAGTAAAGAGGCCAAATTGATAAAAAAAAAAAAAAAAAGTTTAAGGGCCAACCTAATAAAAATAATACAATGTGAAAGAAATAATTTAACTATAGTAAATGGATCGAAAGAGATACTAAGCATGATGGTCGATACCAATGTATCGTGTAACACTCCAAATCCCGTCCTTTAAGAGAATCTAAGTATATAGTGACACCATTTAAAAATCATTATCCTAAAACTGTTTTGACGTAAACCTTAAAAAAACCAGGGTTGGAATTATATTTAATATACTTAAAGATATACAAATTAAATAATTTGGCGTTCAAGTTACAGTAAAATATAACACTTTAAAACATTGATAGTTCATTTGAAACTTCATTTAAGTTTATCAAAAATAAGTTTTATATATAATATTTTTCTCAAAACAACCATTTTTTTAAATATATCGGTGCAAATTATATGGTAGCATCTGTTCATATTTTCTTAATCTTTTGATAATGCACACACATCTTGCACACACAGATGCTCGAACTCGAGTCTTCTAAAATGAACATCTTCTTTTTCACTAGAATCACTCGTTAGATTCCTCAAAACAACCATCTTGACATCACCCCCTATGTCATCTTTACATAGGGGCCCTTCATTAGAAATATAGTGCATCCATCGATACGGTATTGACTAACTTAATATTAAACTTAAAAAAATAATATTTGAATTTAAATAAAATTTATCATGTTTCACGAAATAAAAGCATATAAAAAAAAGAAAAAGTTAAAAATAAAATTTATCATGTTTCACGAAATAAAAGCATATAAAAATTTATCATGTGAAGAAAGGAATTGTAGTGTTTTTACTTATTGGCTACTTAAAGTAGAGATTCATGTGTTATTTACTTTATTCCTACAATATTCGGGATGGGATTTATCGTTACGGTTTTATCTTTCCATTCTTTTTGCTTAATCTCTGTTTTATAAAAACTCAAATGCGAAGATGAAAGTTATTGGATGAAATCGTGATGTTATATTATTTCTATCTCTTTTCAATAGAATAATAATAAATTAGATTTTTTTCTGTTTTTTTGCTTTTTCTTTTTGAAAGAAATTCAAATTGAACTAAAATTGCTAAAAATAAGGAGAAAAAAAATCTGATTTATTATTTTTCTATTGGAAAGAGATAAAAATAATGTGAAATCACAGTTTCATACAATTATTTCTCATGCCAAGACATGAGTTATAATATTTGAGTTAAAAAGTCAAATCACCTATTTACATTATCACTAACACGAGTTAATCGAAACATATAGACGGTCATTAGGGTCAAAACGGGTTTGTCACTCCAATTTTTTTGAATTTTTTATTATATTCTTAAAAATTTTAAACTTTTAATTAGATTTTTTTTGTATTTTTTTTATTTTTAAGTCTTCAAATTTTTTAAAAGTTTTAATTACAACTATCAATTTTTTTTAAAAGAATTATCATTAAATTACTCAAAAAATTTAAAAATTTTAGTTAATCCTTTCAAAACTTAATGTCAGGATTCACTAACACTAACTCAATTAGAGATATTGTCAAAACTACTTTAACAAAAAAAAAAAAAATCACAAATTTTAACTAACAAAAATTCCTTTAAGAGTGTGTTTTGGATGCATGATTTTAAAATTTTTGAGATTTAAAATGCTAGCATTTTAGAATTCATAAATTCAAAATGTCAGGATTTGAAATTGCTTTGCTTGGATAAATAATTGATTTAGAAAAAAACAGGCATAATTTTACAAATTAGAAAACAATTATGTTAAAATCAATAATATAAAAATATATATTTTTTGAATATACTGATGTGATTACATAGTAATATCTATTCATACTTTTTTAACGTTTTGACAATGCACACACATCTTATATGAACACTGGTCTCCTAGAATAAACATCATCCTCTTTTTCACTGGAGCTACTCGATGGGTTTATAATATAAAAATATTTAATATATATATATATATATTTATATTTATAAATATTATAAAAAGTTTTAATAAAATAAAATTTTAAAAATATATATTATAATTAAATAAAAATAATTTTTAAACTTCAAGTTTTTATCTTATAGTGGGATTATATGTAGTAAATCAAATAAAATTAAGATGAATTTTGAAGAAGCACCTATTTAGGTAGAATTTGAAAAAGGAATTTGCACTACTAAAATTTTCTCATAAAATTATTCAAAAATTTTAAAATTCTCCAATGTATTTACCTAAACAAATAAATTCATTTTAGAATTTTAAAAACCTTAATAAAAATAAAATCCCTCTTACAGATTTCTTATCCAAACACTCCTTAAAAAATATCACTTTATTTTTAATATTTTATTTTATTTTACATTTAAATTAATTTATTTTTATAAAAAATTATTTTGAAATAATACTTTTCCACTTACAAAGGAGTGTGATCTATTATAAAGTTATGAGATTACATGACCACCATTATTAATCTAGTGTGGATCCCTTGCTTTGAACAGGAGATTCATACTTAACCATTAAACTATTTAGTTTTATAGGGAAAAACTTATTCAAAAATGTTGATTAAAAATATTTTTAGAAAAACGTCAAATTATTATTATTAAATTAAGTTTCAAATTCATAAAATTAAAATTTAGCTATTTTTCATTATTAAGATTTCATTTTTTTTTAATTTTTGGAAATGAAAGTTGAACAACCACATTAGTTTGTTGAAAATATCACTTAACTATTCAATAATGAGTTTAATCATAGAATTGAACAAACAATAAAACGGAAATAAAAAAAAAAGGTAAAAGTAGAGAGATCTGCACACAATCGTTTATTTATACAATTCAGAAACAATCCTACTCTGCAGAGCCTTATTCAGCGAATGGTCTCTTATTCTTCAATTGATCCAACCACCTATTGATGTAAGCTAAACCTACCCTTCTACAATATGTTTTTGCAACCCCAATAACTAGTCCCAACTTGTTACAACCACTCACCCAAACCACACTTAAAAAAGTTTAATTCACTCACAATTAATGCCTAAGACTGAGTGCGAAAACAAATAGAACATTAACCAGAATAACAATTTGCAACTCTCTACACAATAAAAAAAAGTACCTTGAATGTACAAAGTATTGTCTACTTAATGGGATCCTAGACAGTAACGATAAATATCAAGAAATTCAAATAAACTTGATTTCCTATGTGCTTCATAATCAATCAATAGAGTCCTAAGGCAATTAAAAAATCCATCCTTGAATATGGTCATTGACAACATCTTAAAGAGAGAAAAGATATCTCTTCAATCCAAGTCGAATTCTATTTCAAACTCTTCACAAATGCTCCTTTAGATAATTTTGTTTTTGAGAGAAAAATGATATATTTCATGCGGCCTACTTATTTTAAAAGCAATGCCTATGTAAAAAGGCCAACACATAAAAATACCTAGGTTGTCTTATATTGTGAATATCACATCCCATATCTAGATGACTCAAATTTATGGCGTACAGACGAGAAGATATCTATTTTGGCGCACATCTGAAGTTAGTTCATCAAATTGTAGCTTTTGGTGAACTAATGTTTTGGGAAAATTGAGTATCCGCCAAGGGATGTATATCAGGATTTAGTCTTCGATGTGTTCTTTAGTAAAGATAGAAGTCGATGTATAGAAAGATTAAGCTTTGTGTAAGTTACCGCCAAAATGTATATTATGCCTAGTTTGTTCAAGTACTGTGTAGGGCAAGTTTTAGTAACTAAATCTAGTTATAAACTGACTAAACTGATTGGACATGTAACAACCTATACCCAACCTAGTTGTCGAGCCTGAATACTAGGATGCCACACCATCGTTTTCACATCATGCTTACCTCATTTTAAACATTTTATTTCACATGCAAATTTTTCTTTTAAGGGAAAAACCAAAGAAGTGAATGTGAACCGTGCACCAAGTAGGGTCCCAAGAAAGGGAGGTGAGTCAAATTTGACCACTTAAAAATCAAACCTTTCCTAGCCAGAGCCAATCCTAAACATGCACCTTCTCATTACCACACTTCTCACAGTTATCGAAAAATCAATTTAATGTTAAATAATTCCATCTTACATCAATTTATCAACTATTAAACATTTATCATATAAAACAAACCTCAAAATGTCTCAAGTAACATATTTTCAAGTCTATAATGGCATGAAAATAGCTAAACGAACATAACAAAAACCAATATAAATCCACCATATTGCCTAACACATTCACTTAGGTTCCCAAAACATAAATAACTTATAAACCAACTAACAAAAGTAATAAGGTCGACTTGGCTTGGATCACCCTCGAGACCACACCACTCACACTGGTACTAAGTATCTACAATGGTTAAAAAGGAGTGGGTAAAGTTAACAAGCTTAGTGAGTGCCTAGAATAACCACTACATAAACGATCATCATGCATCAACCCAACAATCAAACAACATGTTCATAACATCTTTCTTATATTTGTTTTCACATAGTTTTCAACATACTTCATACAAGCATATTCAATCATATACACCTATAATCACAATCAAACACAGTTTATGATAATTTGGTTGTTGAGACTATGAAACATATAGTGAGCTCTATCATCACACATTGGATACACGGATCTACAAAACACCAACACTGGACTCATAGAGTCCAAACATATCCCATAAGTGAATCATATCGCTAACACTCTCCAACACACCAAACATATCCCATTGAATGGAGCATAGCTCACATTCCTTTATCTCTCTAACATGTTTCTAAGCCTCAGTGCCCCACATATATCACAACACAAAGGTGAGTACTCACAATCCTATGGCATGCCAACTATATCCGAAGATCTCATAAAATCACAAAACCAAAATATCCACATTATTATTATTACTACATATTTTTGTCATATATTCACTGCATATTCACTTTATTATCACAATTAAAGAACATACCCACATATTCACTTTCACAATAGTCATCATAAGCTTATAGCACATGTCCCAATATCTCATGTTTGTTCGTAATATCACATCTTAATTCTCTTTTCATAATTACACTACCACATGTTTTACATATTAAGCAAAGATATAAGAACACGTACACTCGAAATTTAGAGTACGGGTTTAGGCTATCTCTAAATTCCCAAATATACAATGATTCGTCTATGAGCAGTGATTCCAAAACACTCACAAAAATATATGCTTTCTTTAAAAACTCGAAGCTTAGACAAGCTTTCTTTTACCTTTATCTTTACTTGTTGAAGGTCCTATTGATTCCGACGCTTCAACCACACATATCACACAAATATACAAGCAAAAATTAGTCATCCACACATCTCATGCTGTTATAAACAATAGCCTAAGTTATGTTCTCTTAAATTGAAACCTTAAACATAGTAAACTTTAAACTCTAATATCTCGGTCTACACTTAATATTTTCGCATTAAACAAATTCTGTTCATCTATATATTTACCCACGATTGATTACTAACCTTTAAATCACACAAAACTACACATTTTAAAATACCGAATATTTTCGACACACAATGGCTATAATAACGAAAATTCATTAAAAATCGAGAAATACTTAACGAAACTCAAAGTAACTTTAGAAACCTTCTAATCATGTTAAAATAAGTTGAAAAACACTTCAATATCAAGTTTTTATACACAAAACTGAATTTCACCATTAAAGACCCTATTTTCGACTTTTATTCAAAACTTGTGTTTTAATGGCTAAAAACTTATTTTAAAGGACTAGATATCATTTAAAACTCATAGGAAAATTATTGGTTACCTTTACTTGAAGAAAAACGAGCTTTGACACAAATCTGAAAAAACCCACGTTTGGCGAATATGATGAAAAAGATGAATGTGATGAAGGTTTTTGGATGTTTCTCTTTGTTTTTATAGGTATCTAAAGTTGTAGGGTTATTAAAATTCAAAGGAAATTAAGAGGTGTTTAAAAGAAATTAAAAGATATTGGGAGAGCAAAGGATGACACAAATTATGGGGGAGAAGAAGTTGACGTTAAATTGAATTGAAAAGGGGGGGTTTAAGTTGATTTTGGACATTTGGTCAAATGGCTTCATAAAAAATTTTAATTTTGATTCTTTTACAAATCAGTCCTTATTTCAAAATTAAAGTTATTTAAAACTCATTTTTAGAAATTGATTTAATTTTCTAATAGTCATTATCGAAAATATTATCGATTACTAAACTTATAAAATTCTGAACACATATAGGCTAAAATTCCTAAAATACCCTCAAAACTTCTAGGCCCAATTTTGGGGTGTGACAGGAAAATGACATTTGGAAAAAACTTTCATTTATGTTTCTTTCAGATTCTGTAGGCCGTTATAAATGGTATATTCTAAAATTTGGGACACTTATCAAATTCCACTAAATGGTAGTGGATAATATATATATGTGTGTGTGAGGTTCGTGAGAAGGTTTTTCTTATTCCATTAGAGTAATTCTTTAACTCTTTCTTTTCTTAATTATTAAATATTATTTCTGGTTGTTCTCCTTATGTGATCTGGAAGCTAAGGGTTTTTGGATAATATTGAGGTTTTCCATCTCTTAGTAATTCTGGTAACTTTGCATGTTAAGAATAAAGATGCTATGAAGTATATGGGTGATAAGTTATGAATGAGAAACCTTGCACGGGGATTTTTTGTAATTGAAATGTTAGCAAAATGTTTGTAAATGGGTTTAATGATGAATTTATGTTCTTTAAGCAATTATTGTTGTTGGTTCAAATTGGAGGATTGAGTTTGAAGCTGGTAGCTATTATAGGTGAGTCCCTAATATTAATTCCTACAAGGTTTTCTAAGAAAATCTATTGTAGTCGAAGCTTTAGAATTGGTGAATGAACTCATGGTTATTTGTTGAAGATGTAAGTATTCTTGGTATAGATCGTTATTAGTTCAGAATGTAATGGATTGTGTGTGGATGCATGTGATTCTTTTAAGTAACTAAGTGCATGTGTTTGGGATGTACATAGTGAGGTGTGACTGTGTTGATGTGTGTGAAGCATGATTTGAAGTGTTATTTGGTTAAGTAAGTGGGTTAGCTTACCTGACTGTGTGATTATATTGTGTATATTATGTATGATTGGAAATGTTTAGGAAATGGGGGTGTATCTAAGTGAAGAGAGGTTGAGATGTGAGTTTGATCATCGTGATGATATATGAGGAAGAATTTCATCGAGGAAGTAAAAATTAGATATGATATGAAAATTTTAAATAAAGTCTATGGCCATGGCACATTCTGGAAGTGGCGATTGAATTGTATTTATCGACTGGGGTTCTTTACGTGTCCCAAAGTGATGATGGGAAAACCTCATGCGATGTGAGTATAGGAAAATCCATATCACAAACACGATAATTAGGGTGGCATTTTAGTAGCCTTCATGGCGTACTCTGATCTAGCATTTGTGGTATTATGATATGTTACCTTTGTGGTGTAATTTGTATGTTGCCTTTCTGGCGTATTCTATTTGAACCTAATGTGGTACTCTGGTAAGTCTATGTTAAGAATACAATATTTCCAAAGCTTTATTGTGAAAGATTTTGTGGTAAAATCGAATAAATTTTAAAGACAGTTCTTGAAAAGAAGTATGGTTCGACATGTTAGAAGACGATGTTTATCTATCAGATTTGTATATAGGTATATTCGATAAAAGAGTCTGTTAATATTTGAGTGACTGTACTAATAATGTGAAATTCTGTTTTATCTTATACTCATTGTATTTGTATAACATTATGTCTTGTTCTGGTCTTTGATGGAATCTGATCTGTTTGCAAAATGAGAATGTTTTGAAGTGAACTAGGACCATATTATAATTCGATTTAGAAAGATTAGTATGAGTATTCGCCAATTGTATGAACTGTAAGTGATATCTGTCAAGAATAGTATATGTAATTATCTGTTCGAGAATATTTTTTTGAAGAAAAAAGGAAAAAAGGTGTTCCAATTGTTAAAACTGGGAGTCAACCAAGTAGTGTAACGAATAAGAATATGGTATAAGTAATAAGCGGGGTATAGGTATGAAAGTATGAAACTAACATTATGAAGGTAATCGCCAAAGATAGATATAGGATGTCTATATATTCAAGATGAATAACTTATCAAGTAAAGTTAAAAAAGGTAAGTTGTGTTCATAACTCACTAAGCTCCTCTAAACTTACTAGTGTTATGTCTATGTTTTAGGTATTGGCGTGTAAGTGTGAGTACTTGAAGAGACCATGCCAGGATTACGCCAGAAGAGAAGCAATTGGGAATACTATGGATATAGTAGGCATATAGGAAGAGTTAATGTCTAGAAAAATTACACCCTTAGAGTCTGTCCTTTGTAGCTTGTGTTGTAATAAAATTTTAGCAAGACTAGTATAATATGTTATTCGCAAATGCTTCCCTCTGTTCTTTAAATACAGAGTTTTTAATCAATTTAGTAAGAAATGTTCTTCTGTAATGAGTTTTATTAACTATTTCGAAAATTTTATTAAGCTTTTTGTGAAGTAATACCCGAAACCTGAACTCAGTGAAGCGGGTAGGGTAGAGGGTGTTACAGTGACTAACCAAGTCCATGATCGATCAGATCATTACACAAACATTTCTAGACAGTCATTGTAACACCCCAATACTTGACCCGATTGTCGGGTTTGAGATACAAGGAGTCACATTAATTTTTAGAGCAACTATGATCAAATTATATTCAATTTAAAATCATTACATTCAAATATAAGTAAATCATGTTTATATTACAATACATAATCATTTCCAGATTTTATACGAGCTTATAAAAGCTCTAATGCTAACTCGAGACTTTTGTTTATCACTCCATGTAACCACCAGAGACTTTTGTTTCTTTTTGGTGTTAGCACATTTGGATTGAATGTGACCATATCCTCTGCATTCGAAACATTGAATATCCTTTTTTTGTTGAAAACATTGTCTTTTTTTTTGGAAGTTTTCTGTTAGAGCTATAAGAATCGTTTTCTCCTTATAATTTCTTTTTTAAGAACCTCTTTAAAGCTTTATTGAAGTTCTTGGAGAGTAGAGCAATTTGTTCTCTAATTTCATTGATATCTTCTCGTGTTTGCTTCTCTGTTTCAACATCAGATTGAATATTGAAAGCAACATTCTTTTCACCTTTTACCTTGTGACACTTCCCTTCCTCAAGATCCAATTCAAAAGTCTTGAGTAAACAAATAAGCTCATCCAACCTGAGGGTGGTGATATCCTTGGCTTCTTCAATTGCAATGACTTTGAAAGCAAATCACTCTAGAAGAAACCTAAGAACTTTTCTGACAAGTTTCACCTCAAAAAATCGTTCATGACAAAAAGCTTCAATAGATATGTCACACGAACTTGTATAATACTCAGAAATAGTTTTATCCTCATCCATTTTTAGATTCCCAAACTTGGTGGTCAAAATTTAGAGTTTTGACATCTTGACAAAAGCATTCCCTTCATGTTGATTTTGTAAAATAGTCCATGCCTCCTTACTAGTTTCACATGTTGAGATCATTTTGAATTGTTCCATTAAAATTCATATAAAGAGCTTTTGAGTTTGCTTGAGCTACCTTCTTTTCTTTAGGAGTATACTGATTCTTTTCTTTTGACTTGGTTGCTCCACCAATTCTTGTTACCTTAGGCTTTCTCCATCTTTCCTTGACTACTTCTCAAGTTGATTCGTCAACTAACATAATGAAAGCTCTCATCCATGCTGTTCAATAGGAATAGTTTGAGGAGCCATGTTGATCGATGGCTAAGCATGCAGCATGAAGAGCTTACCAGCAGCATTGAAGAATCAGATTTATTTTGAGACATTTTGGTGTACAAGTGTTATGTTTAATATTTTATTTTTTGATTATGTAATTCAGTCAAATATTGAGGCTGACTTAGTGTTTGATGATAGCTAGATTTAGGAGCATTTGTTAATGCAATTTCCCATACCCTATGATTCCTATTAATTAACTTTTGTATATCATAGTTATTAATCAATGAAAGAATATCAGTTCAAGTTTCTACATTCAATTTTTGCATCTTCTCTTCTTTGTGATTTTTTGCAAAACTCTTGACTCTTTAGCAAGAAATCAAAGCTTTTGATTCAATTCATTGTCTACTGTATATCAGTAGCTTCTATTTTGCTCCTACAATTGGTATTAGAGCCATCTTCTTAAAGGGACCAGTTACTTGTTTTTGTTCAAGAATTCACTCATGTCTTCATCGAGCTTTTCTTTAACACCACCATCACCACAGTTTAATGGTGAGAACTACCACATTTGGGTAGTGAAAATGAAGACTTACATGCAGATATTTGACTTGTGGGAAGTGGTAAATACTGATGTTGAGCTACCACCTTTGAGAGCTAACCCAACTGTAGCTTAGATAAGACAGCATTCTGATGACTGAGCCGAGAGGTACAAGACAATGTCATGCCTTCAGAATTGTGTTTCAAAAGTGATCTTCACAAGGATCATGGCTTGTGAGACACCTAAGCAAGTTTGGGACAAGTTAAAGGAGGAGTTTTAGGGTACTGAGAAGACCAGGTAGGAGCAACTCATCAATCTTAGGAGTGACTTTGAGAATTTGAAGATGAGGGAGTTTGAAATAGTGAAGGAGTATGCAAGAAGAGTTATGGTTGTTGTAAACAGTATTAAGCTCTTTAGAGAGCGGTTTGTTGAGAGTAGAATAGTTGAAAAGGTTATAGCAACCTTTCTAGAGAGATATGAGGCAAAAATTTCTTCCTTGAAGGACTCTAGAGACCTATCCAGTATCACTCTCACTGAATTGGTTAATGTTTTCTATGCACAAGAGCAAAGAAGAGCAAACAGGCAAGTGCAACACCATGAAGGTGCATTTCAGGCCAAGGGAAAGTCAGTGTCAGGCTCTTCCAACTACAAAGGGAAGAAACCTTGGCTGAGTAACAAAGACAAGCCAAAGAGAGAAGGGATAAAGAAAGGTTACCTTCCATGCTCACATTGCAAGAAAACAACTCATCTTGAAGCTTATTGCTGGTACAAACCAGATGTTCAGTGCAAAAACTGCTAGAAAATGGGGCATGTAGAGAAGGTATGTAAGAACAAGTGCAACATAAACAGAAATAGCCACAACAACATGAAGTTAAGGCTTAAGTAGCAGACGAGGTTAAAGTTCAGGAGGAGCAGGCATTTGTAACATCTTGTTCAGCAATAAAAAAACAAGTTGCTAAGGAATGTCTGTTGGACAATGGCTGCACAAACCACATGACACCTAATGCTGCCATTTTCAAGCAGATTGACAGAAGTTTTAACACCAGAGTCAGAATTGGGAATGGTCAGTACATCAAGGCTGAAGGTAAATGTGATGTTTTTATCAACACACCCTCAGGTACTAAGCTTCATTCAAATGTAATCTTAGTGCCTGAAATTGATAGAAACCTATTGAGTATAGCTCAGTTAATTGAGAAGGGCTACTCAGTTGTGTTTAAGAACAATGAATGCTCAATTTGTGATCCAAGTGGATCTATGCTAATGACAGTTACAATGATTGATAGAAGTTTCATAGTGGACTGGAAACAAGATCCAATTATTGCTTATGCTTCTATCACTGATGAGTCAAGGCTATAGCACAAAAGGATGGGGAATGCGAATTACAAGTCTTTAATTCAGTTGTCTAAAGGACAGTTAGTTTAAAATCTCACTAATTTAGTTGATCAACAAGAAGTCTGTGATATATGCCAGATGGGAAAGTGGTCAAGGCTTCCATTTCCTGCCAACAAAGCTTGGAAAGCTTCCAAGAAATTGCAACTTGTTCACACAGATGTTTGTGGTCCAATGAAAACAAAATCCTTGAATGGCAACAAGTACTTCATTTTGTTTATTGATGATTACTCTAGATATTGCTGGATTTATTTTCTTAAACAAAAATAAGAAGTTGCTTCAGTGTTTTGGAAGTTTAAAGCATTTATTGAGAATAAGTCTGATTGTAAGTTGAAAGCATTAAGATCTAACAATGGGACTGAGTACACATCAAATATGTTTCAAAATTTTTGTGATGAATCTGGTGTTACACATCAATCCACTAATGCATACACACCATAACAAAATGGTGTGAGTGAAAGAAAGAACAGAACACTGATGGATATGGCCAGGTACTTACTGTTTGAAAAAAATTGCCTAAGAATTTATGGGCAGAAGTAGTCAATACTGTTGTTTATCTTCAAAACAGGCTTCCTACTAAGGCCTTAATGGAGAAAACTTCGTTTGAGGTGTGGTTTGGTTTCAAGCCCTCAGTTGCACACCTAAGGATTTTTGGTAGCATCTGTTATGTAGCTGTTTTAGCAGTAAAAAGAGATAAGATGGATAAAAGGTCACTACTAGCAGTTTTTATAGGGTACAATAATAATAAAAAGGGGTATAGAATGTTAGATCCTGTAACATTCAAGGTTTATGTAATGTTTGATGAGGCTTCAACTTAGAATTGGGGCAAGTCAGAGGTTGAGAAGGTTAGGGAAGAAGTTGTGTCAGATCAAGAAAATGATGATCAAGCTAAACAAGACTTGAACATAGATGATATTCCTGTTAGAGGGACAAGGTTGCTAGTTAATGTTTATGAAAGAGCAGATCTGGCAGATGTTGAATCTATAAGCTACAATGAAGCTCAAACACAACAAGGATGGTTGAATGCAATGCAAGATGAAATGACCATGATCAATAAAAATCAAACATGGAATTAGTTGAAAGGCCAATTAACAAGAAAGTTATTGGAGTCAAATGGGTCTTTAGGGCCAAGCATAATGCTGATGGCTCCTTGAACAAACTCAAGGAAAGACTAGTGGTAAAAGGTTTCAGCCAAAGGTATAGAGTTAATTATTTTGAGACTTTTGCACCTGTAGCAAGGCTTGACACCATTAGGTTCCTATTAGCCTTAACAGCTCAAAACCAATGGAAAATTCACCAACTTGATGTGAAGTCGACTTTCTTAAATGGTTTTTTGAATGAAGAAATATATGTAGAGTAGCCTGTAGGATTTGAAGTTGCTAGAAAAGAAATCAAGGTGTACAAGTTGAAGAAAGCCTTGTATGGCTTAAAACAGGCTTCAAGGGCCTGGTATAAGAAAATAGGCAGCTATCTCTCAAGTCTTGATTTTGAAAGAGGTGTCAATGGGCCTGCTTTGTATGTAAAGAGGATTGGAAATGAAACAACTCTAATAGTTTCATTGTATGTTGATGACTTGCTAGTAACTGGTGGAAATGAAGACTATTTGACAGATTTCAAGACCAGGATGTAAGAAGTATTTGAAATGTCAGACTTGGGGCTTATGTCCTATTTTCTAGAAATGGAGGTTTCAAACTAAAAAGGGCATCTTCATAGGACAAGGGGCATTTGCATCAAAGATTTTGAAGAAATTGTGCATGGAGAACTCCAAACTAGTAGCTACTCCTATTGCTATAAAGGAAAAGCTATCTAGTAAAAAAACTATGAAAGGGTTAGTGAAGCTGATTACAGAAGTCTAGTAGGATGTTTGCTCTACTTGACTGCAACAAGGCCAGACATAGTTTTCACAGTAAGTCTTCTATCTAGATTCATGCACTACTGCAATTCTACACATTTGCAGGCAGCAAAAAGGGTTCTCAAGTACGTCAAAGGAACCTTGAGTTATGAACTCAAGTTTGTCAAAGTTCAGCACATGAAGATGTATGGCTGCACTGACAGTGATTGGGAAGGATCTGTGGATGATATGAAAAGCACCTCTGGTGGGTACTTGTTCACTTTAGGCTGAACGTTTTTTGTTGGAGCTCAAAGAAGCAAAATGTTATTGCTCAATCCATAGCAGAAGCAGAGTATGTTGTAGCTACTGCAGCTATGAGCCAAGCTATTTGGCTAAGAAAGCTTATGGAAGATTTAAATCTGCACCAATATGAAGAAACAGAGATTTTATGTGATAATCAGTCTACTGTTGCAACTGCAAAGAATACAGTGTTTCATGGAAAAACAAAGCATTTTAAGATCAAGTTTCATTTTGTGAGAGAAGCACAACAATGCCATGAAGTTAAACTGATTCATTGCAATTCTGAAAATCAGCTTGCAAATATTCTAACTAAACCACTTCGTACAGCTAGGTTTGAAGAATTGAGGGCAAAACTTAGAGTTAGCTGCATACAAGCCAAGGAGGAGTGTTGATCGATGGCTTAGCATGCAGCATGAAGAGCTTACCAGCAGCAATGAAGAATCAGATGTATTTTGAGACATTTTGATGTACAAGTGTTATGTTTAATATTTTATTTTTTGATGATGTAATTTAGTCAAATATTGAGTCTGACTTAGTGTTTGATGATAGCTAGATTTAGGAGCATTTTTTATGCAATTTCTCATACTATGTATTATTGAAAATCTGCTTATGTCATGCAGATTTGAAGCATACCCTATGGTTCCTATTAATCAACTTTTGTATATCATAGTTATCAATCAATGAAAGAATATCAGTTCAAGTTTCTACATTCAATTTTTGCATCTTCTCTTCTTTGTGATTTCTTGCAAAAACTCTTAACTCTTTAGCAAGAAATCGAAGCTTTTGCTTCAAGTCATTGTCTGCTGCATATCAACAGCTTCTATTTTGCTCTTACAAGCCAACTGAAAGAGGTGCTCGAGTGATAGAGCTTCCTTCTCTCATAATTTCCATGTTAGCAAAGTCTCCAAATAAATTTTGAAGCCCGCTTTGATACCTCTTGAAAAACCATGTTAGTTTGCCACAAATATCACTTTACTGTTCGATAGCGAGTTTAGTCACATTATTGAACAAACAATTAAAAAATAGCAAAATAGAGAGAGATATGAATACAGTCGTTTGTTTACGCAGTTTGAAAACAATCCTATTTTCAGGAGCTTTGCTTAGTGAATAGTCTCCTATTCCTTAATTGCAACCCTAATAACTAATCTCAACTAGTTACAACCACTCACTCAAACCTCACTTACAAAGGTTTAATTCACTCACAATTAATGTTGAGATTAAGCGTGAAAGCAAAGAGAAAGTTAACCAGAATAACAATTCCCAACTCTTTACACAATAAAAAAAAGTATCTTGAATGTACAAAGTTCCACCGATTTATAGGCATCCTAGGCAGTAATGATAAATTTCGAGAAATCTAGATAAAATTGATTTCCTGTGTGCTTCATAAACAATCAATAAAGTCCTAAGTCAATCAGAAAATCCTTCCTTGAAAAAGCCATTGACAACATCTTAAAGAGAGAAAAATTCTATTTTTAATTTAAGTTGAATTCTACTTCAAACTCTTCACACACTACTCCTCTTGATAATTTCGTTTTCAAGAGCAAGAATGATATATTTCATGAGGCCCATTGATTTTAAAAGTAAGGTCGATCAAAAAGGCCAACAAATAAAAATACCTAGGTTGTCTTGTATTGTCACTAACCAAGTCTATGTCATTGGACAAACATTGCTATATAATTGTGGTCCTAACAAAAGTTCACCAATTGCTTCTATCATTTTCGTTTTACTATAAAAATATAAGAAAAATAAGTATAAAAATGACTGAAAGGAATAAATACATTTTTTTGTTTATTTTTATATAATTATAATTATAATAAAAATACATTAATTAGATTTTTTAAAATATTAAATTTATTAAATTTAAAAAAAATAAAAATGAATAATCGATTTGAATATTTAAAATATTTATTCTTACAAGTAACTTGAATTTTGGTAACAAAATTAAATATTCAAAAAATTGTATTAAAATCAAAGTGAATTTCAATAATAAATATTCTTTACCTCATATTCCTATGCACTATGAACTAATACCAAATAATAAATCTAATTTTTAAATATAATATATATATATTTAAGAAATAGATAGAAAAATGTTGAATATTTAATTTCCTGTTAGATTATTTGTCATTAAGTCATCTTAGGGTATTAATTTGTAATTTAAATATAATATAATAATTTCGTTAGTGATTTATTAATGTATTTGTTATTTTGTTTATTGGTTTTTTTCAGCTTTAGTAAATATATAATGAAAATTTAATTACATATTCAAGTGCTATAAAATAAAAAATATATATTTGGCTTCCACTAAAATTAAATATTTAAATTTATATAGCTCAACTATATATTAAGATTGAGATAAATTTATTAAATTATTTTTATGTGAAATTAACTAGCAACCATTTTTTAGAACATTTAATAAAAAAAGAAATTGATTAAAATATAAAAAAACTCGAAGTTCATATATATATATATAATTAAAATTTAAATAATTAACATGTATTTCCATAAAAATATTAGAAAATGGAAAAAGAAAAGAAAATATAAAAATAAAATATAATTATCTAGTAGTTTTTTTAAAATAAATAATGTTAAGACGTAAACAAATTTGAGATATTAGGTTCGAATCTCAAATGGATTCTTACTCTATATTTATTTCGGGTTATACTCGCATATTTGAGTTTTATATAGAATTTATTTTAATATAAGTTTAAATATATTTTGATTATCAGTTTGATTGTATTTTATAATGATTAATTCTGATTATAGTTATTAAGATCTATTAATTATATTTGCAATGTCACTATATTTATAATATTTTTTAAAAAATTATATAAATTAAGTGAAAAACATATTACATGTATTAGAATATAAAATAATTTATAATTTAACTTAAGACTTAAAATATTTTATAATTAATTAGATTTTTATTATTTTCAATTGCAAATTATTGGATATAGAGATTGAGAAAAGTAAAATAAATAAAATAATAAGTAAGTAATAAAGCGTAAAATTATTATTATTTGAATATATTAATATGATTATATGGTAATATATGTATATATTTTCTTGATCCTTTGACAATGCACACACACCTTGCACACACCGGTGCTCGAATCTGGATTTCCTAAGATGAACAACATCCTTTTAACTACTGGAGCCACTTGTTGAGTTCTAAAGTTATTATTTTATTTAAAATTCATTTACTAAGGTTAGTATATTTTCATCAAACCTTAGGGATAAGTGAGTATTTTCTTAACTTGGCGAATTTTTATCAAACCTAATGCCTAAATTACAATCCGTTATTCAAATTACCTTAATCATAAAAAAATATTTTAGCTAATCATTATTCTGTTACCCAAAGTAATACTTAAATTACAATATGCTACCCAAATTACCTTTACAATAAAAAAATCTCTTAACTAATCATTTTATAACACGTGATATTTTTAACTAAAAATATTAAAAAAAAATTTAAATATTATTTCTATAAGTTTAAAAAAATTTATAAACATATTCATCTGTTTTGTTCTTCATCCAAAAACTCCGGTGACCGAAAATTTGAGAAGTCATCCAAACTCAATTTTCGACAATACAACTTAAATTTCAGCATGCTTCTTTCCAATTTTAAACCTTATTTTCGATTCCTTTCTTATACAGATTCAAAACTTATGTATTATTTTTCTTAAAAATATATTTTTTCTTTTTTTTATATATTTTGCGTAAAATAATTAATATTGGTAAATCTATAAAATGAAAAAGCCCCAAATAAATCATAAAATCAAAATATTAGAAAGAAGCAAAGAAAAGTTATCTAACAATGCATTAAAAGAGAAGAAAGAAGTGCGCGAAAGGATGGAATATAAAAAAAAATAAAAAGTTTAATTTAAATTTTATAATATAATATAATTTGATTATAGTCTTTTAATTTAAAAGTGTTACATGTCTCAAAATGATTGATTAAGAAAAATTTTTAATCCTCGAAATAATTTGGGCAACAAATTATAATTTATATGTATGACTTTGAATAATGAAATATAATTCAAATATTATTTATGAGAAAAAGAAAGTTCAAAAACCAATTTTTTAAAAGTGATATAGATTAAATATGATTGCGATTTAAGCCTCTAATTTATTAAATTTGGGTTGGAAAAAGATGGAGTATATGGATGGATTGTGCTCCAAGTAAATAAAAGACAAATTCCAAAGTTGTTCAATTTACAGTGAAGAAGAAGGATTCACAATTATAAATCACTCATGGGAGCACTTCATTGATGAACCAAGAGGCAAACACCAAGAAACACATAGAGCTTAACAAAGCTTAGCTTCAGAATTGGATATGGAAATTTGTAACCTGTTTGAAAAAGCCATGATAGGCGAATGGGAGAAAGTCGTGGAGATTTACAAGAGTGAGGTGGAAAGCCGAGAAGCGGTGCTGACGGCGTATGGGGATACGGCATTGCATTTAGCAGTGTCGGGTGGGAGACCTAAGGAGGTGAAGCAGATGGTGGAAAGCCTGGGCGAAAAGGCTTCGCAGATTCTGTGGCTGAAAAACCACAAAGGGAATACAGCGCTACACACGGCGGCTGAGTTGGGAGATGCGTACATGTGCAAATGCATAGCTGAGATGGATCGTGCTCTGATTACTGACTGCAACGAACAGAATGCGACCCCTCTTTTCTTGGCAGCCCTTTTCGGCCACCGAGAAGCGTTTCTTTGCCTCCATTTTCTTTACAAAGGAAACCGCTTGGACGCTGTGCGTAGGAAGCCTGATGGGAACACATTTCTTCACGTTGCGCTTCAAGGGGAGTTCTTTGGTAAGATTTTTTTTTTTCTTTTCGATTAAGGAAAATTTGAAAATGATCTAACTATAAGAAATTATATTGAATTTGATGCATAGATTTGGCATTTCAAATCCTTCGCAAATATCCAGAGCTTGCCAAGGATAGGAACGAAGATGGATTTACTCCCCTCCATATTTTAGCTACCAAGCCTAACGCATTTGAAAGTAGCTGTCGTTTTGGACTGTTTGATAAGATTATCTATTGGTGTAAGTATTTGTTTTCCAAGCACATTACTCTTCAATGATTGCTTTTCGACATCCAGAAAGAATAATGTATTAGGGTTTGACATGATGTTGTAGGCATAACAGTGAAAGAAGTAAAGGAGATAGAGAACGACCGCCCGGCTTACTTGAAACGGTTTGATGGAAGCAAAGAGCCTTGGTATCCTGAAAATTATGGAACCTGTGCTCATTTCTTTCACATGCTATTTGGTGTTGTCTTTTATGGATTGCCATCCTTGAAAAGTACGTTTCTCCACTTTTATATTTTCCAAGAAATGAATATTACGTAACAAAAACTAGTATATATGAATATATTTGAGTTTGCAGACATTATTTGGTCTACGAAAGTGTGTGGCTCCCAAGCTGATGAAGAGAAGGGTAGAAAGAACAACCATGGTGAGCATCATTGTAACTTGGGAAAGGTTTAACCATCATCGTTTTCCAAAAGAAGAAAGTGAAACATAATTGAATCACAAGACAAATAATGTTCATTATTTTTATAAATTTTTATCAAATGCCTGTTCCATGAAGTATTCAAAATTTTTAATAAATAAAAGTGTTGAATAGGAGAAGTACATAAATTAGATGCTTTATCCCTTAATGTTGAACTTGTTGAAGTTATACATTATAAATAAATTATCACATTATTTCGGTTGAAAAATAAAATATTGTCAACAATCTTTTTATCTAATCAAATCTGATATAATTTAAAATAGAAAATTAAAAAAAGTAAAGGGCAAATTGAAAAAATAGTCACTTTTGTTTGTTTCAAATTACATTTTAGTCATTTATGTTTGAAATGTTACGTTTTAGTCATTTACGCTATCGTTTTATTACGAAGTAGTCACTCTTGTCCCACTTGGGCATCCAAGTTGGCATTTAAAACACATTTGGACTGCGACGTAGTATTGCCATTAGGGAGGTAACGAAACTTAACGACAGAGTGACCACTTTGTAACAAAACAATAACGTAAGTGACTAAAACGTAACATTTCAAATATAAGTAACTAAAATATAATCTGAGGCAAAAAAAATGTCTATTTTTATAGTTTACCCAATATTAAAGCATTATGATTATTTTTTTTTAAAAAAAGAGTGTGGCACAATAAAGCTTGAATAAAAGTTTCAAAAACCTCAAAATCAAGATTTTGTTTTTAACATATATTTTTACCATATTCATTTTAAATCATGCTACATAAGATCTAATGTGTAATTTAACAGTTAAAATAATTCTTTTAATAATGAAAGGACCTAAATCATATAACCTCGATAGTTTAAAAATATAATTAGAGAATTTTGAAGTTTGGGGATTAACTCTAATATTAGGAGGGATTCTATAATTTATTGATACGAGTTTAGATTAAACCTTTGTGTATGACCATAAAATTGTCTCTCTCTTTTTTGGTGAAAACAACACAACTAAACATACCTAATCCTAAACAATCTTAAGTAAGCTAAACCTTCTCTTGATGAGTGATCAGGGTCAAACTTGTAATGTCTCATCTTTGAGAGTCAAGAAACTACTTTATTAAATTAATTGATATTTTAATGATGTCCATAATACTCCATGAGATTCCTTGAAAAATGAACTAATTCTTATTTTTCCATAAACAAGACCAAAGAGAGTTCCCTAAGGAGCCCCAATCCTTGGTACCACTAAAGTTGTCTTTAATGCTTCCTTTGTTTTAATCTTGTAATCTATAGAAGATAAAGGTGGATCAAAAGACGAGGAAGTGGAAAAATACAATTTCAGGCAACGCTATGTTCCACCCAATTATGCCTCAATTATCCTATCTCTTAAATTTTTCCTGAATTTGCTGCTAATAGTTTTGGGACATGGTTAGTACCTTTCTTCCCCCTTAATTGTTCTTATATTTCTTTTAAAACTACTTTTCACATATTGAATTTGAGATGATGTAGGGTTTCACAGAATAAAGAAAATCATAATAAAGAAAGAGAGACACACAGTTGCACTGCAAGTCATGAATGAATTAATGAAGACAGCTTGTCCATACAAATTTAGTGAAAGATCAAAGTCTGACATTAATTTTGACCCTCGCATTACGGGGGAGGCTGAAGGTGTGGAGGCTGAGACAGATAGGAAGAAAGTTATGTGTATCCAACAACAGCAACATGCAAACCTTGGCCAAAAATCCCTATCAGCTGGAACCCAACGCAATGAAGGTTGGATTTGGTGTAGTTAAGTGTATTGGCTCTTTGTCCATGTATATTGATGTTGTAAATCCATAACAGGTTGCTCCAACAAGGAAGGGACAGTCACAGTAGCACCAATGGAGAGCTTTCTTAAAGAATACAGGATAATAGGATCGGTGGATTCTAAGAGTTCAAAGTACTCGGTGAAAATGGCATTTGAGAAGAACGTAATTCATAAACAAAAGGAGACAGAGACGCCTTTCTTGATAGCAGCAAAGATGGGAATCACAGAAATGGTGGAAAGTATTTTAGACAAGATCCCTGTTTCTATTCAGGACTTGGATGCTGATGGCAAAAACGTGTTGCTTTTAGCAGTGGAGAATAGGCAAGCTCATACTTTTCAGTTCCTAATCAACAGAAAAACCCCATTGCAAGAAATCATTTTCCGAAAGTGGGATCATCAAGGGAACACTGCATTGCACCTTGCTGCCAAATATGGAGAATATCGTCCTTGGCTCATTCCAGGATCTGCTTTACAAATGCAATGGGAGCTCAAGTGGTATAAGGTATATGTTGTAGACCTCTATTATTGAATTGTCTTCTGCTTTCCTTTTTTAATCTTAGTTCCATTGGTATTGCAGTTTGTCAAGCGATCCATTTCAAAGCATTTGCCTATTCATTACAAGTACAACAAGAAGAATCAAACCCCAAAGCAAATCTTCAGGGAAACACACAAATTGCTTGTCAAAGACGGCAGCGCATGGCTCACGAAAACCTCCGAATCTTGCTCCCTTGTAGCAGCATTGATAGCCACGGTAGCATTTGCAACATCAGCCACTATCCCAGGTGGAGTTAAGGAAACCTCTGGCGAACCAGTTCTCGCGGATGAGCCCGCATTCTCGGTGTTTTGCATTGCATCCTTAATAGCCCTTTGCTTCTCCGTGACAGCCCTGGTATTTTTCCTAGCAATCCTGACTTCCCGATTCGAAGAGAAAGATTTTGCTTGTCAATTGCCTTGGAGACTCATTATCGGCCTAACAGCATTGTTCACTTCAATAACCGCAATACTAGTCTCATTCTGTGCAGGCCATTTCTTCGAACTTAGAGATAGATTAAAGTTTGCAGCTTTGCCGATTTACATAGTAACATGTTTGCCTGTTTCCTTCTTTGCACTTGCACAGTTGCCCCTCTACTTCGATCTTTTACGGGCTATCATCCAGGATATCCCAAAACGTAGTTATAAGGAGTTTACTCAATAGCTACATTCCTTAGCATTTTTCATGTTTATCATCAACTTCATTGGGTGTTTCTTAAGAGGTATAGTATAATAAATTTTGTTATGTATGCTACTGCTTTCTTGTAAAGTTACCAAATTGAATTCAATACGAATAAACTGAACTTTTGGAAGTTCCCTCGTATGTTTGGATATGTTTTCATATAAGATCTCCGGATCTAATAGAAGCATTTACAGATATTTTAGAGAAAATAGAGAACTCGAATAATTCTAGAACCTGACAACATTCACAGACATACGAACATGGGGAATTGGCAAAGTGCATGGCAGGTCAAACCGAACAAACATTACTAGAATCAGACACTCGAGTTTACTTATTGATTACAGCGTTGCAGATCAACAGTGCCTAGTTTAAGCATCATGAGACAGTGAATTGAGTATAACTTGAATCCCATGTTGTGGTTGAACCGTGATACGAAGTGTGGGTGAGTGAACATAGGCAGGGGAGAGAGAAATGTTGTATCTTTGTAGAATCATGGAAATAGCAGTCCTTGTTTCATTGATTGCAAAGGTCATCCCGACACAAGCTCTCGAGGTCCCATTCCGAAAGGAATAAATGCAGCTGCATTGTACTTGGTAGCTTTTGCGATCCCTTCCTCGAACCTCTCTGGTTTGAAAACATGGGCATTGTCTCCCCATAACTGAGGGTCATGGTGAAGTGCCATGTTTGGGATCCAAACATCTACATTAGCAGGCAGGACTAGCTTTCCAACTTGAACTTGTCTTCTAGCTTTTCTTACCAGCCCATTTATGGGAGCATACAATCGTAGAGTTTCATTAATCATCATGCTCATCTGTTTGCAAAAGGGGGATGGATAACATAAGTTAGATTTCAGTTTCATTTAAATGAAAAACAATAATACAAGTACAATTAAGCTATCAGATTTGCTTACGATTTTGAGTTTGGCAAGGCCTTCGGAGTGTGGATTTTGGCTACCGAATATCTCCATCACCTCTCTTCTTGCTTTGTCTTGCCAGTCTCTGTGGATAGCTAAAACCAGCACTGCCCAAGCAAGCAAGGCATTAACAGTTTCTTGTCCAGCAAAGTAAAATGTTTTGCACTTATCAACCAAATCTTCCATTGAAATCTTGTTCTTTTCATCCGGATTATTAAATGCTTTTACTAATAATCCTAGAAAATCACTGCCGAAGCTCTCTGCTTCTCCACTCACAACGTTGTTTTCTCTTTTCTTAACAATCTCTATCACCAAATCTTGTATTCCTCTAGCAAGTTTCTGTGACTATATTATCGTCATTTTTCCAAAGCTTGCTGCAAAATCAAATCAATGTCAACAAACAGTAACTATTGTGTTTATTCACTAGGCTCAAACTCGAGACCTTACTGGTACTAATCTCCTTAACACTCAACCAACATAAACAAACATACCTGAGGATTGGAATCCTAGACTTGTTTGAATTGCGGCTCACTATATCTGCGAGCTTCTTCAACATGTCAAAAATCTTCTCTCCTTCCAAGTAACTGCTACCGAAAGCTGTTCTTGATATGACTTCTGAAGTCAACATTCTAAATTCTTGGAACACTTCCATCTCTTCTCCTTTGTCTTTCCACTTGTTTAGCATTGTTTCAACGCTGCCAATTTCTGCTGGACTCATGTTCTGCCGAAACCATCCTCCAATGTGTTAAATGTAACCAAGAATTAGTAACTCAAATCACCCACAAGATTTTACCTTTAAGCTCTCCCCATGGAAAGCATAGTTGGCCAACTTCCTCTGCTTCGCCCATTTTTCTCCTTCAGTTGTAACAAGCCCATCCCCCACTAGCCTGCTAACATAGACCGGAGGTTCCCTTTTCGAAAAAGTTTGTTCACTATTTTTAAGAACCTCTTTTATTAGTTCTGGGTCAGTAGACACTACCTGAGCTTGAACACCGTCCCAAGAAAGATAGCTCTTCCCTAATCAACTCAATTTAAAAAAGGAAAAAACTAGTTATTTCAGGAAACAAGAAGTTAGAACAAAAGTGAAAAAAATGCATTTGATGGGTTGTTTGTCACTCACCGTATAAGTTGATCCAGGAGTAAACATGAGGGAAAACTCTGGGAAGTATGTCATGTGTCCACCCCATAGGTTTGCTTAATGCTTCACTGCTCATTTTGTTAATTTGATTGTTGCATCCATGGATGAACTTGTAAGGAGGCCCCTTAAGTCCCTGTGAATTCAAGAAGTGTTGTATACGGACAGGCACCCACCAGTAGTCATACAGGACTTTGAGTAAAACCATGAGCGAGTAAATCACGAATGAGGTTGCCAAAACGAGTAAAAGCTTCACCCTCACATCCATCATTACCTTTTGATCTTGAAAATGAATTCAGATCGAGGCTCCTAAAATGGAGGGTTGGATTAAGTTGTTTTCACAACCCACATACATAAGTATAAACTGTTAGAATGTTTGTATTAAAGCTATGATAAAATGATAGGAAAATATAATCATATTATGGAACAAGATAAATTAAATGTAAAAGTTTAAACGTAAGATTATTTAAAATGGCAGGAATCGAAAGAAATATAATCACTATATTCAATTTTAGAAAAATGATTCCAATAATTCATCACAAAAAATTCTTGGTGTACTGTCTTGGATTTAAGCTCAAAGCAAAATCCAATAATTCATCACAAAAAAATCTGTCTTGGATTTAAGCTCCAAGCAAAAGAGTGTACGCCTCTTATTTAATTCAAGGAGGTTCGCTTTTCAAGGTAAGCATGCCGACAAATTTTGGTAAGTCATGGATAAGTTCGGATTCGGTATAATTTAAAAAATAAATTTAATGAAAATATTTTTATTTGAAATATTAATATATTAAAATTTTATTAATAAATGATTTTTTATATTTTAATAATCAATATTTAATGATTATAGAAACAAGAATAAAAATAATAATAACATTTTATCAGCAAATCTTTACTTTTTATTTATTTTTTCATTTCGAACATTTGGTTCTAGAGAATCAACTTTTTTTAATAGGTACTGTTTTGACTTATTATAATTTGTGGGCACCTTACCTTGAAAAACGAACGTCCTTGAATTAAATTAGAGGCGTACACACTTTTGCTTTGAGCCTAAATCCAAGACAGCACACCAAGATCTGTGTGTGTAATGAATTATTGGATTCATTATTCTAACATTTAAGTTATTCAACTTTTAATTATTATTAACGATGTAACTGTAAATTGATATTACACGTTAAATTATAATTTTAAATACAAAATTTAAAATAATTGGTTTCTATATTTTTCGATTTGAATAATTTTATTTTTTTTATTTTTGTTTTTTAACTTTTCTTTATCTTTAATTATTTTTCATTCTCTTATGTTTTTTTTTCTATTTTTCTTTTTTCTCCATCTCTTTTAATGTTGTTTTTAAATGTTTTTCATTTGTTAAAATTTTTTTTTATGTTTATGGAAAATTAAATTTTTTATTTTAGTTTCAATTTTTGCTTTTTTTTTTGTCATAAACATTAAAATTATTTTAACAAATAGAAAACATAGAAAAATTATTTTAAAAGAAATGAAGAAGGGAAGAAACAAAGGGAGAAAGAAAAGGGAATGGAAAACAAAGAAAATGAAGGAAAGTTCAAAGAATATAAAAGAAAATATTAAATTGCTCAAAACGAAAAAAATATAGGGATCAATTGTATAATCTAACCTAAAATTTTCGTTTGAAAGAATGATTTAACGTATAACGTCAATTTACTGTTACACCGTTAACTATAATTAACGCTTAGCGACTAAAATGTTACAACATGATAACGTAAGTAACTAAAACGTAACATTTCAAATATAAGTAACTAAAATATAACATAAAACAAACAAAAGTGACCATTTCGATAGTTTACCTATCATTTTATCATAGCCATTATTAAATAAGTATAATAAAAACATTCTAAAGTTCATCCTTTATGTATGTGGATTGATATTTAAATTATTATTTAAAGTTTTTATTCAATTAGAATATTATGAGAATATTTTTTTAATTAAAATAAGTAATATTATTTAAGAATATTCTATTTTTTTATTTTAAAAAAGCCAATAAAAATATATGCATATGGATTTGAACTCACGTTAATTACATTAGTCAAACATTTAATTTATCGCTCAATTAAAGTTTTATTTTCATATTTTTATACATTTCAATTTTATTATGAACGCGTTCTATTATCTTCAATAGTTGTATATCTATATTATTATTTAAACTCCTAACTGAATTTGTATCACAAGTCAACCGAACCTCGACTCAACTAAGAAATTACGAGCCCTTCCATGAGTAAAACAAGTAAGATTATTCAAGAGTGTTTTAGTTTGTTTACTTCAAAAAACCAATAAAAATATGCATATAGTAGGATTTGAGCTCACTCCAATTGCATCAGTAAAATATTTAATTTACCACTCAATTAAAGCTTTATTTTAATAATTTTATATATTTTAATTTTATTATGCACATCTATTACCTCCATCAGTTGTATATATTAATAATGTATTTGATTGAGTTGGTGTCACAAGTTAATTTCAAACCGACTCAAGATTAATGATAACACTACGATAAGCAATTTAATTTAAATTTTTCGTTTTAATAATGTACATATTTCATGTGCTATTATTAATTAGTAATTAGTCTCAACCCATAAATTTTAGTATATATTGTATATTATTTTTAAACACATATTTATATTTTAAATTTATGGTTGCCGCATATATACATGTGTGATAGGATTTCTAGTATATATAAAGAGTTTATATCTTATATATAATAGATATATTATAGATACATACATGGTATGTGTATGTAGGGTGGTTAAACGGATAAAAGATGAGATAGAATAAAAAAAGAGAATAAATAATAAATAATAGAGGGGAGAGACATTTGAAGTGAAAAGTGGGAGTTAATAGGTTATGTTAGCTTGATGAATCAACTCAAAAATGTCGGTAAAGGAGGTTGAATCGGTTTTTGAGATGTCGTGGTGGAAGCAATAAAAATTTGCAACAAAAAATAGAATGATTTATACTGGTTCGGCCCCAATTGCCTACTCTACTACCTTAGCTTTCCACAACTAAGGATTTTTCCAAATCCACTAGATTTGTAGAACCTTTAAGGACCAAATTTAAGCTTACAATCTCTCTTAAAACTTATACCCCAAAATCTTAAGATACAACTCCCTTAAGGTTTCTACCCAAACCTTAAGTATAAACCCTCTCTCAAAGAGATAAAAATAAGAAAACAAAGAAATAATCCTTACAAGATCAGGATGTTTGCAAATGAAGCACAAATACAAAAAAAAACACTTAAGCTAAATGAACACAATGAAAGCTCATAAGTGTTTACAAGAAAATGTATGAAAGAATCAAACTCTAGATTGTTTTGATTGATCTTTAAGCTTTGCACATTGCTCTTCAAGTTGCTAGACTTTCGGAAGATGGTATTTATGCCCCCTAATTGATTTCCAACCATTGTGATTGTTGGGAAAATAAATATGACCGTTGGGGATGAAATACCAACTCATTAACTGCACCTACAACAATGAGTATCGATATCTGCTAAAAGAGTATCGATAATTTTTGTAATAAATGCAAATTTCAGTGACCGTTGGAGAAGGAATATCGATATTTTTGAGAATATATCGATACCTTTACAAAAGGTATCGATACCAGATCGATACTTCCTAGGGTTTGATAATACATAATGCTCATTTGGTATCATTTATCAGAGGGATATCGATATCACCTAAAATATCAATACTTAGACAAAAAGTATCGATATTTTTTTCTCTGGAGCAATTCTTACTTGTTTGAAAATGGTTAAAACATATTTGAAAATGTTTGACTCAATTGAAACCATTCCAACTTGATTTTATCAATTTTTTCAACTTTACTTTTATTCAAAAACACTTTAATTTGTTATATCAAAATATATTATCCAATAGAGCTTAGTTCAACAGGTTCCAACCTTGTAGGGTTGAAGTCATTTGTTTAGGAGGGCTTCTTTCTTCTCATTTTATGGATAAGAAAAAAAAAATCTTTTTAGAAGATTCTTTTATAAGTGTTTAATTATGTGTAAAATTGATGCATATGTCAATTTTAAAAATTTTTAAGGATTAAAGTTGTTTTTTTTATATTTAAGAAAATAAGTTGATTTTGAAGAGAGAAACAGAAAACGCTTCCAACAAGACGAGTTTTTTGTTTTTCTCTCCAAATTCGTTTTTTATGTTTGCTGGAAATATAGGGAGAAAGATTTATTTATATTTGTGTTTGAGGTAAACATTGTGATAATTTTAAGGTATATTTGGTTTCATGGTGATGTCATAGTGCTTGAAGACTCACATATTTCATTTGTCATGTCGGGATGAAACCATCACCTTAAAATCCATTGCATTGCAACTCAAGCTCCCAGTTCACGGTGGTTATATAGTCACACCTTAAAACTATCACACTGTCTCCCTCAAACACAAACACAAATAAATATTTTCGTCCAAAAATTTCAACACTAAAAAAAAATATAAAAGAGAAATTTTTATTTTGTAAAGGATGGTGGCCAAGAGAGTTGATGGAGTAGGGGGAGCAAAACTCCCCTTTATATAGGCAATCGGGGGGACTTAAAAAAACATGGAATGAAATGTCTAAAAATTATACCGGAATTCTCGGGTTTTGAAAATTTTTTACTAGTTAGGGTTAACGTTGAAAATGGGATGGAAGAAAACGCTTGTATTTTCAACTTAGGTGGTAGAAGGGTTGAAGATCGAGCCATGCAAGTTCTTCGTTAAGTGTCAGAGATTTACAACTTGGAATGGAGTTTTCCTCGAAAGATGCTTTTGTTGCTACAGTGAAGTGATATAACATAAAGCATAGGGGTGAACTTCCATATTACAAAATCCCAATCAAAAAAATTAGGCCAAGTGCACAATGTGTTACAAGATGTCCATGGAAAATCATGGCATTTATGAGAAAGAAGAAGAGCTTCTAGACAATTAATAAATATAACACTCCACATATTTGTGTTGTCGCATGTATGTCATAAGATCATCCCAAATTTGATTCTAACATGATCTCATTATCTTACCTACAGTGAAAGTGAGTCTTAGGATTCTCGTGCTAGTTTTTATTGTCAATATCTATAGTCAATACAATTACATTGTGTCATACTACAATGTATGAGTTGCAAAACAGAAGGTTATGGAAAAGATGCATAACGGGTGCGATAAAGCATATAATGATTTGCGGCAATGGTGTTAGGTACTGAATCAAAATATCCTAGGTACTGTAACCGATCTGTAAACAAAACCTTCATATTATGGCGATCGATTGGTTCCAGAGAAAAGAGCTTTCCATCATTTTTTGGACATTCTAGCAATGCATTACAACATTTTAGTATTGTAAGCCATTAGTCCAAATTGACGACACATTCATGTACGAGAGATATGAACATCAGTTGCTATTGGTTGTTGCACAAGATGGTAATAAAAAAATCTTTCCAATAGCTTTTGTAATAACAGGAGAATTTGCTGATGATTGAGATTTCTTCATGACTAACTTAAGAAAGCATGTTATGTCGCAACCCGATATATGCATCATTTTTTATAAGGGATCCGAAATACAGGTCGCAATTGAATTGAATGGAAGCCTTTGGGATCGTACACACCATATGAATTGTATACGACATATATGGTCTAACTACATGGGCCGCTATCATAGCTGAGCGGCAACATGTTATTAACATTGGTACGTTGTAAATATTATTTTATATACATTCTTTAACATATACATTGTTTGCATTCATGTATATACTCTTTATTTTCTTCGACAGTGTTAGCTCGATGGATCAACTCGATAATGTTAGTAAGGGAGGTTGAATCGGCCTTTGAGATGTTGTGGTGGTAGCAATTGAAATCTGCAATAAAGAACACAAGGATTTATAGTGGCTCGGCCCCAAATGCATACTCCACTACCTTAGCTTTCCACAACTAAGGATTTTCCCAAATTCACTAGATTTGTATAACCTTTGAGGACAAGGTTTAACCTTACAATCACTTAAGACATATACCCCAAAGTCTTAAGAGATAACTCCTTAAGGTTTCTACCCAAACCTTAAGTATAAATCCTCTCTCAAAAGAGAAACAAACAAGCAAACAAAGAAACAATCCTTACAAGATTAGGATGTTTGTCGATTAAGCACAAATACAAAGAAGAACACTTGGGCTAAATGAAAGCTCAAGGTTGTTTTTTATTGATCTTTAGGCTTTGCACATTCTCTTCTTGTTGCTAGACCTTTGGAAGATGGTATTTATGCCCTTTAAGTGATTTCCAACCATAGTGGTTGTTGACAAAGTAAATATGACCATTGGGGATGAAATACCAGCTCAATAATTACATTTCCAACATCGAGTATCGATACATGCTAAAAGGGTATTGATATTTTTTGTAATAAATGCATATTTTAGTGATCGTTGGAGCAGAACTATCGATACCATGGGGAAAATATCCAATACCTTTACAAAAGGTATCGATACTAGATCGATACTTCTTAGGGTTTGATAAAACAAAATGCTCATTTGGTATCGTTTATTAGAGGGGTATCGATATCACATAAAATATCTATACTTAGACAAAAAGTACCAATACTTTTTGTCCTAAAGCAATTCTAATTTGTTTGAAAATGGTTAAAATATATTTGAAAATGTTTGACTCAATTGAAACCATTTCAACTTGAGTTTATCAATTTGTTCAACTTTACTTTTATTTAAAAACACATTAATTTGTTATATCAAAATATTTATTCAATAAGGCTTTATTTAACAGACAGGGTACGAGCTCGTCCAACATCGATTCCATGAAATGTTAGAGAACTTACAAGCTATAAACCCACGCGGTGCAAAATACCTCAATGGGATACCCAATGAACAATGGACTCAATCATATCATGTAGGTCTACGATACAAGCACATGATAATGAACTTAGTGGAATGCATATTTTGTACTGAAGGGGCTGTGTCATTTTTTGATAACCTCGGTGGTCAAAGAAACATATTTCCTCTTAGTAGCATTATTTCCAAAGCGAACGAAAAATATGTTGGATAGATAAAGGGTAGTAATGTTTGGTGTAATGAGGTGATGAAAGAAATTAGAGAAAATGCAGAAAGAGCGAACTCCTACAGTGTGTCACTCACGTGCAAGTCAAATATTTTTGGTTCCAAAGTTCCATAGACCAGACGAAGGTATTATCGGGAGATCGTATCGTGTATACCTAGGACAAAGGACTTGCGACTGTAGGATATTTCAAGCACTTCGTTTTCCATGCACACATGCAATTTTTGCATGTGGCTCAACACGTCTGGATTGATTGAACTATGTTAACGAAGTTTACAAACTAAAATACATATATAAAGTATGAAAAATTGAGTTCCCACTGGTCCCAAATGAAAGCATGTGGTCATCTATATCAAGCACTCCATTCAAGTTGGTACCAAATATTTCTTTGCATCACAAGCCAAAATGTCATTCGAATTCTACTCAAATATGTGCCAACATGGATATTCAGGAGAGGATAGACCAATTGAGGTTATGTAGTTGTAGGAACCCATGACATACTAAGCTAACATGTCCACACTTGTGGAAAACATTAAGGACAAGACCTAATTAGCATATATATTCATTTTTATAGATAATTTGATCATTTTTTCATTGCTTCTCATTTTTTGGTAAATTGTAAATATTGATATTTTATTTATGTAAAATATAGTAGAATACAACAATATAAACATTTTTCATTTTCTTCGTTGAATTTAAATAAATAAGTATATACTATAGATATGAAAAATACAATAGCCCAATTTTAAAATTTTTTCTTAAATTGTAAATAAGTATGTTATTAATGTAAAATACAATATAACAACTTTATTATATAATTGGAATAAGTACATTATGGATGGAAAAATGTACTACAATTCAAATTAAAAGTTAACAAAGTAAATGATGATTTACATGACAATTTTTAAACAAATTCATTGGTATCATAAAATCGAATGTGTGCCACAACTCGGTGGGTGTTAGTTGCGAAGAAGACTTCTTTATAGTTAGGGTTTCGACTCATTATCATCTTCTTCTTTTTCACCTCAAGCTCTATCTTTATCTTCATCTCTCCTCCGTGGTTGAATGCGGTATCATCCTAGGTTGCCATCGTATATTGTCGATTGTAGTAACAAGCGAATATGAGCTACTTCGATAGAACAATGATGTTAGGGGTGTGTGTGACACTATCGAAAGATAAGTGTATGGTGTGGCATAACTCGATTACGGATAAAATGTTAGAATTGTAAAACCACAAATATGGCGAGTCTAAGATTTTAGTGTATCGTGGTAAGATAGTTCGTCTAGCAAAGAGTAATCCGCCTAATTTCTTAATTTGGCGTATACGCATGGGCGTATAGTAACCGTCACATAAGTAAGTGTGTGATTTTATTTTAAGATATTCTACTATATAAAGGTGAAGGTTGTGTTAAGCGATAAAATGGAAAGTATGGTATGAGTTATCGCCAAAGGTAATATGCGCCTTATTTATCTAGAGTGTTGTGCTAGTTAGATTGTGAAGTGTTGGGTCAAGAATGGACTGTCTTAATATTTATAATGCATGATTTTCATTTATGTTTCTCTTGGAGTATGTAGGCCACTAAGAAAGACAAACTTTAAATTTAAGTGACACTTATTGAATTTCTATAAGGGAGATTGAATTATATATGTGTGTGGGAACGGTTCTAAGAGGAGTTTTCTTCTTTATTCTAAATAACACTATTTGATTCTATTCTAGAACTAATTTCATTTCTTTTTCCTGGAACTAGAAACTGAGATTCTTGGTTTAATCGATGGTTATTCCATTTCTAGGTAAGTATTATAGCTCTGCATGATAAGTTTTGAAAGAGTAAGTCTATAAGAAGTATATGAATAGTAAGATTGTATGTACAAGGTTTTGCATGAAGGTTGTCAACATTTGAGATGGTAGTAAATAGTATGAGAATGAGTTGCAATGGTGAATTTATGTTCTGTAAGCAGTTGTTGCTGCTAGATCGTATTGGATGTCTACGTATGGATATTCGAGATACAATTTAGGTAAGCTATCAGGTGAGTATCTACCTTGACCCTCATGTGTAAATTAAAAGTAGAAGTATATATGTAAGGGATTATAATATATATATATAGTAATCGGTAAATGAATAAGTATAGTAAAAGGGAAATTGGTGTTATGATGATATTTATAAGGTTCTATTGAGAAGAATACTGATTGGTAAGAATACAAGTAAAATTTGTGAAACGAAAAGTATAAGCTAATCAGAAATGCGATCATAGTTGGTTAAGTAAGTAATTAATAATGTTCCATTGTGAAGCCTCTAGTAAGGCAATTATAATGCTAACTAGATTGGCATATCATAGTATGAAAATGAGTGTAAGACCATGGGTTAGAGACCCATGTCAGATTAATATGAATTGGATTCATTCATGGTGTTGCCTCTAGTAAAATGAAAATTGTAATGGTAAATCATAATACATTAATGTCTGTAAGACCATATGGTTAAGACCTATGGCATGATATGATATGTTTATATGAATGTTCATGGTGTAGCCATGAAAATATGTAAATTGAATCGGTAGATCACGATACATGAATTTGTGTAAGTCCATGTGGGAGAATCCCATGGCATCTTTTGTGAAGTCTGTTGGGATAGTAAACATGATATTATGAATGAAGCCTTTATGGCATTTTCTATTTGACCCTTATTGGAGTGTTTTGTCAAATATGTCTAGTAAAAGTTGATTATCCACCTTATAGTAAGATTTGGATAAATTCTGATAGCATTGTGTTAAGTATTGCTAAGGTAAGGCAGGGATATACTTGAGATTATTTGATTAAATAAAATCTATGAAGTAAACGAATAAGTTTTTAGAGAAGTTTTAATTATTAATATGTATTTGTATGTTAAAAAATGGGATATTCGACATGATGATCTGTTCATGTTTATAATAGGCGTATTTTTTATTATGAGATGCACGAAATTGATAATAAAGGTTCATTTGTATTATGTAAAGGTTGAATACAATTTATCTAGAATTTGGAGTGGCTGAGTTGATGTTATCTTAAGTATCTATGGTCCTACGATAGAGTGGTATGAAATTCATCTAAATGAATCGCATGGCATGTTATCGGTGTAAGTTAGCATGATAATGAACCAAGATATGGTGTTATTGGTGACTGATGGTATTTAGGTTTGCATAAGTATTCGTTCAATGTTGTGATCAACTATTATCGTATAAGGATATGTGTTATGAGATGGTTTGTATAAGTGGGTTTTGTACGTATACTCTTTTGTGTGGTACTTTTGTTGTTAAGAGAAAGATGGGATGAGTTTAACGTTTGGAAGGATTCCAAGCTTGTCAATTGAGAGAGATTTGATAAATTATGAGTAAGGTAGATGGCGTGTAAGAGTACACTAAAATTGTATAGTAACCGTCGAAACAGTAGTAAGTGATTAAATTGGGCAATGTCGCACAGATGGCTTTGCAATTATTAGAATGTGTCTGCCAATTCATAGTAAAACTCACTAAGTTCCTTGAACTTACAATATTTATGATTGTTTTTAGGTGTTTGGTGAGAATGCGCTTAGAAGGACAATGCTAAGAGTTCGCCAAGGAAGAGGCATATCAAATTATTATGCATATAGTGCTTTTGTGTGGCATATTGTAGGAGTTTACTTTGATAAATTTGTAATATTTTATCTTTAAGTGTCATATATGTTCTTGAGATTTAGTCTTTTAATGTAATTAATAAAGAGTATGCTTTAATTAAAAGGTTATCCAAATGGTTTTAGTGATTTTGGCTAAGTGTCTTGTGTGGTAACACCAAAGATCCAGATACATCGAATCGTATCGAGTTGAGGGCGTTATAAGAGTCAAAGATGATGGATATGTCGATGTTGTTATCAGCATTGCACTCTATATGGAGTTGGGGATGGAGGTGGTGTAAAAAATTCACCTACAGAAGAAGTTGATACATGGTACAATGGTGCATAATATGGTGCTTGAGTAAAATAAATGAGTTAGTGAAAGCACTATAATAATATAAACCATTCTGATTGGGATTTGGTGCAACCCTTGGTGCCTCATGTGGGTTGGAGTTGATGAATCTATCAAGGCATGTACTCTCGACCTAGGATTCATGTGGGGGTAGCCTTGGCCTTCTATATCCATTTTGCCTACTCCTTTCCTCCTCCGAAAGTAGAAATGACTTACCATGATGTCTAAACCACGTCATGTAATTAGAAGATGTCACCAAATTTTATGTGAGAATTGATTCATGCATAGGTATGAAATCATACTTATGCTTCCAAATGTAGATATATTTAGCATGATATTTCACCCAATCTTCGTCGATTCTACCTCGTAAGTCAACCTTGTGCAGTTCATCGATGTCTTGGGGTGATGGGGGAATACTTTACTTAAACCTGAACTGGTGCATCACTCAATCGAATTCATGCATCTCAACCGTCACAAAATCTATTAATGTCACATTAACATGCCAAATATTACGATTGACCAAAAATTCGATTGGGATGCATTCTTGAATTCTCGAATTAGCATATGGCATCCATTGAAACTATCGAAACCAGCTTTTTTGGAAAACGACGAGTTTCGAAAATTATTTTAATGTTGGGAAATGAGAGTCGCCACCAATCCTTTTATTCGGTGTGATTGGATCACCTCAAAATGTTTAAAATCCGTTTTGAAAAATATTTTGGTCTTTGCAATCCAAAAAACGAGTTCGGGAGTCGGTTACGCATGAGGAAGGGTTAGCACCCTCATACGCCTAAAATTGGTACCACATTGATTATCTTAGGGTCTTGTTTGTAAAATCTAAAAGCTCGAATAAAGTTTAAAATACGATCCTTGAGTGCATGAGTTATGTTTAAAAGAAACCGATTTTGATTGGAAGTCTCGTCATTTCAAAGTGATCGAGGAAGAAAGTTACGTCCAGTGAGTTAGGACACAACATTTCGAGATCCAAAAATAACGAGCTTTCCTTGTAAAACTTTTTAACACTTTTGAAAAGGATGTTCGATTATCTCGATTTAAAGAAAAAGTAGCACCTAGTAAGTTTAGGTACAATTTTTAGAATTCGAAATAAAAGAATATTGCCTCGATTTTAAAGTTTTTATGAAAACAATTTTGAAAAAAAATATTTGAATTTGATATGAATGAGCAGTTAATATTGGATATTAAATAGCATGAAGCAAGATAATTAAGCAGATAAATGGCAAGCAAAAAAAATAAAAAATACAAAATAAAAATGCATAATAATACAAATATTGATGACGAAGAGAAAATGATGCAATCGGAGTTAAAAATGAGACTTTTTGGATACCCGGGGGCAAAATCGTAATTTTGGGAAAGTTCGAGATTAAAAAATAGAACTTTAAACGTTTAGAGGTAAAATGGTAATTTTTAGAAAAATTGAGATAAAAAATGAAATTTTGGGACATCTAGGGTAAAAGGGTAATATTGAAAGTTTTCATGTTAAAAATGGAATTTTTGGAAGTTCGGGGGTAAAAATGTAATTTTTGGAAGTTTCGAGGTAAAAAATGGAATGTTTGGAAGTTTGAGGGTAAAGATGTAATTTTTAGAAGTTTCGGGGTCAAAAATAGAATTTTTGGAAGTTTGAGGGTAAAAATGTAATTTTTGAAAGTTTCGAGATCAAATTGTGATTTTTTGGAAGTTCGAGGGTAAAATGTAATTTATGGAAAGTTCAAGGGCAAAAATGTAATTTTTGTGAAGTTCGAGGGTCAAAATGTGATTTTGGAAAATTTTGGGGGTCAAAATATAATTTTTGGAAAGTTTAAGGGTTAAATCGTGATTTTTGGAAATTTAAGGGACCTTCTGGGCAATAAAACCAAAAAGATGGGACATGTGGCAGTCTCTCATGCATTCTGAAGTCAATGGACTAATTTAAAAATCATTTAAAACCCTTGGGCCAATTTATAATAAAATAAAACTTGATTTAAGGACAAAATTGAAACAAAAATAAAAAGGAAAGGACCAATTGCATAAATAAACCAAAAATAGGACACGTGGTAGCCTCTCAGGCTTCTAGAGAGTTAAGGGACTAAATTGAATAAGAAATGAAATTAATGGATGAATTTACAATTAACTAAACATACAAAAAGGACCTGATTGAAAATTTTAAAAAAAGTCGAAGGACCAAAGAAAAAAATATCCCATTATTCAGAAACACGCGGACCCTGAGGGTCTGTCGGGTCAGGTCATGGATCTAGTGCCAAACGGCGTCGTTTTGAAGGCCATGGGAAAGGCCTAAAACGGTGTCGTTTCTTGGGAACTATAAAATCCACATTACCCTAAAAAAATTCATTTTCACCTAAATTAAAAAAAAAATTCCCTTTCTCTCTTTTTTTCTCTCAAAGACCAAGGGTCTTCCTCCCTTGGCCGGCCTTTCTTCAGTCCGGTGTGCCGTCATCGTCGATCATGGCCCCAACTTTCCCCATCGTTGCTCCACCATCAACGGTCTTCACGTGCCACCGTGTATGGTGGTTCAAGGTAAAAGTTCTTTTCCTCTTCATCTTTTCGAAGTAAAAAGCAGATCTAAGTATAGATCTGACCAAGATCTTCGAGGGAGCCTAAAGGAAATCAAATTTGTCCCTTTTTATTATTAGATTTGTTTTTTGATTATACAAAAGAGCCGTTTTGATTCTTTTTTAGAAATCCGTTTGTTTGCTAAACCTTTAGATTTCTTGTTATATCTTCTTTCGAAATTTGTTATTCCTTACTCTATTGTTTTCTAATTTTTTATTTTATTTTTTGAATCATCGAACGCTCTGTTCATCGAAGTTTCCTGCAATCACGAGTTAGGAGGGATCGGTCGGGTTTCGACGGCGACCGTATAGTTGCAGATGCGTCTCTTGAACTTTCTTTTTATTATTATTTTTATTTTTATTTACTTTTTTGACAAATAATAATGAATGATAATGATGATAACGTAAATGAGTTTACTTAATAGGTTAAAACGTTTTAAATGTATATTTTTTAACAAATAGATATTAAATAAAAATGTATTAATAATAAATATATATTTAATATGTACCTTGATAATATCGAAGGTGTTAAAACTGTGGTATTTGCTTTGACTTCTGATATTAATGTCTCGTTCGTTGCTCTGTGTATATTGAATGCCTCTGTTTTGTGCTGATTCAAAATTGGTCTGTGTTTTATTTGTCAAAAGTTTGTATTGATTTCTAAAGAAAACCCGTCCCCTATTACAAGCATTTTCATTTTGGCTTTATAGCCTACAAGTATCATCATGCTCTTTTGTTCTTTGTAACTAAATGCAAGTTTCATTTCTTCTTTGCAGGTGCGACTTGCAGTGGTGGTGATGGCAATGGTGCAACTTGGTTGCTGACGTGGCGGCTTCTGGTTAGACGGGGAAGAGGTGCTAGCAGCACAAGTTGTGGTAGATTAAGTCTTCTGTTTTTAGGTTTAGGTGTTTAGATCAATTGTAATTGGCTCAATTGGGTTTGGGGTGTAATGAGTCAAATTGAAATTAGGACCTAATTTGGGTTGTATTTGGATTTGTTTGGGTCTGGTTAATGGGTTTTGGATTTAATACTTTATTTTGGGTTTAATTTTAAAGTTTTAAGTTTAAAATTATTTCAAATTTAAACTAAATTTAAATTTAAAATGAATTTAAATTTAAATTTAAAGTAAATTTAAATTTAGAAATAAATCTAAAAATTAATCTAAACTCAAAAGTAAATATTTGACCCAACATTCAAGCCCGGTCAGAATTGGGCTTCAACAGAAACTATAGTACAAAATTATAAATTTTATGAAGTAACTAATATTGATATTCAAATCCTTATGTAAATATTATATAATTTAAAAATTCAAAAACTAACCTCGACTTTCGATTGTTGATCTAACAGTAGCCAAATACCTTCGAGCTCGTCCTCTATACCCACATGACTTGCCTTATTGTTCCACCTATTCAAATAATATGATATTTCAAAAATATAATAATGAAAAAAATATTATGATAATTATATGATCAAATGAATTTTACCTTATTAGAAGTGAGAAAGTTTACTTGGAGACATAAAAATGGTAGTCGGTACCATGCCCATGACTGAAGATGCAACGATCGAATTTAATTTTTTGTGGTTGCGCCGCTCGGCACATCTCTCAATACAATGTCGCCAACACTACTGATCCCCAACTAAGTCACTCCGCTTTTAAGTCGACAAGTTGTAATAGTCACCTTAAATGTGCTAGATTTTGAGATTTATCAGGTATTAGAAGAACCCTGATTAACCTTAGGATGAATGCTCGAGCATATTGATCTCTTTCTACGACATTTGCGGAGTTGTCAAAAATTGAAAATTTCTTCCAACCATTTCATCTCTATCCGGATACCAAAAACTTGTCTGGCACCTTGCTTAATAGTTGCTCGCAAATTGCACTCTAGTCGCCAATGACGACTACCCCCGTAACAACTGACCCATCCACCGGTAAACCGAGTTGTAAAGCTATGTCCTCAAGTGTAATTGTACACTCACCACACGGAAGATGAAATGTGTGTGTCTTAGGTCTCCATCTTTCTACCAAAGCGCTGATTAGTGTGAGATCCAATTTAATCCCCCAAGCATATGAGACGCGTGAAAGAATCTCGCCTCTTGCAACTGTTGTTCAATAAAACGCGATGCCCTCGCAATTAAATTGTGTATGTATGTTTCTAAAATCCGATCTTCGATCTGATTATATAAACATAAAAAAAATTATAAAATTAATAATTTTAACAACTTAATAATGAACTTAATTAAAATTAAAAAAATAAATAATATTTTCTTATCATTTGCAATTGGATGCCGGAAATGTATTTGTTATCCAAATGAATAAGTGGAATTCCATTATAAAAATCAATTAAAAACAAAGGAACTACAAAATATAAAATTAAAGCAACAAGATTTTGAGATAAATGAATGAAAAATTAAGAAACATATAGTTGAGAGAGTTGAGAGAATTGAGAGGATTATGAGAATGAAATTTGAATGCAAAAAAAAAAAAGAAAATGACTTGGGTTTATATAGCAAATAAATTAGCCATTGGAAATAATTTTACTGTTGAGAAAAATATAAAAAAAAGTCTTGTTGGACGAGTTTTTATGTTTTTTTTTTTAAATCGATCTATTTCTCTAATTATCGAAAAAATAATCTAAAACCTTAAATATATTTTAAAATCAGCATAATATGCTAATAAAGCCATCTAATTACACTTCAAAAAATAATAATATCCATGGGACTCGTATTTTCTTCATAAAACTCAAATCTTCTGTTTAAATAAAAATTCTCCACAAATTTGCAAATATTCTCGAGCTAATTTTATTCATAAAAATAGTTTCCACACTTAATACTTATTTTATCACTTATACTATACATAAATTTTTAAATCAATATTTTAAAATTTATCATTAGTTTAATATCTAAATTTTTATACCTTCAAGATACCTTGGTTTTTATTATTATTAAAAGATGAAAATCATTACGTGTAAAAAAAAGACAAAACAAAAGATGAGTCAAAACTTTAAGGTCTTTTTTATACATGATTACATCTAATGTTTATGTGGCGTGCTCTTTTTTAATATTATTAATTGTTTTCTACGATTTCTCAATTGTTATTTTTATCCACAAAAATACAGGTAACATAAGTCAATGATCCATCGTTCATATACACTTGAATATCCTCACAACTTAGAGCTGGGTTGTGAAAACAATTTAACCCGATACTCTATTTATTGGAGCCTCGATCTGAATTCATTTTCAAGATCAAAAGGAATATGATGGATGTGAGGGTGAAGCTTTTAATCCTTTTGGCGACCTCATTCTTGATGTACTCCCTCAGAGTTTTACTCAAAGTCCTGTATGACTACTGGTGGGTGCCTCTCCGTTTACAACACTTCTTGAATTCACAGGGACTTAGAGGGCCTCCTTACAAGTTCATCCATGGATGCAACAAACAAATTGGCAAAATGATGTGTGAAGCATTAAGCAAACCTATGGGGTTGACACATGACATACTTCCCAGAGTTTACCCTCATGTTTACTCCTGGATCAGCTTATACGGTGAGTGACAAACAGCAAATCACATGCATTTTTTTCACTATGATTCTAACATCTAGTTTCCAGAAATAATTGTTTTTTTTCTTTTTTAAATTGAGTTGATTAGGGAAGAACTATCTTTCTTGGGACGGTGTTCAAGCTCAGGTGGTGACTACTGACCCAGAACTAATAAAAGAGGTTCTTAAAAATAGTGAACAAACTTTTCCGAAAAGAGAACCCCCGATCTTTGTCAGCAGGCTATTGGGAGATGGACTTGTTACATCTGAAGGAGAAAAATGGGCGAAGCAGAGGAAGTTGGCCAATTATGTTTTCCATGGGGAGAGTTTAAAGGTAAAAATCTTGTGGGTGATTTGAGTTATTAATCTTGGTTACATTTAACACATTGGAGGATGGTTTCGGCAGAACATGAGTCCAGCAGTCATTGCCAGCGTTGAAACAATGCTAGACAAGTGGAAAGACAAAGAAGGAGAAGAGATGGAAGTGTTCCAAGAATTTAGAATGTTGACTTCAGATGTCAAGAACAGCTTTTGGTAGCAGTTACAAGGAAGGAGAGAAGATTTTTGACATGTTGAAGAAGCTCTCAGATATTGTGAGCCGCAATGCAAACAAGTCTAGGATTCCAATCATCAGGTATGTTTGTTTATGTTGTTTGAGTGATAAGGAGATTAGTACTTGTAAGGTCTCGAGTTTAGCCTTGTAGCTAAACATAATAGTTATTGTTTCTTGACATTGATTTGATTTTGCAGCAAGTTTTGGAAAAATGACGATGACATAGAGTCAGAGAAACTTGCTAGAGGAGTAAAAGATTTGGTGATAGAGATTGTGAAGAAAAGAGAAAACAAAGTTGCGAGTGAAGAAGCAGAGAGCTTCGGCAGCGATTTTCTGGGATTATTAGTAAAAGCGTTTAATAATCCGGATGAAAAAAACAAGATTTCAATGGAAGATTTGGTTGATGAGAGCAAAACGTTTTATTTTGCTGGACAAGAAACTGTTAATACCTTGCTTGCTTGGGCAGTGCTGGTTTTAGCTATCCATAGAGATTGGCAAGACAAAGCAAGAATAGAGGTGATGGAGATATTCGGTAAACAAAATCCACACTCCGAAGGCCTTGCCAAACTCAAAATCGTAAGCAAATCTGATAGCTTAATTGTACTTGTATTATTGTTTTTCATTTAAATGAAACTGAAATCTAACTTACGTTATCCATCCCCCTTTTGCAAACAGATGAGCATGATCATTAATGAAACTCTACGATTGTATACCCCCTTAAATGGGATGATAAGAAAAGCTAGAAGACAAGTTCAAGTAGGAAAGCTAGTCCTGCCTGCTAAAGTAGAAGTTTTCATCCCGAACATAGCACTTCACCATGACCCTCAGTTATGGGGAGATGATGCCCATGTTTTCAAACCGGAGAGGTTCGCGGAAGGGATTGCGAAAGCTACCAAGTACAATGCGGCTGCATTTATTCCTTTCGGAATGGGACCTCGAGCTTGTGTCGGGATGACCTTTGCAATCAATGAAACAAAGACTGCTCTTTCCATGATTCTACAAAGATACACCATTTCTCTCTCCCCTGCCTATGTTCACTCACCCACACGTGGTATCGCAATTCAACCACAGCATGGGATTCAAGTTATACTCAATTCACTTTCTAATGATGTTTAAACGAGGCGCTGTTGATCTGCAATACCGTAATCAATAAGTAAACTCTAGTGTTGACTCTAGTAATGTTTGTTCGGTTTGACCTGCCATGCACTTTGCCAATTCCCCATGTTCGTATGTCCGTGATTGTTGTCAATAAATAAACAGGTTGAGCTCAAGTCTTGAATGTTCAAGCACGAGTTAAACTCATATTTTAAATAGGTTTTTTTTTTGGACTTAATAATTTTATTAAAATCTTCCTAAACTTTGACTTCATCTTCAGACTTAAGTGGGTAACCCAACTCATGAATAAGTCCATGTATCGCGATGGAGACCTGTTCAAAAAATAGGAGTGTTTGAAAAAAAAATGTGTTAAAAATGGGTTTAGGCAAAAAATAAGGCTCGTTTAGAAAATGAATCAGGCCTCGGATAAGATTTTTTTGATCCGGTTTCGGCTCAACCCAAATTTGCAAAAAAAAAAAATCATCTACTTTTTTGCTGCTATTTTTCCACTTTTTTCCACTATTTTATTACTACTTCACTATTATGTTACTACTATTTTAGACAAATTTGCTTATTAAGTTGCATTTATCTTAGTGTTATTTAAGTGTAAATTTTTTTTTTAAATTATTTAAAATTTGTTGGTAAACATTTATTTTAACATTTTAAATATATTTAGTGTATTATATATTTTTTAAATTTTAATAATAATAATAATAATAATAATATAAGCGACCCGAGCCGTGTCAAACCCAAATTTTAATAATTTTATATAGACCGAAATTAAACAAAAATTTTAACTTATTTTTTAAATTCGACCAAATCCAAACTTATCAATCAAATCTAAATTTTTTATGTTAAAGTATAGTTCATATTTCAAGTCAAATTTGAGAAATATTTTTCGAGTTAAACTTTGTTTATTTGGTTCAATTAAACTCTGTTTATTTGTTTCAAATAAACTCTGTTTATTTGTTTCAAATAAACTCTGTTTATTTGTTTCAGTTAAACTCTTATTAATCTAGATTATATTATTATTATTTGACTTAGAAATTTAGCCTATAAATAGGCTCTTTTACAACATTAGAAATACACCCATTAGAGATTAGAACTCTTAACACTTTTGGATAATTTTGTGTTTACGTTTTGTGGGTTCTTTATTTCCGGGGTTTAGTTTTTATCTCCATCTTTTGTATTCTTTATTCTTTTGCCATTATAGTAAAATTATATTTGCCAATGGTTTTTTATCCTATTCGGAGGGATTTTTTCACGTTAAATTTGTGTGTTCAATTTCTCAATTTCTTCCATTATTTTTTACTTGTTCGTTGTTTAATCGGGTCGATCCCGAACAAGTGGTATCAAAGCTAGTTCGATTTTCGTAGATCAACTCGTTTAGAGATGGCAGCAACAAGGTTCGATATTGAGAAATTTGATGGTGTCACAAATTTCAATATGTGGCAAATTCGGATGATAGCAATTCTAGTTCAGATCGGTTTGAAAAAGGTCATTACCGAGAAAAATCCCGATAATCTAGATCAATTAGAATGGGAAGAGCTTGATGAAAAAGCCCTGTTTGCAATCTAGTTGTGCCTCGCAAATAGGATATTGCAAGAGATATTGATGGAGAAGACCTCATTCGTCTTGTGGAAAAGGCTAGAAACTCTTTATGCGACTAAGTCTCTAGTTAACCGTTTAGTGCTGAAACAATGTCTATTTACGTTTCGCATGAACAAATGTGAGCTTCTTAGAGATCACATTTGTAACATCCGCATTTTTTATTTGTATTTTGAAGTATTATTCGAATTAGAATTGGTGATAAAAATAAAAAAGTTAGAAAAATTAAGGATTAATTAGTAATTGTGAGAAAGAAGGAAGGATTAAGTAGTTATTTAGCCCAAAATAAGTGATGAGTCATCATAGAAATTATGATGAATAGAGATGAGCAAAAGAGTAATTTAATATTTTAAGTGTAATGATTGATGACTTAAATGTGAGATGATGAAAGGTCAAGGGACCTAAGAGCAATTAAACCATTTTATGTTAGTTTAGATATTCCATTATAATTCTCTAGAGACTTAAAGAAAGGATGATTTTAAATCATCCATTCCTTCCATATTGCCATGAGCTCCCTTGTCTCTTCCTCATTTCTTTTTTTATCTTATTTATTCTGTCTTTCTTTTTCTTTCATTTTTTTCATCAATTATCCACCATTTCTAAAGTATTCAAGCTTCAATTCTTCATATTTCTTTGAGATTTCTTCAAGAAGATCATAAGATTAAGTTAGTAACTACCTTAATTTCATGAGAAAATTCATGTTAGTGTGTGAAGGAGCAAGAGGTTTAAGTTGGTATTTTGGAGTTTTCAAGGAATAAGGTAAGTGATGAAAAATTAGCATGTCATACATGTTTATTTCATGTTTTGGCATGAAAATATTATTGCTGGAAATTTTAGCTTACATGTGAATATACGTGTTTTGTATGAAAATGAAGAGAAAGAAATCAAGGAGAAGGATCCAATTGAAGAGAAAGGAAAAGAGAAGGCTAAGGAGTAAAAAGAGGATTTCTCCAAGTGTTGCAAGTACTACAAGTATTAAGAGACTTAGAAACATTTAAGTTAAAGTGTTTATAATTTTAATATATGATTAATCATGATAAAAATTGATATGTCTAATTACAAGTGTTGATTATGTGATTTAATGAAACATAGTGTAAAGAAACATGAAAAATGAAACATGTTCATTAAAACAGTTTGGACAATAACAGGGGATTAACTTCGAAAATTCACCAAAAATTATACAAACATAGTTAAGGGTTGAATTAAATATGTAATTAAATATTATTGCGTGTAGTTTCATATGGAAGAAACAGTGATAGAAACGGATCTGTATATTCTGAGATATTTTTTATTTTGTATAACAATGTCAGAGTAGATTTGGGTTCCCCTATTCTGACTTTGAAAAATCATAGAAAAATGTATAAAAATTATTAGAGATTGAAATTTATATGGTTAAATTCTTAATGATTCTATTTTTCAAAAAAATAGAAGGGAACATCATTAGATCCCTGTATTAAAAGATGATTAATTTTTAGTAAAGAAATGTCGAAACTGTCAAGCTACAGAGATGGGGTAAATTGAAAGAATTTTCTGTACAAATTGGCTAAATTAAAAATTCTGAAATTATTATGGCAAAAAGATATTTGAGTCTAGTTTCAGAAACATCAAGAAGATAATAATTTTGAATTCTGTAGTTCAATATATAAATAATTTAGTGACTGTTGACTCAAGTGGACAACTTTGAAAAATTAATGTGAAAATAAAGTAAAAGGTGTATGATGTTAAATATGTGATAAAATGATGATATATGTGAAATATTATGTGTTTAATTATAAATATTGACTATATGATAAGAAGGTGATATTGTGGAAGCCATTGAGAAAATATAAATGAAATATACATGATGATGTGTTAGTGTTTAATTATGGAGTGAAATATGTTAACTATGTGAAATGTTGTTATATGAGATTTTATGCTCATGTAGACAAGTTAGAATTATTGTGATATTAGTGGAATACCATTAAGGAACCCCAGCATGCTCTTCGTTTAGCACATCTCGTGCTCTCCGTTATTAGCACCACTCAACCGGCTGTGGAGGAGCAATCAGCTGCTCTGGTTGATTCCAAGGAAAACAAGAGGAAGAAGAAAGACTAGAAAAAGATGCGTAAAGCAGAAGAAGAGCACCCAAAGAAGAAGAAGAAGAAGAAAGTCAAAGCAGCCACTTCATTGGCTGTTGAACAATGAGTTAGTTTTACTTTTCAATAGTTAGTTGCATGCATTCTATTTAGTTGTCATTGCATTTTTATTTGTCACTGAATTTTATTTGTTAGTGCATTTTGCATTGTAGTTGCATTTTCATTCTTATATGTATATTATTGTCAGTGCATTGGGGACAATGCAGGTATTAAGTTTGCGGGATCTTGTGTGAAATGGAAATGAAATTACACCCACATATTTGAAAATTTATTTGTTTCTTTAGTTTAATAAAAGTATGCGAAGTTTCAACAAAAATGTGACCATAATTTTTATCATATGCATAAATCTTGAATTGTTTGGATGCCGATATGTGAATTGGGTGAATATGAATGAATATTGAGCTCTACTATTTCTGATTGAATGATTGGACTTGCACTAGTAATGAATGGATAGTATCAATCTTTGAATCTTGAAATAACTTACCAAATGTAGTGACATGGTTTTAATAAAAGACACTCTAATGTGAGTGCATTGTGACTTATCAAGGAAGAAAACTCCGCTACATGTGTTAGAAAAATCATCTAGCCAAAGGCTATCACTGTAAGAGTGTGTGTCGACGCAATTACATGCCTCCTAAGGGTTTGATGCACCCTATCGTTACTGCTCAGGAACAAAGGTAGAGTAATGCAATGACATCTTTCAGTCACATATAAAATAAAAAGAGAAGAAAAATAATGAAAAAGAGGAAATGAGAAAAGAAGAAAAAAAAATATTGCTATAAAATGTTGTATTGGTTAAGAGAGGTTAAGATTCAAAGCATGCTGCTAACACTAATGAAGTGGCAGTTTTAATTATTCATGCATATAAATTGTCGGTGCATTATTCTATCATATGAATACAATCTATACATTAGGATTCAAAAGAATTTGAGTTGCTAGAATGATGATTATGGTGACAGATTTTATTTGTGACTTTGCTAACTTTTGTTTACTTGAGGACAAGTAAAATCTCAAGTTTGGGGGTGTGATTGCATTAGAAATGACACTTATTTTCTCCCTCAATTTGTGTATTAATTGTCTCTTTTGTATTACATTTAGCATGCATGATAGTCATTTTATACTTAGTTTTTTTACATTTCTAACTCAATGTTGTGTGGCTTAAATTCTCATTATTTTATCTCTTTTGTGCACTAATGTCGCCATATGCAGCATATGTATTGCATCTGAAATTGTCAGCGCAAGGATCCATCTCAGAAGATCAATGCTAGGAAGAGTTCAAAGATGCAGCCACAAGTTTAGCTTGGTATTGCAGCCAGAAATGTCATTGCATGGAAACAATTACTTTGTATAAGTGAATTCACGCTGCAAGAACATCTGGGAGCACCAACGCAGGAATTTCACACGATGTCGCCGCAATTAAAGATTATAGATAACGCCCAAAAATGCGACGATAACCTGCAGATTAATAAAGATCACACCAAATTTGTGTGAGTTCACAGCTGGATCTAAACAAACTTTGACAGCAGCATAAGAAGTTGGATCTGAAGAGATCTACAATTCTCAAAGCTTATAAATAGAGGAGAGAAGAAGGAGATGAATATCAAGGAGTGAAGGAAGTAAATTCTGCAAATTCTCTAAAGCTTGAAGCTTGGTTTTAGAGTCTGGTGAGCTGATCGATCGAGTGTGCAACAACTCCTGACGAGGAGTGCTTGGTGTGATACAAGAGGAGTAGTTAAGGGATAATCCTAGTAGCCTAGGAATAGTATGCTGCAATTTATTTGTTAATTCCTCTGTTAATGCTAATGAATTCTTATTGACACTTGATTGTATATGGAAATAACTTTCAATGTTAGATTACTTTAATTCTTATTCAATTCTTTTGTTCCGTTTTCTCTTGGATTTAACTGTTTTTTACATGGAAGTGCAATTGCAGTCTACTGACACTAGAAAGTGCAGTGACAAGTTAGGTTAACAAGCAAGTTAGCGGAAGTTACTTGAGACTAGGAGGAATTCTGGTCACTTGTTCTTGAGTGTAAGGCATTGCCAACAACTGGAAAGTGAGGAAAATATGGGCGCTTAAGACTTGGTTAAGCAATGAGTTGTTATTGGTATGATTTCATTGAAACTTTATTGCTACCACAGTTCATCTATAAAATACCTTGTCGACGCATCTAGCATTGCTACTTAGTGAAATCAGTGATCCACTCCATTCTTCGCACTTGATTACACTTTACTTTTCTGCATTTAATTTCTCAAAATATCAATAACCATTTATTTTACTTTCAGTTACACTGACATTTAACTTTATCATTACATTGACAACCTTATCTAACTTAGTGTGCAGATCTGATTTAATTGCGCTAACATCCTTACTAGCATTTTCTCTAATTTTAACTTTAGTTGCTTCGACAACTGAACATCAAGAACTCTATCCTCGTGGGATCGATATCCGATAGAGCAAATCTATCAATAATACTTGCATCGACGTGTGTCCGCTTGCAGTTAAATATTGTGACATTTACAGGCCGATCACCAGACCTGACTTGACCTATTGATCTTGACCAGAACTGAATCAAATCGACCTGAATTTGTTGACCCTGAATCATTGACCCTAACCCGTTAACTTTAACCGACTTGTTGACTTTGACCGACTCGTTGATTGTTAACCATTGAGTTTTTCGACAAACCCTACCTTATTGTTTTTCGACATCTTGAATTTGTTTCCACTGTCTGTTTTGTCAAATTCAAACCCCAAAGCCTTGTTTTAGCTTTTTGTTCTTAATTTTGTACTTAATGTTTATTAACAAGTCAAATTTGGGAATCTGATGTGAGATAATTTGTGTTAGGTGATTACGACTCCGAGGCCGACGACTTACCACCTCCTCCACCTATTTAGCCTATTCCTGCAGCAGCTCCAAGAGTTGCACGTGAGTTATGCGATTTAGTATTGTGTTTAGTTGGTCGTTTGGGAATAGTTCTTATGTAAAGTTTGTGCTTGAAGGTTCTAATCCCGATATTTCCAGTGCTAGATCTGTGCGTAGGAGACGACCTCTTCATCATTAGAGCTTCAACTTTCTAGAGGTGTGTTTCTAAGCGTGTTACATCCTACTGCATAGTAATGTTTTGTGTTGTGTTGTCTCGTGATGATTCTGAGTTATGATGTCAGTATGTGATATTACTTGTGTTGAGTTGACGGTGTAATACAGATTTGTGATGAAACAATGGCATGTTATTGTGTTGTAATGTGTGATCGCAAGTTAATATTGCATACTTCTCTGTCAATCTATGCATAATTTGATATAATGTGATAATGAACAATGAACTCTACTATTTAAACTATCATGATATCGAAATCATTTTTTTGGAAAAAAGTCCTGACTTTTATTTTAAAACCGAAAATGGAAACTGGATTCGCCAACAATCATTTTTAAATAGGTGCGATTGGGTCACTTTTAAATATATTTAAAATTATTAAAATCATTTTGTTCTTGAAATCAAAAGAAAACAGGTTTGGAAGTTAGTTACGCAAGAGGAATGATTAGCACCCTAATACGCCCAAAATTGGTACCGAATCCATTATTTGATGTCTTAGTATTTGAAATCGAGAACTCGAAGAAAATTTAAAATGCGATCCTTAAAAGAGTAAAGGGAACAATTTGATAATATTTTTTAAAAAATTTAAATCTCCTGAAAATGATATTTTATTTCGAGTTAATTGAGAAAAATGACGTCCCGTAAGTTAGCGGCACTATATTTCGAGTCCTCGAAAAATAAAAACCATTTATCAAATGATTAAAGAAATTTTAAAATGTGATCTTTTAATATATAAATGATAGATTTTGGCGTCGTTTAAAAAATAAATTTCAGGAAAAACAATCTTTTACTTGAGTTAATTGAGAAATAAATCACATCACGTAAGTTAGTAACACAACATCTCGAGTATTAGAAAGTAAAGAATCTTTATCGATTAATTAAAATATACACGTTTTAAGTTTAAATAGGGTATTTGTTTACATAGGTTCGAAGATAAAATTGCACCCCGTAAGTTGGAGCACAATTTTAATGAGTCCCTTAAGTAGTGAACATTACCTCGGTTTTAACCTTACATGTACAATATATATATATATATAAGTACAAAAAAAAGATAGAATAAATAAATAAATAAAAGAGTGAGTAAAAGACTAAGTTGTAACTTAAAAGACATTGAAAAGTGAAAAATGTGAATAACGAAAAATAAATAAAAATAAAATAAATAAAACACCAAAATAAATAAAATATAAAAAAAGCAAAGGACTAAATTAAAGCGAAAAGTGAATTTAGAATCTAAATTGTAATATAAAAAAAAGATAAAAAAACATATGGAAGATTAAATCAAAATAATATAAACAATGTAGGGACCAGAGTGGAAATTTTCCCAATCAGTACAAGTGTCATTTCCCAAAAGGGCTCAGCGATTAGTCAAAGGATCAATCCCCAACAAATTAAAGTTAAAGGGAAAATATTTTTAAAAATAAAGAGACAAAAGGACGAAATCAAAACACCAGCCAAACGTTTTTTTAAACACGCAGATCCTGAGAAGGGTTTGCGTTGGATTCGGGCATGGGGACTAAACGACGCCGTTTTGGAGCCGTGTGAATAAGGCTAAAACAACGTCATTTTGCATTATTATATAAGTGAAAAGTTTCACTTCAGAATTCATTCCACCCTCCTTTTTTTTTAAAAATCCTCAAAAAACCTCTTTTTGTTCTCTCAAACAGTTCCTTCGTCTGGCCCTTGGTCCGCTCTCCGACCGCCATGGCCACCAGTCATTGACGACGGAGATCGTCAACAACAGTGGCAGGGAAATAAAAAAGGCATCCTTTTTCTCCTTTCATTCCCTAGAACTCAGATCTAGGGTTATAATATTTCAAAACAATCCCCAAAACCCTTTTATATATTTTGTTTTTAAAAAAATCTCTACCCTTTTCTTTTTCGAAACCACCTACACGATCATCAAGGGATCCGAAGGAGCCTCGGGTTCCAAAGGTGCTACCTTCATCGGGGTAGTCCCTCAACCACTCACGATGGCGATGGTGTTCGGAGCAACACGAGGTAAAACCTAAAGCTTTCTTTTTATTTATTTTTTTATAAATACTTTTTATTTTTGAAAGAAATAATGAAAATATGTGTGAGAAATAAAAAACACCTTTGAATTTTTTCTTCAATTGCTACTGCTTTTTTTGTATTTCTTCGTAAAAAATTACAACGATTCATTGTGGCTTTTATAGCCGATTGAAAATACATAATATTAGTTTCTTTTTCTTTTTTGTTTTCTCCTCTCTTTCTCTATTTTTCTTTATTTTTCTTTTGCAAGGTTCATCGACGATGGCAGCACATTTTTCGAGTCAACAATGGTGACGACAATGGGACCTCAGAGTATAGGTGCCTCGATTCATGTGCCCTCTGATGTGACAAAGGAGGTGAAATTGTAGATGGCTTTAGGGAATTAGGGTTTCTAGGTTACTAAAATTTTTAGTTTGGTGGGCTTAGGTTGTAATGGGTAATTGGGTTAGGGTTTGTTTTTATGTTTTTTTGTAAAATGGACTCTATTTTTTTATTTTTAGACTTTGGTTTTTATTTGGGTTTGTTTTGGGCCGGATGAAAATTGCCCTTTACACATGAGACTGTGGTTTGAGATTGACTTATATGTGATATCATGTCATTGTGTGCTCATGGGTTGGGTTTGTACAGTGGAAGACATGGTTATCACCCCTTCAAATGGTTGATAGTAAAACCACACTACGATTGGTGACGTTTGGTTGGGGAGGGGTTCTAGGGAACCTCTCCACTGCGATTGGTGTGCTAGAGTATAGGTGCATTACATTATCTATATGTTTGTATGAGTATGAATGAATAGAACATTTTGTCAATTTGGGCAAGAATGAAAATATTTGTCAAATTGAAAAAGAACAAATGAATTTAAAAATGGTTAATTATGGGGTGTGAATAAAAATGTTTGTCAAATGAATTTAAAATATTTGTCAAATGATACAGAAAATGCATTGTTTTCATTAAAATAAAAGATAATGGTTAAATGCCCTTTACAAAGGATCATTATTACTCTCGGGCTTAGAGCAATAGGTATGTTTTGAGTATTACTCCGAAGATATCCTAAAAGCTACAGGGAGTTCCTCTATAGTCCAATTACTCAGAATGCTTCTAGGAGCATAAGGACGAATTCTCGATAGAATTCCATTTCCACTCCCTTCTTTGGATATAGCATTAATGCTCCCATCTTCGACCACCATATTTAACCCTTTATCCGGATGATTCGGTAACGATTCCCTTCTGTATTGGACCTTGAAAGGTCATTGAACCTCACGATTCCCCTTATGATGATTTTTTCGATTAGCTTCTTAAAAGTATGGCAGTTTTCGATTGAATGCCCTGTTATTCCCATATGATACTCACATTGGGATTTTGCATCGTTCCACTTTGGGAATGGGGGTCACATTGGTTCTAAATAGAACGGTGACACAACATGGCCATCGAATAGGTTTTGATACAACTCTTTATATATGATGAGGATAGGGGTAAATTGAATCCTTTCATTATTTGACCTAGGCTCTTGTCTTGGGGCATCTCTATTGTTAGCTATTATGGCCCTAGGTTGTGCCATTACTACCGACTTGTCCTGCTGTACAGGCCTATGTTGTTTATCTAATTTTCTTTTTTCTTAGGGGTCGCTCTCTTGGCACCTTCCCTTACATCGATCTTCTCGCTCCTAATTGCATTTTCTATCATCTCTCCGAACATAACCAGGTCAAAGGAACTCTTAGAAGCACTACTCAGCATGTTGTTAATGAACGAAGCCTTCAGGGTATTGACAAACAACATGGTCGTTTCTTTTTCTAATAAAGGTGGTTGTACTTGTGTCACGATGTCCCTCCACCTCTGGGCGTACTGCCGAAAGCTTTCATTTGGCTTCTTCTTCATACTCTATAGAGTCAGTCTATTAGGTGTCATGTCAGTTACATGACTGTACAGCTTCATAAATGCTTGTGCCAAACCCTTCCACGAGCTGATTCTAGCACGGCTCAGTTGGTTGTACCATTTCGCGACTGATCCCGATAGACTATCCTGGAAACAGTGAATTAATAATTGGTCATTATTGATGTTCCCAATCATTTTTCTTCAGAACATGGTGATGTACGCCTCTGGGTAGCTCGTCCCGTTGTACTTTTTAAATTCTAGAGCCTTTAATTTGGGAGGAAGGACCAGGTTTGGGACCAAGCTTAATTCCTTAGCGTCCATCTCATAGAATACTCCGGCTCCTTCCATCGCCTTGGTTTTTTCTTCTAACCATTTGTATCACTCCTCCAACTATTTAGGGAGCTCCATTCTCTTTCTTTCTGTCTTCATCATTTCATCAAAGTCGAGGACAACGGGATTTACGATAGTATCTCCTGGGTTGGATCCTGATCCTATTGGATAATTGGTTGGCCTTGAAGCGCCAGCAGGGTGTTGTTGTGTTATTATTATCACTAGTACCCCACACGAGTATGTTTCCTGTAGAGCTTTGATGTGCACAGAAGTATAGCTTGGGAGATATCTAGGATCCTCACTTTCCTCCCCTAGACTTACTACAGGACTTTTTCATTTATTAGCTCCTTCCTTTAGTAGTTGAGTCAGCTAGCTTATGATGCTCCTTTGGGACTCTATAATTTGGTCTTTCATGTCCTGTTGCACTTTTACCAGTTGGTCTTGTAACTATGCCTGTATTTGTTCTTGCATGTCCCTTTGACTCTATTCCAATCTTTCAATTCTTTGGTCCATAGCTTTTCGAGTATCATAACGATGTGAGTTCTCAATGATTTCTGATGTAACTGTTACAATTTTAATTAGGGGTATTTTCTTAAAATTAGATGCATGTAAAAAATGCAATGCTAATGAATGCATGTATGCATATATAAGAAAGGCATTGATTCTTAATTCAACTCCATTAGAACAACTTCTCTAGATAACAAGTTTCTTTACATAAGGAAGATACATATATGGTCATGCCTTAACTCTCAAAGATTCAATCTTCCTAAGGAGTCGAGCTAATTTTTACCTCGGTTCGATTCCAATTTTAGGCTTAAAACATCAGCTTGAATGGTTAAAGCCTGGAAGTTGTTGGTCTCTTCTTGTACTTGGGTCAAAGATTTGCTTGCCGCATGGTTTTCATCTCTGACAGACTGTCGCCTTTTTCCTCGTCGCCTTCTCCTTGACCACATATGCACAACCATATTGTCCTCCACTTTATAAAGAAACACATTTTCCATGTTAAGTTCTCTATTTGGTAATCGAGTATAAATCAACACCTTTCCTTAGATAAAAATGCAATGCGAGAAGAAAAAAAAAAGATAAAATAAAGCAAGGTCGTACAATCAACACAGAAATAAAATCTAACAATAAATTGCAATTAAAAGCAAAAAATCAAAGCATAAAAAATGACTCTCTCTCTTATATTTATTTAGGTGACCACTAAAGGTTCGACGTGGTCTTTCTTAGGGTAGGCTCCTAGAGTCGACTACATAAGGTTTAAGTTCTAAAGTAAGGGTACCTGAACCGATAGATTCCTCGATCCTCACCCATTATAGGCTCATACGGATCGAGTTCAATTTAGGGGGTCAATTTCCCGTATGTTTGCGCAAAAGTGAAGACTTCACGAAAACTTAGGTACAGATGTATTCCTGAAAGCGATCTACCAGAGGTGAAGACCTCACAAATTAATAGTTTCTCACTTCCACATAAAAGGGTGAAGTAAACCGATCATGCAATGTGTGAAAAATCCTCAACTTCGACCCAAAATAAATTAACAAATTAATTTAAACCAAACACGAATACATAATGCAAGAAAGGATCGTAAGTTAAATTTAAACCACATTCTCAATTTTCAACAAAAGACCAAAAAATAATCGACTCACTACTTGACTCTCTTACTGTTCCCCAGCAAAGTCACCGAGTTGTCGAAACCATTTTTTTGGAAAAAAGTCCCGACTTTTATTTTAAAACCGAAAATGGAGTCACAACCAATCATTTTTAAATAGGTGCGATTGTGTCACCTTGAAATATATTTAAAATTATTAAAATCATTTTGGTCTTCGAAATCAAAAGAAAATGGGTTTAGGAGTCAGTTACGCATGAAGAAGGATTAACACCCTCATATGCCCAAAATTGGTACCTAGTCAATTATTTGATGTCTTAGTATTGAAAATATAGAAATTGAAGAAAATTTAAAATGTGATCCTTAAACGAGTAAATGGAACAATTTGATAATATTTTTTTAAAAATTTAAATCTCCCAAAAAATTATCTTTTATTTCGAGTTAATTGAGAAAAATCACGTCCCTAAGTTAGGGGCACGATATTTCGAGTCCTCGAAAAATAAAAATCATTTATCTATTGATTAAAGAAAATTTAAAATGTGATCTTTTAATATATAAATGATAGATTTTGGCGTCGTTTAAAAATTAAATTTCACGAAAAACGATCTTTTATCTCGAGTTAGTTGAGAAATAAGTCACATCCCGTAAGTTAGCAACACAATATCTTAGGTATTCGAAAGTAAAGAACCTTTATTGATTAATTAAAATATACACTCTTTAGGTTTAAATAGGGTATCCTATTAGATAGGTTTGAATATAAAATCGTACCTCGTAAGATGGAGCACAATTTTATCGAGTCCTTAAGTAACGAACATTGTCTCGATTTTAACCTTACATGTACAATATATATGTATACAAAAATAAAAAATAAAGAAGGAATAAATAAATAAATAAAAGAGTGAGTAAAAGATTAAGTTGTAACTTAAAAGAAATTCAAAAGTGGAAAAATGTGAATAACGAAAAATAAATAAAAACAAAACTAATAAAACACCAAAATAAATAGAAAAACAATGAAATATAAAACAAATACAAAAAAAAAAAACAAAGGACTGAATTGAAGTGAAAAGAAAATATAGAATCTAAATTGTAAAACAAAAACAAAAGATAAACAAACATATGGAGGATTAAATCAAAATAATATAAACAATGTAGGGACCAGAGTGGAAATTTTCCCAATCAGTACAGGTGTTATTCCCCAAAAGGGTTCAACGATTGGTCAAAGGATGAATCCACAACAAATTAAAGTTAAAGGGAAAATTTTAAAAAAAATAAAGAGACACAAGGACGAAATTAGAACACCAACCAAAAGCGGAAGGACCTCGATGGAAAATACCCCCTTTTTTTTGGAAACACTCGGATCCTGAGGTGGGTTTGGGTCTAATTCGGGCATAAGGACTAAACGACACTGTTTTGGAGTCGTGCAAACAAGGCTAAAAGGACATTGTTTTGCATCATTATACTAGTGAAAGTTTTCACTTCAAAATTCATTTCACCCTCCATTTTAAAAAAACCTCAAAAAACATCTTTTTATTCTCTCAAACAGTTCTTTCGTCTGGCCCTTGGTTCAGTCTTCGACTGCCAGGGCTACCAGTCATCAACGATGGAGACCACTACCTACGATGGTCGAGAAGTCGAAAAGGCACCCCTTTTTCTCCTTTCAATCCCTAGAACTTAGATTTATGGTTAAAATATTTCAAAATCAACCCTAAAACCCTTAAAAATAAAAACTTTCAATCCCCTTTTATATATTTTTTTGTTTTTTAAAAAAAACTCTATACACGATCATTAAGGGATTCGGAGGAGACCTCGGGTTCCAAAGATGCTACCTTCATCGGGGTAGTCCTTCAACCACTCACGGTGGCAGTGGTGTTCGAAAAAACCTAAAGCTTTCTATTTTATTTATTTTTTTATAAATACTTTTTATTTTCAGAATAAATAATGAAAATATGCATGAAAAATAAAAAACACCTTTGAAATTTTTCTTCAATTGCTACTGCTTTTTTTTTTGTATTTCTTTGTAAATAATTACAATGATTCATTGTGGCTTTTATAGCCGATTGAAAATACATAATATTAGTTTCTCCTTTGTTTCTCTATTTTTCTCTGCTTTTATTTTGCATGGTTCATCGACGGTGGCAGCACATTTTTTAGGTCAATAATGGTGATGGCAAAGGGATCTCGGGGTGTGGGTGCATCGATTTGTGTGTCCGTTGACGTGACAAAGGAGGTGCGACGATAGATGGCTTTGGGGAATTAGGGTTTCTAGTTTACTAAAATTTTTAGTTTGGTGGGCTTGGGTTGTAATGGGTAATTGGGTTAGGGTTTGTTTTTATATTTTTTGTAAAATGGACTTTACTTTTTTTATTTTTAGACTTTGGTTTTTATTTGGGTTTGTTTTGGGCAGGATGAAAATTGGCCACTACACATGAGACTGCGATTTGAGACTGAGTTATATGTGATATCATGTCATTGTGTGCTCATGGGTTGGGTTTGTACAGTGGAAGACATGGTTATCACCCCTTCAAACAGCTGACAGTAAAACCACACTGCGATTGGTGATGTTTGGTTGGGGAGGGGTTCTGGGGAACCTCTCCATTTCGATTGGTGTGCTGGAGTATGAGTGCATTGCATTAAGTATGTGTTTGTATGGTATTGAGCTGTATTGTGGTTACTTTATATGCTATGAAATTTACTGTGATAATATAAATGAGGATGTATACACTTTAGAGACACAATAGGCTCTTTAGCTCATTCCCCAATAGCTTTTCTTTCAGATACTATGGACTTAGGCAACTTGGAACCCGGAGAAGCTCATTTATATTTATTTCATCTCCTTTTACTATTTTGGTATAAGTTATTTTGGGATTTTCATACTATGTTATCATTTTATTTTGGGGTTGTAAAGTCAATTTAAATTTGGGTTTTTTTTATGTTCATTTAGATATTTATTGACTATTCAATTAAATTATAATTTATATTTATATATTTACTTATATATGAATGATTATGGATTTTGAAATTTCGTGACGGTAAAATTACAACAGTGACTCTCTAGATCCGATCATATCTTCTAGGCCAGGTAAAAGGGATTACATTTTCCTTCAATCAACTAGTCACTTCTCCTGTTGGATCTCTCAATCGTCCACCAGCATAGCAAGTCGATAGAGACTACTTATCGCAATATGTCACAGTCTAAACTGGTTTGGGGAAAAGGTTGTCACGGATAGGCAATACCAATTTTGGGTTCATTCCCACCTAAATGATGTTCGAGGGTTGTCAGGCCTAGTGTTTGTTTTATTTTTTCCTTTCCCAAATAGCTGATCTAAAATGTAAAATCCCTATTTAAACAACAATTACATAATCATACTTCCACTCCCTAATTTCTAAAATTGGAATTAGCTCCTCATGGTTTTCTTAATCATAATGAAAACAACGATATATATAAAAACATATAATTGAATAACTCAAATGAAAATGAAACTTTAATTGTATTGGCAATTTATCGGGAAAAATTCCTCTAGCGTTTATGTGAGTTTTACAATCTCGTTTCTAAATGAAAATACAAAACAAAACTAAAAGCTAAGTCAATGGTGTACTTAAACCTAGTGCTAAGGGTCCTATTTATAGCATTGGTCGACTTTTTTCATTAACCCTAGGTTAGCTACCGTCCTTCATGTTTAAGTCGCATTGCAAAGACGAAAACGCCCTTCGTTCGATGCAAAGTTGCATGCTGGGGTTGATGTCGCGACACACCAAGTCCTATGTCGCGATGAAGCTAGCAGTCTCCTTCATCCTCGCTACTAGTCCCTTTGTTGCGACATGGAGCTCCCTATGTCATGATGAAGTGGCCAGTTTCACTTTTGCTCAGCTGTTAATGGTTTCCTGCGCATTCACAAAGCAGGTTAGCTAATCTTTAGGTCTCATTTGGCCTTAACAGCAATAAAATAACCTTTTAGCACAATTTATTGGAAAGATAAAAACATAAGAGAAAAAACTTTATTTCAAGCTCTTCAAATGTGAAAACTAGTTCAATCTGCTAAGTATAAAATCGGTAGATCAATATCCCACAAAGATGCACTTTTGAGATTTGGGTTCGAGCTTAGTAGATGCCTAATGTTTAGCATAAGCTTCACAACCCCAAATATTTATGGAAGACATACTAGGACACTTCTTAGTCCACATCTCATTTGGTGTCTTTTGAACTGATTTAGTGTTAAAATAATTGTTTCAAGTGCATGTCCTTAAAATGAATTAGGAAACAACATGACTCATCATTGATCGAACCATGTCTAATAGTGTTTGATTTCTCGTTTCAAAAACTCCATTCCATTATGGAGTACCAAGATGTGTAAGTTGTGAGACAATCTCACATTCCTTCAAAAACTCATCAAACTCAAAGCTTAAGTATTCTACTCTTCCATCTGATCGAAGTGCCTTAATACTTTTACTTAGTTTGTTTTGTACTTCACTTTTAAATTCCTTGAACCTTTTAAGGGTTCGGATTTATGGCGCATAAGATAAATATACTCGTATCTACTGAAGTCATCAATGAAAGTAATCAAGTATTGAAAACCTCCCTTGGCTTGTTTGTTCATTGATCGACATACATCACTATGTATTAAGATCAATAAATCATTGCTAGCTCACTTTTACTATTAAAATGAGTTTCAGTCATTACCCAACAAGAAGGACTCACATATATCAATTTGTTCAAAAACAAAAGAATCCAAAAATCCATCTTTATGGAGTTTTTGATATGTACTTCTCACTTATATGGCCCAAACAACAATGCCAAATATAAGTTTGATTAGAGTAATTTATTCTTGATCTTTTAGTATTTATGTTTGAAATGAGCATATCTTAATCTAAAATATAGAGGCCATTTACTAATTGTGTTGAATCATAGAAAACATTATCGAGATAAAATGAACAACAATTATCTTAATAATTATCTCAAAACCAATTTTGTCTAAACAAGAAATTGAAATAATGTTTCTAGTCAAATTGGCCACAAAATAACAATTCTCCAAAATTAAATCAAGTCCACTAGGCAATGATAAAATATGTGTTCCTACAACTAATGCAACAACTCTTGCTCCATTCCCAACATGTAGGTCCATAACTCCTTTAGCCAGATTTTTACTCCTTTGCAGTCTCTATACAGAAGTACAAAAATGAGAACCACATCTGATATTTAATACCCAAGAAGTATTTGGTGATAAATTAATATCAATAACATAAATACCTGAAGTGAACGCTCCTTTTTCCTTTGCCTTCTTGACCTCTTCAAGATAGGCAAGGCAATTCCTCTTCCAGTATTCAGTCTTACTGTAATGGAATCATTTTTATTCTTTAGAAATTTGTCATTTAGGTTTCAATGCAGCTTTTCTTTTGTTGGGCTTGGCCTTGCCATTGTCCTTAGGCTTTGCCTTATCCTTAGTCTTTCCTTTGCCCTTGTCCTTGCAGACCATCAGAATAGGCTTAAGCCCATCCTTTTTCATGTTACTTTCAACAGTTCGTAACATGCTGACCAATTGTGGTAAAAGTCTTATTAATTCCATTCATGTTGAAATTAAGTTGGTAACCTTAAAACACTAAGGGATTATCATCATTTTTTCCTCTTTGATATCACATATTAAAAAGGAAAACCAAGATTATTCTCTTATTAACAGAGAAGGCAAATGAAAAGTTAGAAAAAAGAATTATTTTCTTTTCAAAAGAATATAGGATTATTCACTGATTAATAGAGAAGACATATGAAAAGTTAGAAAAAAGAAATATATTCTTTCCAAAAGAATATTAATTTTTATATCTTTTATATTTTGATTGAAATTAATTAATATAAATATTTATATTAATAAATTCGGTAAATTATATACAATTAATATTTTGTATGAATCTAATTAATATATTAATTATATTATTTCCAAAAGAATATTAATTTTCTATGTCTTTTGTATTTTGACCTAAATTAATTAATATAACTATTTATATTAATAAATCTAGTAAAATATAAACAATTAAAATTCTGTCTGAATCAAATTCATATATTAATTATATTCTTCCCAAAAGAATATTAATTTCCATGTCTTTTATATTTTGATAGAAATTAATATTAATTGTTTATATTCATAAATTCAGTAAAATATATATAATTAATATTTTGTATGAATCAAATTCATATACTACTTATATTGTTTCTAAAAGAATATTAATTTTGATGTCTTTTATATTTTGACCGAAATTAATTAATATAACTATTTATATTAATAAATTCGGTAAAATATATACAATTAATATTTTGTATGAATCAAATTCATATATTAATTAAATTATTTCCAAAAGAATATTAATTTTCATGTCTTTAATATTTTGACTAAAATTAATTAATAGAACTATTTATATTAATAAATTCGGTAAAATATATACAATTAATATTTTGTATGAATCAAATTTATATATTAATTTTATATATGTTCACTATTTGTGTACATCAAGTTTGTACATAAAATGTGTTTAATATTTAACTATAAAATTAAATTAATTCAACAATTAATTTAATTCATGTGACAACTAAATATAATAACAAATGTATTTGGATTTTGTTCGTTTCAACTATAGGATGGGATCCTGTAGGCTCTTGTAACATTGATAGTAATACTAGAACGTTTCTAACATTACAAGTAATAAGTGACATCTAGCAATGTATCATTGTCACCCAAGTTAGAAGAACTCGTGATTCAACATAACCTTTTTGTGATAATCTTTTCATGTATTATATCCTTTTATCCTTAATATCTAGATTGGGCACAAGTCTTGGAATAGTCACACTAGTATAGTCCAATCTCATATTTCTTAATTTTCTTAGCATGTTACAATAAACAAATAAGTGTGATATCTCATATCAACTTATTCAAGGATGACCATGCATTCCTAGTCTCAGTGCATCAAGAGGTCTAAGATATTGCTCCCATTATGTAGGAGGGATAAATCCTATCTTGATCAATCATATCCCACTACATGGATTATGGTATATCCAACATAAATCTTTATAATACAACCTGTTACGGTAGACATTTTAACTGTATCAAAATATATGACTCACAATCTTAGGACAATGATGGTCTAAAGTTTGAGTATCATATACATAGTGATCATTATGAGTAATATTGTAACTATTACATAATAATCCAAGAAACATACTCATAGAGGGTCAGTCCAATATGTTGTTCTCTAACACATATTCCTGTATTGATTTTGAGATCCCTATGTCAGTGACAACTTTTTTTTCATCAATCAACTACACATTAGTCTTAATGCATTATTGTTGTCAAGCCCACAATAATACTTGACTAAGGACCTTTTAATAATAATTATATTTTCTTAGGACTTCATTACAATTCTATTTATTTATATACATAGAAAAAGAAACTAAAATAATAATGGCAATGCCTTATATTAATAAACAAGGTAAAACGAGTCATCTCATGATTGGTCTTTGGGCATGCTCTAACATTTATGAGCTCACAACACAACGAATGCCTTAGCCAGATTATGTACATGCACACCAAGAGTAAATCCCTTCACCAGCATATCATTAACGTAAACCTCAATGTTTCGCCCAATCTACTCATTGAAAATTTTTTTCACAAGCCTTTGGTAGGCCGTACCTGCAATTTTCAACCCAAAAGGCATAACACGGTAGCAAAATAACCCTTCCTCCGTAAGTAAAAGTTGTTTTCTCTCGGTCTTCTAGGGCCATGGATATCTAATTAATACCTAGAAAAAGCATCTATAACACTCATGAATTTATTACTGGAGGACACATTGACTAGCCTATCAATCGAAGGCAAAGGAAAACTATCCTTTGGACAGACTTTGTTAAGATTTGTGAAATCTATTCACATTAGCCATTTACCACTAGCCTTCTTCACCATTACAACATTTGAAACCTAATCAGGATATTCAACCTCTCTAATGAACTCTGCTGACAACAGCTTTCCAACTTCAAGTCTTATGGCTTCAACAACCTGTGGAACAAATCTTCTTCTCTTTTGCTTCATTGGCTTAGCTTTGAGCAAGACATTCAACTTGTGAACAATCACCTGAGGGTCCATTGTTAACATATATGTAGCTGACCAAGCAAAGATATCAACATTTTCCTTTAAACATTGAATCAAACTATCTTTTTCCTCACTTTCCAATGTAGACAAAATTTTTACCACCTTGTCTACATCATCATAAAATAATTGCAAAGTCTCTACAGCCTTCATTGCCTCTAGCTTTTCACTCTTTCCTTGCTTCTGTTATCCAAATTGTCCATTTATGTCTGCTGGCTGCTAACTCTGCCATTGTTGTACTTGCTCACGTGTTTGCTTCATTGATAACATATGGCACTGCCTAGCTGTTCTCTAATTTGACTGCATATACCCCACCCCCATTCTTGTAAGGAACTTTATCTTCATGCAGATCATGGCCACCATCATATTAGCCATCGTCATAATTGGATGCCCAAAAATAGCGTTATATTCCATAGGATGACCTACTACAAAAAAATTGGACATACTCCGTGGTAGTATGCTCACCATCCCCCAAGGTAACAGGCAAAGTGATACAACCTTTCACCTCGATAGGGTGGTTCACAAAACCATACAATGGGCTTACCCTCTTTAGTGCTTGCTCTTTCAGCCTCATTTTTTGGTATGCTTCCTACATTAATACTTTAACGACACTACCACTATCCACTAGTATCCTCTAAACCTCAAAACCTATAATGGTTGTAAAAACTACAATCGAATCATTACCCTCTTTATCACAAACTAACTCTTTATCCTCATTACTAAAATCTACCCTTCACTTTTCCTATTGGCGAAGCCTCTTTAAAGAACTTACTGACATGACCCTTCTAAGATGCACTTTCCTCTTTGTATTGGAGGTCGCCCAATCCTAATAAGTTCCAACTATTACATGTATCATTCCTCTCACCTTTTGTTTGCCCATAGCTTTAGCTTTTGAACTCTGCCCAAGTTGTTTACTACCTTGAGCCAAAAAAATCCTTGGACTCACCATTCCGAATCACTTCATCAATAATGTCTTTCAAAGAAGTACATTCTTTAATTTTATGACCGCTATCTTCATGAAAGCAACACCTGTCTCTTACATTTGACCTTCTTGCATTATGCCCAAACTTTTCACCTAATTAAGAATATACACACGTGTAGCATTCAAGGGAGTCTAAGTTTCAAATTTACCATAAGAAGGGTACCTTCTCGCATGCTCAGGCTGCAATCTCTAAAATGCTCTGGGTGAATCACCTTATGACTGCGCTTTCTGCTATCCACTTCCCTATACACGTAAAGCCTGAAAAGATGCACCTTGACGACTGCGAACTGCTTCTCTATTCCTAAAACTCCTATCATCCCTCTAAAACATGCCATAGGTTGTTCTCTTAATCTCTTCCGCCTCTACAAATTTGTGAGCCCTTTCATATAAATCTGCCAAGCTTTGTGGTTTATTATCAGTGAATGAATATTGTACTTTCTCATTCAAGACTCCCACAATAAAATCATTAATAGCCCACTGATCTTCTAGATTCTTCGTGTTTAACATTGCTACATGAAAACGTTTAACATAATCTTGCAAACTTTCCTCTTCTTTCTACTTAATAGACATCAGACCCATAGGTGTTTTCATTATTGTTCTGTGCACTTGAAATCTACCCAAAAGCATCTATCCTAGCTACAAAAAACTTTGAATAGAACCTTATGGGAGGGATAAATACTAACCATTTGCACTTTCTGATAGCATTAGAAATGACCATTAAAATCTCCCTGATTAGTATATACTTTGTTTCCTTTGTATTACATTTAGCATTCATTTTTAGCATTTTCTACTTAGTATTTGCATTTTCTAAAACAGTGTCGTATGGTCTTACTTTCTTTCATTTTATCCCTTTTTGCGCTACTAATGTCATTGTATTCAATATCAGTTGTGTCTAAAGTTGTCAGCACAGGAATCCACCTTAGAAGATCAGAACAGGAAAGCATTCAGAGCTGTCGCCACAAGTTTGGTATAGAATTGCAGCCAAATATGTCACCACATGAATACTTTTACATTCTACCTGGGACTTTACGCTACTAACATATCTAGAAGCACCAGCGCAGGAAATGTCAAGTTGTCGCAACAAAAAAAAATCATAATTTGCGTCTAGAGATGTCTCGACAATCTGCAACTACCTAATGCACAAACTAGATCTGCATCAGTGCATAGTTGGCAATAAGAAAACTTGTACAGTTGCAAAAAGGGAGTTAGGTATGAGAAGGGGGTAGACTTGTACTTTCCAGTTGTTATAAATAGAGCGAAGAGAGAGAAGATCATCATCAAGTTGTGAAGAAAATAGTTCCACAATTCTCTAAATCTTTCTTAAAGGAGCTGCCATGGAAGCTTAACTTCCCAAGAGGGTGATCTGATGCGATAAGGAGGCGACTACTCCTGACGAGGAGTGCCTAAGTGCGACGTAAGAGAAGCATTTACGGAAGGATTCTAGTAGACTAGGAATAGCATGCTTCAATTTCTTCTTTAATTCCTCTTGAATGTTGATGAATTCTGTTGACTATTAATTAAGCATGGAAGTACCTATTAATGTTAGAACTCAATTCTTCTTATCTGTTTATATTTGGATTTTTAATTGTTTGACCATGGAAGTACGATTGCAGTCATAGTCACTGGAAGGTACGGTGACAAAGTTAGATTAACAACAAGACAATGGAAGTTGCCTGGGGTAATAAGGAATTCTGGCCACTTGTACTTGAGTGCGAAGCATTGCCAACACTAAAAGGTGAGGTAATTGTGAGCACTTGGGTCTTTGTTAAACAGGGAAGTCGATAACTATAAGATCTCATTAGAACTTAATTATGGCGACAATTCATCTATCAATTACCTTGTTGTCACATTTAGCGTTGCCAACTTGTTAAGTCAAGGATCCCTCCATTTCTTTACACTTGATCTATTTCTTTTAATTTTTTGAATTACATTTACAAACATCTTCAACAAATAATTCATTTTCTGTTAAATTGCTCTGACATTTTATGTTATAATTGCATTGACAAATTTAACTCTTTTATTAGTACAGTTTTAACTAAATTGCGGTGACATTACTCTTAATAGTTCTTTCATTTGAACTCTAGTTTCTTCGACAAATTTAAGCAACAAGAACACCATCCTCGTGGGATCGATATCCGACAGATTCACTTTTGTCTACTATACTTGCATCGACAATGTCCGCTTGCACATAAATGCTGTGACATTTACAGGTCGATCACTTCGCTTAAGGGTCATTGAGAAAGCTTTACACTTTGCTACATCAAAGGGTCCCAACACATTCATATAATTGTTGTACTGAATTAAAATTTGATTAGAGTAACATGTCTTCAGAATTTCTCCATAGGGACCTTAAAATTTGACGGTAAACTCACAGCTGCAACCTCAGTAGCTAAAGGATAATAGGAATAGAGTAACCAATCAATGTCCTGAGAATTTGGATGCAAAGCTCGCACATCCCTCCGCGAAGCATCCATCTCGTTCTGTCAAGGTTTTGCATGCAACCCAAAAACATCTTCACTATCATTTCTATTACCATGAAGGTTAGAATTATGAGATTGTACCTTCTTCTTGAGTTCTTCATTTTATCTCAATAACTCTTGCTAAAACCTTGTTGTTGCTCTTACCTAGCTCTTTGCAAAGTTATTTACTCTCTCATCAACCTCATTTTTTCTTGAAGAGCAATAAACTATTGTGGGGAGGCTTCCTGGCCAAAAGGATTTCCATAACTAGCAAGGGCATTCAAGTCCAAAGAGTTTGAGGCTCCAGCATGAGCCAAGTTACCCACGTTCTCTATTCGATCTACAAACCAACCAACGAATAAATATGTCTCACTATGTTGATTCCCAACACCAGAGTTCCCAAGCTTTTAAGGAAAGAAATCAATGGGGAAATCGTCACCAGAATGAGCTATCTTTAACTGAAAATCTGATATTCTCCACTCTCACTTCACCAAATTGTTGAGTATTTTGATGTGAGCCCTCTTGGTGATGAGAATCGAGCATTTATATGACATGGTTACTATTCATTGAAGTGATATCTTAGGTAGGCTCCATGCATGTCAACACATATGTTATCCTAGACTTAACACGTGTTCATCAGTCCGCGCGTTTGACTTCGCACCCTCTACTTTGCGAGCACCCAAGGACACGTGAACTGGGCTCACAAGCTCTCCTCGCAAGCCATTGACTTATCCACTTGGTAAGGCCCAAGGTCGGGTCGGTAATTCGGGTTATATTCGGGTTTCTAGTTGGTAATTGACCATAACACTTAATTCATATATATTTTATATAATTTATTACAATTATTTTATTTTAACTTAAATTAAATCAATTTATTTATTTATAAATTGGATCAGTATATTTTTCATCCATTTATATAAGTATTTAACTTAAATTTAATATTATAATTATTAAATTTATAAACATCTCTACTAGTTAAATTGGAAAACTAAGAAAATGTATAATATATGCCTTGATAGAGAGCTTACGTGAGCCATGACGCTTAATTGGACAAAACTGAAAGAAGAGTTTTTGCACTTCCAAAGCCCATCGTTTTCAATCATAATTATGCATTTCACATTGTGGGAGTAGGTTTTCCTTTTTAGTATGTCACACCACTATTCTAAGCTATTTTATCACTCAATTTTTAAAAAAAATAAAATGTTGGTCAAATTAACGAGTTTGTTATTAGGTAAACTATCAACTACCCCTAAATTTTGGTTAAAGATACATTTTAATTATTCATAAAAAATAATATTTTAATTATTCAACTTTTAAAAATTACATAATATTATTAATCTTATCAAATGGTTACATTTTTGTTAATCTACTGTTAACTACCATTAAAAAAGTAGCATTGCATCTTAATTCAAATGGTTAATAGTTAATATGATCCCTGAATTATAGTTAAAATATCATTTTGATATTTTTTAATTTTTCGTAACAATAATTGTAAAAAAGTTTAAAAAAATCTTTTCAATAAATAAAAATTCATATAAAAAAAATCAATTGTAGCAAGAAAAAGCCAAGAATTTTGCAGCTAATTTTTTCACATCCAATCTCATAAAAATCATGGTCTCGAACTTTCACAAACAAAAAAATTAAATATCCATTCACTTTGATCCTACTCATTTTTTTCATTTGTTTTGCTGTTTTTTTTCTCTCTTCATTTTTCATGCAGATCGACGTTGACTTCACTCTTCTTAGATCAGTAAAAATAATATATATGTGTTTTATTTATGGCTGAAATTAAAATCTTGACTTGAAATTTGAGAGCAAAAATGGTAGGTTTGGAGAAATAGAAGAGTACTTTGTATTATAAATTTTAAAAATCCAAAATTTCATAACAAATGTTACTCAAAAACTCAATCAAACTAATAACTAGAGTTACAAAAAATAAATGATGGGCTTAGAAAAAAAGTAGGGCATTTTTATTATAAATTAAAAAAAAAGATTCTCAAATTTTAAAAATTTAAACTTACCAAAGAACCCAAACAATATAATAGAACAATTTGCTCTACTCTCTTGCTCTCTTCTTTCGTAATTTCTTTCTCCTTTTTTTTTTCATAATTATCAGAAAAATCTTGAAGATCAGAATGGCGTAGCTAAGAGAAGGAAAAAACCTTGCTTGACATGGTTCGTTCAATGTTAAGCTATTGACAACTCCTACTTCCTTTTGGGATATGCGATACAAACGGATTGTTATATTCTGCATAATGTGCCAACCAAGTTTGCTTGTAAAACACCTTATAAATTGTGGCATGGAAAGAAACTTGCTCTAAATAACTTTAGAATATGGGGTTGTTCCGCACACGTTCTGGATAAGGATGCAAAAAAAGTCGGATGCACAGACAAAATTGTGCATGTTTGTAGGATATCCGAAAGAAACAAAGGGTGGATTATTCTACAATCCGAAAGATAATACAATTAGAGTTTCTACTCATGCTACTTTCCTTGAGGAAAGCTACATGGATAACTTTAAGCCTCAAAGTGGGAGTTGTAGAACAAGCACCAAGTTCAATTCTCGAGAAAGTTGTAGAAAGACCCACAAGCAATCAACAACATAGGGTAATCCGTCATAGTGGGAAAGTTTCTAAAACACCAGACATTTTCAGCTATAATGGTAGTATTTATAATACGGAAGTCAATTATTAGGATGATAATCCACTCACTTACGAGGAGGCTATGGAGGACGTTGATTCCAAGCTCTGAAAATAGGCCATGGATGTCGAGATGGATTCTATAGAATCTAATACGGTGTGGGAACTTGTAGACTTTCTAGTTGAGACTAAACCCATAGGGTGTAAGTGAGTCTACAAGAAAAAGATAAATGTGGAAGGGAAAGTGGAAACATAAAAGCTAAACTTGTAGGGAAAGGCTGCACACAAAAAGAAGACATCGATTACAATGAGACCTTCTCTCCTATAGCCATGCTCAAGTCAATCCGTATACTCTTATCCATTGTCGTTTCTCTTGATTACGAGATCTGGCAAATGGATGTCAAGACAACATTCTTGAATGTCTACCTTGATGAGACCATTTACATGGCTCAACCCACTGGCTATGTTGCCCAAGGAAAGGAGTAGAAAATTTGCAAATTGATAAGATCCATTTAACAGCCCGATTTTCAATGGTGTCAAAAACAGTGGTTTCAGGACCACAACTCTGATGAGTCAAGTTATAAATATTAATTATTTAATATTTATGATGTCTTTTGAGTCATATTAAATTTTGGTTAAGAAATTTTATGGTTTAGATAGTTAATTAAGTGAAAATGATTAAATCGTAAAAGGTGCAAAGGTCAAATTGTTTAATTAGAAGGACCAAACAAGTAAATAAACCAATAGAAGTTAAGTGAGTGGATTTTCATGATATTTAAGTGATTATGGGTGAGATTAATTAGAGTTATAAAGGTTTAATCAAGTTTAATGATGAAAATCACAACATTTACAAAATTGTCATTAGTATATAAATTAAAATAAAGATATTAAAGATGAAAAATCATCATTTCCTTTCTTCTTCTTTCACACGGCTAAAGAGAGGAAAACTAGGGTTTTTCCATTTTCAAGTTTTGAGCTTTGATTTGGGTAAGCAAATGTCAACCATTTTTAGTAATTTTTATATTTTTGAGTCCTTATTAGCTTAATCTAGCTAACTCAAGGACTAATTTGTGATTCTATCAAATGTTATAAATTTTACCATTAATGGATGAGCTTTTTTTTGAAAGCTTATGCAAGTTTTATGAGCATGGTAGTTAGATTTGTTGATTTTATAAAGAAATTTTTGATGATTTTAAGGTTTAATGACTAGATTGTTAAAAGAGTAAAAGTATATGTATTTGATGTGAAATAATTGCATGTAGGAATTGAGGAAGTACCCATGAATATTCGGCTACTATGGGTTTTAATGAAAGATGGTTATTTTGCATGTTTAAGGTCTAAGGATTAAATTGAATAAAAATGAAATGTTAGGAGTAATTTCATAAATTTTCCAAAAAATTAAATGTATGAAATGGTTTAAATTTCATAATTTAATAAGGAAATTTAATAATTTTTTGTGTTAGATCAAGATCGTGCTACAGATTAAGAAAAAATGAAAATCGTGGAATAGTCCCTAGAGCTTAACACTAACTGCAAATTAGTCCAGTAAGTTTGTATTGTTAAATTTCATATTTATATTGCTAATTATGTTTATCTTGGAAGTTCTTTGGATGATATGACACACGGAAGACTTGGCGACTACTTCGATGGAAAGCTTACGTCTCGATTAGAGCGTAATGCTATGTGAATGCATACTTCTCGGTTAGAGCGTATTGCTATGTAATTTCTTACGTCTCGATTAGAGCATAATGCTAAGAGATTGCTTACTCTCGATTAGAGCGTAATGCTACGTGATTGCATACATCTCGATTAGAGCTTATTGCTATGTAATTACTTACGTCTCGGTTAGAGCGTAATGCTAATTGACTACTTATGTCTCGGTTAGAGCATAAGCCCATTTCAGCTCAAGAGGAGCGGTATTCTCATAAACAAGGCTCGAATGAATTATGTCATTGCAAGACACTTGATGTTGTGGTAAATTATGCTTACTTGCGAACTTACTAAGCTTAGAAAGCTTACACATGGATTTATTGTTGTTTTGTAGATTTCGTTTCGCTAGTTGAAGGTAGGATCACCTCGAAGAAAATCACACTATCTCGAAAGCTCGTTCGATAGACTTTATCTCACTTGCTTTTATGGCATGTACTACGGATTCTACTTGGTTGTTGGGAATATTTGAAACCAATTTTGATGATATGTATTATGATGTCAAGTTGGTACTTTGCATTAGTTGTTAAGTTTTAAGTGAATTGTTGAAACTACATATCTTGTTATGTAATGTATAAAGTAATGAGTTTACTTATTAGATGTTTGTTAGTCAATGGTATGATAAGATTGGAAGCCTTATTTACCTTATTTTGATGTATGATTATAGGTCAATGAACTATGTCAAGTTAGATACATTTTAAGTAGGTTTTGAGAAGATTGTACATATCATTTATGGAGTTTCGCAGGTACACACGGCCTAACACATGGGCCAATACACGGGCGTGTGCCCTAGGAAAAATAGGTGCAGGGTTTACATGGGCTACACACGGGATTGGACACAGTCTTGTGGCCCTATTTCAAACTGGCACATAGTTCAGCACATGGTTTCACACACGAGCGTGTAAGGTTATTTCGCATGTTCACACAGCTTGTCACACGGTTTGTGACACGGCCGTGCATGGGTAATTCGTGTATGCACACAGTCTGGGGCACGGTCGTGTGACCACTGTTTTGATAAATTCTATGATTTGTTATCTATTTCGCAGTGTTTAATCAAGTCCTTATGAATTGAGTTGATAAGCTAAGTAAGAATGATGAATTAGAATTGAATGTATAATTATATCATGAAAGTTACTGATATAAAATGTGATTACGTAATTGTATCGAGACATAGATGTTAGTAGCCTCGGAACCCTAACCAATGACAGTGTCGGGTTTTAGGTGTTACAATCCATTTATGGACTTAAGCAGGCATCCTACTCACGAAATAAAAGATTTGATCAAACACTCGAGACTTTTGGGTTTGAGTAAAATGCTGATAAACCTTGTGTTTATAGTCGTATAAAGGACAAAAATCTAGTTGTCTTCGTTACATATGTCGATGATATTCTACTTAGTGGAACATGTAGGAGAATTGTCATTGGTTAAACTATGGTTATCTCAACAGTTTAACATGAAGAAATTGAGTAAAGCTAGTTATATTCTTGGAATTCAAATCCTTAGGGATCAAAAGAATAAAATGATATCTCTATCATAAACATCATACATCGATAAGGTATTGGAACAGTTTGTAATGACTGATACGAAGCCAGGTGCTCAGCTAACTGCATCAGATTTTCATCTTTCTTGGACGATTGTCCTAAGATAGTAGAAGAAGACAACATATGAGTAAAGTTACAAATGCTTTGACAGAAGTCTTATGTATGTGATTCTTTGCACATATCCAAATATCAGTTTTACATTGGAATGGTTAGTCGATATCAAGTGAATACTGGTCTCAGGCATTGACAAGATGTAAAGCATATTTTAAGGTATCTTAAAAGAACCAGGGATTATATGCTTGTTTATTTTAAGGAGAACCTTACTCCTATTGGATAAATAGACTCAGACTTTCAAACCTCTAAAGATTTGAGGAAATTAACATCGGGAAGTGTAGTAGTATTACGCGATGGAGCCATAATATGGAGAAGTGTAAAGTAATTTCCACAACTGAATATACTATGGAGGTCAAGTATATGGTTGCTTCTAAGGCAACTAAAGAAACGATATGGCTTTGAAAGTTCTTAACCGATCTTGAAGTCATTTCTAGTATGGAAAAATCTAAAACATTGTAATATGATAATAGTGCTGCAATAGCTAATACCAAGGAAATGAGAAGTCATTAGAGGACATGAGAAGTCATTAGAGGACGAAACACATTGATTGAAAGTATCACTTGATACAAGAGGCAATAGTCAAAGGAATTGTATATGTGGTGAAAGTAGCTTCTGAAGATAACCTTGCGGATCCGTTTAGTAAGACTCTTGTAACTAAGAGGTTTAACAAACACGTCGAGGATATGAGAATGTGAAACATGACACATTTACTTCACTGTTGCAAGTGGGATATTGTTGGGAAAAGTACCCATATTGTAGTAAACATGTGATTGTTTTCTATGTATTTAAATGATGAATAAATAAATAAAGTTAATATCACATTTAACTGTTATATCTTTTGTGTTTTTGTCTTTCATGTTTTGCGTACATAAAAAATAGTAACAAGCAAATATTAGCTCATTGATTGTCTAAATTTAAACGGATGATAAGTGGAACTATAACAACATTTACATTGCAAAAATGACAACTTATTTTAGTAGATAATCTAAACGAGTCTATAATACTTAAAATTTTGTCCAAGTCCATCAATATTTGAAAAAAGCTAACTCAAACACATTTTAAGTATGTTCATATTATTTTTTAAAAAAAATAAAAATATATTTATATCATTTTTAATTTAATATTTAATAATTTTATTTTTATTTATTAAAATTTTATATATAATCATCTTAACATTTTTAATGTTTACATTACAACTATAACTTTAATTCTTATGTATTATAAATTACATAATATAAAAATATAATATAATATAAATCATTATAAACTTAAAAATCGAATTTAACTTGAGTTTTGAATGTTCAAGTACGAATTCAATTCATATATGTGTTGTTATATAGAAAGAGTTTTATATGTTATATAATAGATATACTATATATGTATGTAGTGATGGTGGTAGTGGTTGCAGGGATAAAAGATACGGCGGGGTAAAAAAGACAGAAAATAATGAATAATAGAGGGGAGAGACGGTAGAAATGATAATGGCGAGTTTGTAGTAGAGGCTCCAGCCCGGTAGGATTGAAGTCATTTGTTTAGGAGGCCTTCTTTCTAAAAAAAAAAAAAAAATTTAAATGTGTTTGTATTTTATGAAAATTTTTAAGAATTTTGTGATATTCTTTTTGGGAATAACATAAATTTTTTAAAATATAAAAAAAATTATAAAACGCAAAAACTAAAAATTCAAAAGAAAAATACCATAAATTTTTTTAAAAATTTTCATAAAATTTTATAAAAAAAACCTAAAATTTCAAACAAACACATTTTTAAGAAAAATATAAAATTTTAATTATTCAAGTTTCACATACTTATCATTTTAAAAAATATGTATTTATAAATTTTGAAAATAAATTATTATTTTTATAAATTTATAAATTTTAGTTTTTTAATGATATTTTTGAATTTTTAATATTTTTTATTTTAAGTAATTTTAAAAAAATTTGACAAGTGCATCATTAGTTTATTAAATTTTTTAATAAAAAATTGGATTGAAATAACGAGTTATACAAAATAAAAAGTCAAACCGATAGAAAAATAATTCAAATAACAAAGTGTTATACAAAATAAAAAATCAAACTGATTGAAAAATAACATAAATATCAAAGTGATAATTTAATTCTAGTATAAAGGACAAATAATTTAGTTCTTATACAAAATAAAAAGTTAAATTGATAGAAAAATAATACAAATACCAAATGATAATTTAGTTGTATACGAATAAAGGTATTAAGCAAAATTTAATTGGAAAATGAAAATAATTTTTTTTAAATTCGATTAAAATTAAAATTTAATTTTATTCGTAATATTATTTTTTTAATTTTTATTTTTTTATAAAAATTTAAAAGTATACATATAATACATCAAATATTAAAATAAATATTTCTCAACAAATTTAAAAAATCTTTATACTTAAATAACAATAAGATAAATGCAACTTAATAAATAAATACCTCTAAAATAGTAACAACATAATAATGAAGTAATAATAAAATAGTGATAAAAAGTGAGAAAAAAACAACAAAATAATAAAGAGTTTTTTTATTACAAATCCGGATCGGATTAAGATCAAACCAAAAAATTTTACTTTCAACCCAACACATCAACAACTCTACTATCTAAAAAAATTGATTCTATATAATCACATTTTTTAAAATGGAAAAACGAAAAGAAAAAGTGAAGATTTGCTGGGAAAATGTTATTATTTTTTTATTCTTTGGTTATATAATCATTAACATATCGATTATTAAAAAATTAAAAATAGTTTATTAATAAATTTTTAATATATTAATATTTCAAAATTATTTATTTTAGTCAATTAACCATTCAAGTGAGTAACAAAATATGATTTGTCACTTTTTCTATTGTTATAATAATAAATTTAATTCTAATTTTTATATTTTTATTAAATTAACCTTGTTTTTATATAAAAATTATAAATTTTTAAAAATTTAAAAATATATAAATACATAAAAATTAATATATATAATACATATAAATAAATAAATAATAGACAAAAAGTTTAAAGATATATAAAACTATAAATACATAAAAAAAAATTGAAATACTCTTCAAAAATTGCTACGAAGCAGAATTATTTCTTATTCAATTTTTCAAGAAAATTAGTGGAAGAATATGATATTGGAATCAAATAGCGAGGAATTCTGCGGTAAATCAAAGCAAGTTCAAAAACCCTTATTTTCATTTTCAAAATAAATTTTGCTTAATACCTCTTCTGTCATTCGAATAGAATTAAATTATCACTTTCCTATCAGTATTATTTTTCTATCAATTGACTCTTTATTTTGTATAGCTTATTATCTTATCCCGATTTTTTATTAAAAAAATTTAATTGACTAACAAAAAAATTTTAAATTAATTAAAAATTAAAAAAAATATTAAAAATTAAAAAATTAAAAATCCCTAAAAAACTAAAACTTGTAAAATTATAAAAAATAATAATTTATTTTTTAAAATTATAAAAAATATTTTAAATGATACGTATGTGAAACTTGAATAATTAAAAAATCATATTTTTTTAAAAAAATGTGTTTGTTTAGAATTTTAGGTTTTTATAAAATTTTATGAAAATTTTTAAAATTTTTATGGTATTTTCTTTTGATTTTTTTTCCTTTTATGAAATATTTTTTTATTTTTATGAAATTTATGTTATTTCCAAATAAAATACCTTAAAATTCTTAAATCTTTTCATAAAATCTAAAATTTTGTGAGAACAAACACATTTTTAATTTTTTGTTTAGAAAGAAGCCCTACTAAACAAATGAGTTCAACCTTGCAGGGCTGGGACATCTAGAAACTCTCCCTTATCACTTCTACCGCCTCTTCCTCTATTATTTTTACTTTTTGCCTTTTTACTCAGTTTAAAATTGTTTTTTAACATTAATATTATTATAAGTTTTTCATCATATCTGTTTTTTTTAATATAATACTTAGAATTATTCATAATTTTTTCTTAACATTTAAATAAAATTAATGTGCTTTAACCCGTATCTTCTTATACTGACAATAATACAAATGTCAATCAAATTAAAACTCAATCAATAATTTACCTTAAATTTTATCTCTCCGATATTTATATATTAAATAAGTATAAACTTTTAGAAAGTTTTTATTAAAGCTATGCTAAAATGATAGGAAAATATAATCATATTATGGAGCAAGATAAATGTAAAAGTTCAAACTTAAGATTATTTAAAATGGTAGGAATCGAAAGAAATACAGTGACTATATTCAATTTTAGAAAAATGAATCCAATAATTCATCACACATAAAAATCTTGCTGTGCTGTCTTGGATTTAAGCTCAAAAGCAAAAGAGTGTGTACGTCTCTTGTTTAATTCAAGGAGGTTCGTTTTCCCAGGTAAGTATGCCCACAAATTATAATAAGTTAAAACATTACTATTTACTAGAGTTTTTTTTATAGGTTTCCATCATTTCAAATGTTGAGGATCGATTCGATTAAACAACGAATAAATAAAAAATAATGGAAAAAATTAAGAAATTGAACACATAAATATAACATGGAAAAACTCCTTCGAAGAGGATAAAAAACCACAAGTAAAGATAATCTTACTATAATGGCAAAAGAATAAAAAGTACAAAAGATGAAGATAAAAACTAAACCTCGAAAACTCGAAAACAAAAAACCCACAAAACGTAAACACAAAATTAACCAAAAGTGTTAAGAGTTTTAATCTCTAATTGGTGTATTTCTAAAGTTGTAAAAGAGCCTATTTATAGGTTAAATTTCAAGGTCAAATAATATAAAATAATCTAGACTAATAAGAGTTTAACTAGAACAAATAAACAGAGTTTATTTGAAACAAATAGACAGAGTTTAACTCGAAAATTATTTCTCAAATTTGACTTGAAATATGAGTCATACTTAAAAAAGTCTCCACATTGACTTGTACTTCTACAATGCCATCTTTGCAAAAGTCCTCCACAGGCCTATCTTGAACTATACAAGGAATTAACTGAGTCGAATCTGTGCTTAGAAGCTGGAAGTCTTCCAGCCTTCGACTTGTGCACTGTCAAATGAAAACTAACCCGAGTCTGATTTTCACGAACATAGTGTCCTAACTTTTCAAAACCTGCATCTAAAAGAGAACCTCTCTTCAACAAAATAGTCATACTTGTTTCCCTCCTATGACTAAGTTATCTTCGCTCCAAACAAGTTGACTTCAACTTCGTAATGGACGAGGGACGTTCGATTTCATCGGTCATTGTAAAACCTTTCAGAATATAAAGATTGCCGGTCTTTTTACCTTTTAACAAAATGAGAGCCCCATTAGACACCTTAATGCCGATCGACTCGATGTTGATTCTGCAACCTTTTGAGTCTAAAATACTTAAGGAGATGAGATTCTTTCATAAATCAGGTACGTACCTGACATCTGATAGTGTCCTAATCGTACCATCGTGCATATTAATTTTAACGGTACCAATACCGATTACCTTACTGGATGAATCGTTTCCCATACGCACAACTCCACCTTCAATAGAACTGTATGTGGAGAACCATTCTCTGTTGGGGCACATGTGGAAAGAACATTCTGAATCTAGGATCCACTCGGACGTAAGCTTGGAGCTTTCGCTCGTTGACACTAACAAGAAATCATCACCACTTTCATCGGCCAAATTAGCATCAGCTAAATCTTCCTCGTTACTCTCAGCAGCTCTTTTATTTTGTAGTTTGTAACAATCTACTTTGACGTGACTTAATTTCTACAATAGCGACACCTTTTGTCTCTCTTCTTTGATGCTACCAAAACAGAAGCTTTCTTATCTGCCTTGCTATCTGAACCAAACTCATTGTCGAGTTTATCTTTGCTCAACAAATGACCCTTCACATCCTCGAATGAGAGCTTGTCTCTATTATAAATCAAGGTCTCCCTAAAAGACTTGTATGAAGGGGATAAAGAGCACAACAATAACATAGTCTAATCTTCATTGTCAATTTGAACCTCAACATTATTTAAATCATTCAAAAGAGTAATAAATTGACTGATGTTGTAACACCCCTATACCCGGTCCACACGTATAAACCCGGTACAGAAGTATTACAAACGAAGTCCGAGAAGCAAAATTGAGTGTAATAAAATTTTTCTTTTAAATGATGTGTATTTAAATCATTTTACTCAAAATATCACAAAATAATCAAGTATAATCAAAACCGAGACTTAAAACAATTTTAAAAATAGTAAAATATGAGTTTTGGTTCGAAATAAGGTAAACTATTGATACCAAATAATTGGTATCAATATTTTTTATAAAATATCGGTACCAAAAGTAAAAATCGAGACAAACAAGGTATTTTGTTAAATTGGTATCGATAGTTTTTCAGAGGTATCGATAATTTTCATCAATTTTGCATAAAAATAACTTTTAAGCTCAATAAAATCCTTTTGTAATAATTCCAACTCAAATAAACTTGTAGAAACAAATATAAAACATAAAAATACACATAAAAAACCTCTTAATAGAGATCAATCACAATTTTTCAATTATTTCTTCAAATACACAAAAATACCCCATTGTACATACCATTTCACACAAATAAATATATATTGTCTTGTAATCTTCGAATGTTGATGTGATTTGATCAGAGACACCTAATCTAATCTTAGCTTCTCGGAGATCTTGTACCTACACGTTGAATTAAACGCATTAAGCCGGTGAAGGCTTAGTAAGCACTACAAGGATAATTAATCATTCATCTTCTTTTAATTAATTCATTTTAACGCATATATAAATATTCATTCATGTAATAATATATACCTTTTATATACATAGCATTCAACTTACCACAATGACATATTTTACACTTTCATCCACTTTTCACGACTTAGTCATTTTAACCATAACTCACTTAGCTTATTTATCTACTTGGCCCATAGTAAACTTCTATAGAACCTATCGATAAACGGAACAAATGGGAAGTACCAAAGTACTAAACAGAGAGCACATAAGTGCTGGGCAACAGAAAGCACACACAGTGCAAAGTACTGAGCACCCAAAGTGCTAATCAGAGAGCACACAAAGTGCTAATAACGGAGAGCACGAGATGTGCTAAACGAAGAGCATGCTGGGGTTCCTTAATGGTATTCCACTAATATCACAATAATTCTAACTTGTCTACATGAGCATAAAATCTCATATAACAACATTTCACATAGTTAACATATTTCACTCCATAATTAAACACTAACACATCATCATGTATATTTCATTTATATTTTCTCAATGGCTTCCACAATATCACCTTCTTATCATATAGTCAATATTTATAATTAAACACATAATATTTCACATATATCATCATTTTATCACATATTTAACATCATATACCTTTTACTTTATTTTCACATTAATTTTTCAAAGTTGTCCACTTGAGTCAACAGTCACTAAATTATTTATATATTGAACTACAGAATTCAAAATTATTATCTTCTTGATGTTTCTGAAACTAGACTCAAATATCTTTTTGCCATAATAATTTCAGAATTTTTAATTTAGCCAATTTGTACAGAAAATTCTTTCAATTTACCCCATCTCTGTAGCTTGACAGTTTCGACATTTCTTTACTAAAAATTAATCATCTTTTAATACAGGGATCTAATGATGTTCCCTTCTATTTTTTTGAAAAATAGAATCATTAAGAATTTAACCATATAAATTTCAATCTCTAATAATTTTTATACATTTTTCTATGATTTTTCAAAGTCAGAATAGGGGAACCCAAATCTACTCTGACATTGTTATACAAAATAAAAAATATCTCAGAATATACAGATCCGTTTCTATCACTGTTTCTTCCATATGAAACTACACGCAATAATATTTAATTACATATTTAATTCAACCCTTAACTATGTTTGTATAATTTTTGGTGAATTTTCGAAGTTAATCCCCTGTTATTGTCCAAACTGTTTTAATGAACATGTTTCATTTTTCATGTTTCTTTACACTATGTTTCATTAAATCACATAATCAACACTTGTAATTAGACATATCAATTTTTATCATGATTAATCATATATTAAAATTATAAACACTTTAACTTAAATGTTTCTAAGTCTCTTAATACTTGTAGTACTTGCAACACTTGGAGAAATCCTCTTTTTACTCCTTAGCCTTCTCTTTTCCTTTCTCTTCAATTGGATCCTTCTCCTTGATTTCTTTCTCTTCATTTTCATACAAAACACGTATATTCACATGTAAGCTAAAATTTCCAGCAATAATATTTTCATGCCAAAACATGAAATAAACATGTATGACATGCTAATTTTTCATCACTTACCTTATTCCTTGAAAACTCCAAAATACCAACTTAAACCTCTTGCTCCTTCACACACTAACATGAATTTTCTCATGAAATTAAGGTAGTTACTAACTTAATCTTATGATCTTCTTGAAGAAATCTCAAAGAAATATGAAGAATTGAAGCTTGAATACTTTAGAAATGGTGGATAATTGATGAAAAAAATGAAAGAAAAAGAAAGACAGAATAAATAAGATAAAAAAAGAAATGAGGAAGAGACAAGGGAGCTCATGGCAATATGGAAGGAATGGATGATTTAAAATCATCCTTTCTTTAAGTCTCTAGAGAATTATAATGGAATATCTAAACTAACATAAAATGGTTTAATTGCTCTTAGGTCCCTTGACCTTTCATCATCTCACATTTAAGTCATCAATCATTACACTTAAAATATTAAATTACTCTTTTGCTCATCTCTATTCATCATAATTTCTATGATGACTCATCACTTATTTTGGGCTAAATAACTACTTAATCCTTCCTTCTTTCTCACAATTACTAATTAATCCTTAATTTTTCTAACTTTTTTATTTTTATCACCAATTCTAATTCGAATAATACTTCAAAATACAAATAAAAAATGCGGATGTTACAAATGTGATCTCTAAGAAGCTCACATTTGTTCATGCGAAACGTAAATAGACATTGTTTCAGCACTAAACGGTTAACTAGAGACTTAGTCGCATAAAGAGTTTCTAGCCTTTTCCACAAGACGAATGAGGTCTTCTCCATCAATATCTCTTGCAATATCCTATTTGCGAGGCACAACTAGATTGCAAACAGGGCTTTTTCATCAAGCTCTTCCCATTCTAATTGATCTAGATTATCGGGATTTTTCTCGGTAATGACCTTTTTCAAACCGATCTGAACTAGAATTGCTATCATCCGAATTTGCCACATACTGAAATTTGTGACACCATCAAATTTCTCAATATCGAACCTTGTTGCTGCCATCTCTAAACGAGTTGATCTACGAAAATCGAACTAGCTTTGATACCACTTGTTCGGGATCGACCCGATTAAACAACGAACAAGTAAAAAATAATGGAAGAAATTGAGAAATTGAACACACAAATTTAACGTGAAAAAATCCCTCCGAATAGGATAAAAAACCATTGGCAAATATAATTTTACTATAATGGCAAAAGAATAAAGAATACAAAAGATGGAGATAAAAACTAAACCCCGGAAATAAAGAACCCACAAAACGTAAACACAAAATTATCCAAAAGTGTTAAGAGTTCTAATCTCTAATGGGTGTATTTCTAATGTTGTAAAAGAGCCTATTTATAGGCTAAATTTCTAAGTCAAATAATAATAATATAATCTAGATTAATAAGAGTTTAACTGAAACAAATAAACAGAGTTTATTTGAAACAAATAAACAGAGTTTATTTGAAACAAATAAACAGAGTTTAATTGAACCAAATAAACAAAGTTTAACTCGAAAAATATTTCTCAAATTTGACTTGAAATATGAACTATACTTTAACATAAAAAATTTAGATTTGATTGATAAGTTTGGATTTGGTCGAATTTAAAAAATAAGTTAAATTTTTTGTTTAATTTCGGTCTATATAAAATTATTAAAATTTGGGTTTGACACGGCTCGGGTCGCTTATATTATTATTATTATTATTATTATTAAAATTTAAAAAATATATAATACACTAAATATATTTAAAATGTTAAAATAAATGTTTACCAACAAATTTTAAATAATTTAAAAAAAAAATTTACACTTAAATAACACTAAGATAAATGCAACTTAATAAGCAAATTTGTCTAAAATAGTAGTAACATAATAGTGAAGTAGTAATAAAATAGTGGAAAAAAGTGGAAAAATAGCAGCAAAAAAGTAGATGATTTTTTTTTTTTGCAAATTTGGGTTGAGCCGAAACCGGATCAAAAAAATCTTATCCGAGGCCTGATTCATTTTCTAAATGAGCCTTATTTTTTGCTTAAACCCATTTTTAACACATTTTTTTTTCAAACACTCCTATTTTTTGAACAGGTCTCCATCGCGATACATGGACTTATTCATGAGTTGGGTTACCCACTTAAGTCTGAAGATGAAGTCAAAGTTTAGGAAGATTTTAATAAAATTATTAAGTCCAAAAAAAAAACCTATTTAAAATATGAGTTTAACTCGTGCTTGAACATTCAAGACTTGAGCTCAACCTGTTTATTTATTGACAACAATCACGGACATACGAACATGGGGAATTGGCAAAGTGCATGGCAGGTCAAACCGAACAAACATTACTAGAGTCAACACTAGAGTTTACTTATTGATTACGGTATTGCAGATCAACAGCGCCTCGTTTAAACATCATTAGAAAGTGAATTGAGTATAACTTGAATCCCATGCTGTGGTTGAATTGCGATACCACGTGTGGGTGAGTGAACATAGGCAGGGGAGAGAGAAATGGTGTATCTTTGTAGAATCATGGAAAGAGCAGTCTTTGTTTCATTGATTGCAAAGGTCATCCCGACACAAGCTCGAGGTCCCATTCCGAAAGGAATAAATGCAGCCGCATTGTACTTGGTAGCTTTCGCAATCCCTTCCGCGAACCTCTCCGGTTTGAAAACATGGGCATCATCTCCCCATAACTGAGGGTCATGGTGAAGTGCTATGTTCGGGATGAAAACTTCTACTTTAGCAGGCAGGACTAGCTTTCCTACTTGAACTTGTCTTCTAGCTTTTCTTATCATCCCATTTAAGGGGGTATACAATCGTAGAGTTTCATTAATGATCATGCTCATCTGTTTGCAAAAGGGGGATGGATAACGTAAGTTAGATTTCAGTTTCATTTAAATGAAAAACAATAATACAAGTACAATTAAGCTATCAGATTTGCTTACGATTTTGAGTTTGGCAAGGCCTTCGGAGTGTGGATTTTGTTTACCGAATATCTCCATCACCTCTATTCTTGCTTTGTCTTGCCAATCTCTATGGATAGCTAAAACCAGCACTGCCCAAGCAAGCAAGGTATTAACAGTTTCTTGTCCAGCAAAATAAAACGTTTTGCACTCATCAACCAAATCTTCCATTGAAATCTTGTTTTTTTCATCCGGATTATTAAACGCTTTTACTAATAATCCCAGAAAATCGCTGCCGAAGCTCTCTGCTTCTTCACTCGCAACTTTGTTTTCTCTTTTCTTCACAATCTCTATCACCAAATCTTTTACTCCTCTAGCAAGTTTCTCTGACTCTATGTCATCGTCATTTTTCCAAAACTTGCTGCAAAATCAAATCAATGTCAAGAAACAATAACTATTATGTTTAGCTACAAGGCTAAACTCGAGACCTTACAAGTACTAATCTCCTTATCACTCAAACAACATAAACAAACATACCTGATGATTGGAATCCTAGACTTGTTTGCATTGCGGCTCACAATATCTGAGAGCTTCTTCAACATGTCAAAAATCTTCTCTCCTTCCTTGTAACTGCTACCAAAAGCTGTTCTTGATATGACTTCTGAAGTCAACATTCTAAATTCTTGGAACACTTCCATCTCTTCTCCTTCTTTGTCTTTCCACTTGTCTAGCATTGTTTCAACGCTGGCAATGACTGCTGGACTCATGTTCTGCCGAAACCATCCTCCAATGTGTTAAATGTAACCAAGATTAATAACTCAAATCACCCACAAGATTTTTACCTTTAAACTCTCCCCATGGAAAACATAATTGGCCAACTTCCTCTGCTTCGCCCATTTTTCTCCTTCAGATGTAACAAGTCCATCTCCCAATAGCCTGCTGACAAAGATCGGGGGTTCTCTTTTCGGAAAAGTTTGTTCACTATTTTTAAGAACCTCTTTTATTAGTTCTGGGTCAGTAGTCACCACCTGAGCTTGAACACCGTCCCAAGAAAGATAGTTCTTCCCTAATCAACTCAATTTAAAAAAGAAAAAAAACAATTATTTCTGGAAACTAGATGTTAGAATCATAGTGAAAAAAATGCATGTGATTTGCTGTTTGTCACTCACCGTATAAGCTGATCCAGGAGTAAACATGAGGGTAAACTCTGGGAAGTATGTCATGTGTCAACCCCATAGGTTTGCTTAATGCTTCACACATCATTTTGCCAATTTGTTTGTTGCATCCATGGATGAACTTGTAAGGAGGCCCTCTAAGTCCCTGTGAATTCAAGAAGTGTTGTAAACGGAGAGGCACCCACCAGTAGTCATACAGGACTTTGAGTAAAACTCTGAGGGAGTACATCAAGAATGAGGTCGCCAAAAGGATTAAAAGCTTCACCCTCACATCCATCATATTCCTTTTGATCTTGAAAATGAATTCAGATCGAGGCTCCAATAAATAGAGTATCGGGTTAAATTGTTTTCACAACCCAGCTCTAAGTTGTGAGGATATTCAAGTGTATATGAACGATGGATCATTGACTTATGTTACCTGTATTTTTGTGGATAAAAATAACAATTGAGAAATCGTAGAAAACAATTAATACTATTAAAAAAGAGCACGCCACATAAACATTAGATGTAATCATGTATAAAAAAGACCTTAAAGTTTTGACTCATCTTTTGTTTTGTCTTTTTTTTACACGTAATGATTTTCATCTTTTAATAATAATAAAAACCAAGGTATCTTGAAGGTATAAAAATTTAGATATTAAACTAATGATAAATTTTAAAATATTGATTTAAAAATTTATGTATAGTATAAGTGATAAAATAAGTATTAAGTGTGGAAACTATTTTTATGAATAAAATTAGCTCGAGAATATTTGCAAATTTGTGGAGAATTTTTATTTAAACAGAAGATTTGAGTTTTATGAAGAAAATACGAGTCCCATGGATATTATTATTTTTTGAAGTGTAATTAGATGGCTTTATTAGCATATTATGCTGATTTTAAAATATATTTAAGGTTTTAGATTATTTTTTCGATAATTAGAGAAATAGATCGATTTAAAAAAAAAAACATAAAAACTCGTCCAACAAGACTTTTTTTTATATTTTTCTCAACAGTAAAATTATTTCCAATGGCTAATTTATTTGCTATATAAACCCAAGTCATTTTCTTTTTTTTTTTTGCATTCAAATTTCATTCTCATAATCCTCTCAATTCTCTCAACTCTCTCAACTATATGTTTCTTAATTTTTCATTCATTTATCTCAAAATCTTGTTGCTTTAATTTTATATTTTGTAGTTCCTTTGTTTTTAATTGATTTTTATAATGGAATTCCACTTATTCATTTGGATAACAAATACATTTCCGGCATCCAATTGCAAATGATAAGAAAATATTTTTTTTTTTTTAATTTTAATTAAGTTCATTATTAAGTTGTTAAAATTATTAATTTTATAATTTTTTTTATGTTTATATAATCAGATCGAAGATCGGATTTTAGAAACATACATACACAATTTAATTGCGAGGGCATCGCGTTTTATTGAACAACAGTTGCAAGAGGCGAGATTCTTTCACGCGTCTCATATGCTTGGGGGATTAAATTGGATCTCACACTAATCAGCGCTTTGGTAGAAAGATGGAGACCTGAGACACACACATTTCATCTTCCGTGTGGTGAGTGTACAATTACACTTGAGGACATAGCTTTACAACTCGGTTTACCGGTGGATGGGTCAGTTGTTACGGGGGTAGTCGTCATTGGCGACTAGAGTGCAATTTGCGAGCAACTATTAAGCAAGGTGCCAGACAAGTTTTTGGTATCCGGATAGAGATGAAATGGTTGGAAGAAATTTTCAATTTTTGACAACTCCGCAAATGTCGTAGAAAGAGATCAATATGCTCGAGCATTCATCCTAAGGTTAATCAGGGTTCTTCTAATACCTGATAAATCTCAAAATCTAGCACATTTAAGGTGACTATTACAACTTGTCGACTTAAAAGCGGAGTGACTTAGTTGGGGATCAGTAGTGTTGGCGACATTGTATTGAGAGATGTGCCGAGCGGCGCAACCACAAAAAATTAAATTCGATCGTTGCATCTTCAGTCATGGGCATGGTACCGACTACCATTTTTATGTCTCCAAGTAAACTTTCTCACTTCTATTAAGGTAAAATTCATTTGATCATATAATTATCATAATATTTTTTTCATTATTATATTTTTGAAATATCATATTATTTGAATAGGTGGAACAATAAGGCAAGTCATGTGGGTATAGAGGACGAGCTCGAAGGTATTTGGCTACTGTTAGATCAACAATCGAAAGTCGAGGTTAGTTTTTGAATTTTTAAATTATATAATATTTACATAAGGATTTTAATATCAATATTAGTTACTTCATAAAATTTATAATTTTGTACTATAGTTTCTGTTGAAGCCCAATTCTGACCGGGCTTGAATGTTGGGTCAAATATTTACTTTTGAGTTTAGATTAATTTTTAGATTTATTTCTAATTTTAAATTTAAATTTAAATTCATTTTAAATTTAAATTTAGTTTAAATTTGAAATAATTTTAAACTTAAAACTTTAAAATTAAACCCAAAATAAAGTATTAAATCCAAAACCCATTAACCAGACCCAAACAAATCCAAATACAACCCAAATTAGGTCCTAATTTCAATTTGACTCATTACACCCCAAACCCAATTGAGCCAATTACAATTGATCTAAACACCTAAACCTAAAAACAGAAGACTTAATCTACCACAACTTGTGCTGCTAGCACCTCTTCCCCGTCTAACCAGAAGCCGCCACGTCAGCAACCAAGTTGCACCATTGCCATCACCACCACTGCAAGTCGCACCTGCAAAGAAGAAATGAAACTTGCATTTAGTTACAAAGAACAAAAGAGCATGATGATACTTGTAGGCTATAAAGCCAAAATGAAAATGCTTGTAATAGGGGACGGGTTTTCTTTAGAAATCAATACAAACTTTTGACAAATAAAACACAGACCAATTTTGAATCAGCACAAAACAGAGGCATTCAATATACACAGAGCAACGAACGAGACATTAATATCAGAAGTCAAAGCAGATACCACAGTTTTAACACCTTCGATATTATCAAGGTACATATTAAATATATATTTATTATTAATACATTTTTATTTAATATCTATTTGTTAAAAAATATACATTTAAAACGTTTTAACCTATTAAGTAAACTCATTTACGTTATCATCATTATCATTCATTATTATTTGTCAAAAAAGTAAATAAAAATAAAAATAATAATAAAAAGAAAGTTCAAGAGACGCATCTGCAACTATACGGTCGCCGTCGAAACCCGACCGATCCCTCCTAACTCGTGATTGCAGGAAACTTCGATGAACAGAGCGTTCGATGATTCAAAAAATAAAATAAAAAATTAGAAAACAATAGAGTAAGGAATAACAAATTTCGAAAGAAGATATAACAAGAAATCTAAAGGTTTAGCAAACAAACGGATTTCTAAAAAAGAATCAAAACGGCTCTTTTGTATAATCAAAAAACAAATCTAATAATAAAAAGGGACAAATTTGATTTCCTTTAGGCTCCCTCGAAGATCTTGGTCAGATCTATACTTAGATCTGCTTTTTACTTCGAAAAGATGAAGAGGAAAAGAACTTTTACCTTGAACCACCATACACGGTGGCACGTGAAGACCGTTGATGGTGGAGCAACGATGGGGAAAGTTGGGGCCATGATCGACGATGACGGCACACCGGACTGAAGAAAGGCCGGCCAAGGGAGGAAGACCCTTGGTCTTTGAGAGAAAAAAAGAGAGAAAGGGAATTTTTTTTTAATTTAGGTGAAAATGAATTTTTTTAGGGTAATGTGGATTTTATAGTTCCCAAGAAACGACACTGTTTTAGGCCTTTCCCATGGCCTTCAAAACGACGCCGTTTGGCACTAGATCCATGACCTGACCCGATCCGACCCGACGGACCCTCAGGGTCCGCGTGTTTCTGAATAATGGGATATTTTTTTCTTTGGTCCTTCGACTTTTTTTAAAATTTTCAATCAGGTCCTTTTTGTATGTTTAGTTAATTGTAAATTCATCCATTAATTTCATTTCTTATTCAATTTAGTCCCTTAACTCTCTAGAAGCCTGAGAGGCTACCACGTGTCCTATTTTTGGTTTATTTATGCAATTGGTCCTTTCCTTTTTATTTTTGTTTCAATTTTGTCCTTAAATCAAGTTTTATTTTATTATAAATTGGCCTAGGGGTTTTAAATGATTTTTAAATTAGTCCTTTGACTTCAGAATGCATGAGAGACTGCCACATGTCCCATCTTTTTGGTTTTATTGCCCAGAAGGTCCCTTAAATTTCCAAAAATCATGATTTAACCCTTAAACTTTCCAAAAATTATATTTTGACCCCTAAAATTTTCCAAAATCACATTTTGACCCTCGAACTTCACAAAAATTACATTTTTGCCCTCGAACTTTCCATAAATTACATTTTACCCTCGAACTTCCAAAAAATCACAGTTTGATCTCGAAACTTTCAAAAATTACATTTTTACCCTCGAACTTCCAAAAATTCTATTTTTGACCTCGAAACTTCTAAAAATTACATCTTTACCCTCAAACTTCCAAAAATTCCATTTTTGACCTCGAAACTTCCAAAAATTACATTTTTACCCCCGAACTTCCAAAAATTCCATTTTTAACATGAAAACTTTCAAAATTACCCTTTTACCCTAGATGTCCCAAAATTTCGTTTTTCATCTCAATTTTTCTAAAAATTACCATTTTACCTCTAAATGTTTAAAGTTCTATTTTTAATATCGAACTTTCCCAAAATTACAATTTTGCCCCCGGGTATCCAAAAAGTCTCATTTTTAACTCAGATTGCATCATTTTCTCTTCGTCATCAATATTTGTATTATTATGCATTTTTATTTTGTATTTTTAATTTTTTTTGCTTGCCATTTATCTGCTTAATTATCTTGCTTAATGCTATTTAATATCCAATATTAACTGCTCATTCATATCAAATTCAAATATTTTTTTTCAAAATTGTTTTCATAAAAACTTTAAAATCGAGGCAATATTCTTTTATTTCGAATTCTGAAAATTGTACCTAAACTTACTAGGTGCGACTTTTTCTTTAAATCGAGATAATCGAACATCCTTTTCAAAAGTGTTAAAAAGTTTTACAAGGAAAGCTCGTTATTTTTGGATCTCGAAATGTTGTGTCCTAACTCACTGGACGTAACTTTCTTCCTCGATCACTTTGAAATGACAAGACTTCCAATCAAAATCGGTTTCTTTTAAACATAACTCATGCACTCAAGGATCGTATTTTAAACTTTATTCGAATTTTTAGATTTTACAAACAAGACCCTAAGATAATCAATGTGGTACCAATTTTGGGCGTATGAGGGTGCTAACCCTTCCTCATGCGTAACCGACTCCCGAACTCGTTTTTTGGATTGCGAAGACCAAAATATTTTTCAAAACGGATTTTAAACGTTTTGAGGTGATCCAATCACACCGAATAAAAGGATTGGTGGCGACTCTCATTTCCCAACATTAAAATAATTTTCGAAACTCGTCGTTTTCCAAAAAAGCTGGTTTCGATAGTTTCAATGGATGCCATATGCTAATTCGAGAATTCAAGAATGCATCCCAATCGAATTTTTGGTCAATCGTAATATTTGGCATGTTAATGTGACATTAATAGATTTTGTGACGGTTGAGATGCATGAATTCGATTGAGTGATGCACCAGTTCAGGTTTAAGTAAAGTATTCCCCCATCACCCCAAGACATCGATGAACTGCACAAGGTTGACTTACGAGGTAGAATCGACGAAGATTGGGTGAAATATCATGCTAAATATATCTACATTTGGCAGCATAAGTATGATTTCATACCTATGAACGAATCAATTCTCACATAAAATTTGGTGACATCTTCTAATTACATGACGTGGTTTAGACATCATGGTAAGTCATTTCTACTTTCGGAGGAGGAAAGGAGTAGGCAAAATGGATATAGGAGGCCAAGGCTACCCCCACATGAATCCTAGGTCGAGAGTACATGCCTTGATAGATTCATCAACTCCAACCCACATGAGGCACCAAGGGTTGCACCACATCCCAATCAGAATGGTTTATATTATTATAGTGCTTTCACTAACTCATTTATTTTACTCAAGCACCATATTATGCACCATTGTACCATGTATCAACTTCTTCTGTAGGTGGATTTTTTACACCACCTCCATCCCCAACTCCATATAGAGTGCCAATGCTGATAACAACATCGACATATCCATCATCTTTGACTCTTATAACGCCCTCAACTCGATACGATTCGATGTATCTGGATCTTTGGTGTTACCACACAAGACACTTAGCCAAAATCACTAAAACCATTTGGATAACCTTTTAATTAAAGCATACTCTTTATTAATTACATTAAAAGACTAAATCTCAAGAACAGATATGACACTTAAAGATAAAATATTACAAATTTATCAAAGTAAACTCCTACAATATGCCACACAAAAGCACTATATGCATAATAATTTGATATGCCTCTTCCTTGGCGAACTCTTAGCATTGTCCTTCTAAGCGCATTCTCACCAAACACCTAAAAACAATCATAAATATTGTAAGTTCAAGGAACTTAGTGAGTTTTACTATGAATTGGCAGACACATTCTAATAATTGCAAAGCCATTTGTGCGACATTGCCCAATTTAATCACTTACTACTGTTTCGACGGTTACTATACAATTTTAGTGTACTCTTACACGCCATCTACCTTACTCATAATTTATCAAATCTCTCTCAATTGAAAAGCTTGGAATCCTTCCAAACGTTAAACTCATCCCATCTTTCTCTTAACAACAAAAGTACCACACAAAAGAGTATACGTACAAAACCCACTTATACAAACCATCTCATAACACATATCCTTATTCGATAATAGTTGATCACAACATTGAACGAATACTTATGCAAACCTAAATACCATCAGTCACCAATAACACCATATCTTGGTTCATTATCATGCTAACTTACACCGATAACATGCCATGCGATTCATTTAGATGAATTTCATACCACTCTATCGTAGGACCATAGATACTTAAGATAACATCAACTCAGCCACTCCAAATTCTAGATAAATTGTATTCAACCTTTACATAATACAAATGAACCTTTATTATCAATTTCGTGCATCTCATAACAAAAAATACGCCTATTATAAACATGAACAGATCATCATGTCGAATATCCCATTTTTTAACATACAAATACATATTAATAATTAAAACTTCTCTAAAAACTTATTCGTTTACTTCATAGATTTTATTTAATCAAATAATCTCAAGTATATCCCTGCCTTACCTTAGCAATACTTAACACAATGCTATCAGAATTTATCCAAATCTTACTATAAGGTGGATAATCAACTTTTACTAGACATATTTGACAAAACACTCCAATAAGGGTCAAATAGAAAATGCCATAAAGGCTTCATTCATAATATCATGTTTACTATCCCAACAGACTTCACAAAAGATGCCATGGGATTCTCCCACATGGACTTACACAAATTCATGTATCGTGATCTACCGATTCAATTTACATATTTTCATGGCTACACCATGAACATTCATATAAACATATCATATCATGCCATAGGTCTTAACCATATGGTCTTACAGACATTAATGTATTATGATTTACCATTACAATTTTCATTTTACTAGAGGCAACACCATGAATGAATCCAATTCATATTAATCTGACATGGGTCTCTAACCCATGGTCTTACACTCATTTTCATACTATGATATGCCAATCTAGTTAGCATTATAATTGCCTTACTAGAGGCTTCACAATGGAACATTATTAATTACTTACTTAACCAATTATGATCGCATTTCTGATTAGCTTATACTTTTCGTTTCACAAATTTTACTTGCATTCTTACCAATCAGTATTCTTCTCAATAGAACCTTATAAATATCATCATAACACCAATTTCCCTTTTACTATACTTATTCATTTACCGATTACTATATATATATATTATAATCCCTTACATATATACTTCTACTTTTAATTTACACATGACGGTCAAGGTAGATACTCACCTGATAGCTTACCTAAATTGTATCTCGAATATCCATACTTAGACATCCAATACGATCTAGCAGCAACAACTGCTTACAGAACATAAATTCACCATTGCAACTCATTCTCATACTATTTACTACCATCTCAAATGTTGACAACCTTCATGCAAAACCTTGTACATACAATCTTACTATTCATATACTTCTTATAGACTTACTCTTTCAAAACTTATCATGCAGAGCTATAATACTTACCTAGAAATGGAATAACCACCGATTAAACCAAGAATCTCAGTTTCTAGTTCCAGGAAAAAGAAATGAAATTAGTTCCAGAATATAATCAAATAGTGTTATTTAGAATAAAGAAGAAAACTCCTCTTAGAACCGTTCCCACACACATATATAATTCAATCTCTCTTATAGAAATTCAATAAGTGTCACTTAAATTTAAAGTGTGTCTTTCTTAGTGGCCTACATACTCCAAGAGAAACATAAATGAAAATCATGCATTATAAATATTAAGACAGTCCATTCTTGACCCAACACTTCACAATCTAACTAGCACAACACTCTAGATAAATAAGGCGCATATTACCTTTGGCGATAACTCATACCATACTTTCCATTTTATCGCTTAGCACAACCTTCACCTTTATATAGTAGAATATCTTAAAATAAAATCACACACTTACTTATGTGACGGTTACTATACGCCCATGCGTATACGCCAAATTAAGAAATTAGGCGGATTACTCTTTGCTAGACGAACTATCTTACCACGATACACTAAGATCTTAGACTCGCCATATTTGTGGTTTTACAATTCTAACATTTTATCCGTAATCGAGTTATGCCACACCATACACTTATCTTTCGATAGTGTCACACACACCCCTAACATCATTGTTCTATCGAAGTAGCTCATATTCGCTTGTTACTACAATCGACAATATACGATGGCAACCTAGGATGATACCGCATTCAACCACGGAGGAGAGATGAAGATAAAGATAGAGCTTGAGGTGAAAAAGAAGAAGATTATGATGAGTCGAAACCCCAACTATGAAGAAGTCTTCTTCACAACTAACACCCACCGAGTTGTGGCACACATTCGATTTGATGATACCAATGAATTTGTTTAAAAATTGTCATGTAAATCATCATTTACTTTGTTAACTTTTAATTTGAATTGTAGTACATTTTTCCATCCATAATGTACTTATTCCAATTATATAATAAAGTTGTTATATTGTATTTTACATTAATAACATACTTATTTACAATTTAAGAAAAAAATTTTAAATTGGGCTATTGTATTTTTCATATCTATAGTATATACTTATTTATTTAAATTCAACGAAGAAAATGAAAAATGTTTATATTGTTGTATTCTACTATATTTTACATAAATAAAATATCAATATTTACAATTTACCAAAAAATGAGAAGCAATGAAAAAATGATCAAATTATCTATAAAAATGAATATATGTGCTAATTAGGTCTTGTCCTTAATGTTTTCCACAAGTGTGGACATGTTAGCTTAGTATGTCATGGGTTCCTACAACTACATAACCTCAATTGGTCTATCCTCTCCTGAATATCCATGTTGGCACGTATTTGAGTAGAATTCGAATGACATTTTGGCTTGTGATGCAAAGAAATATTTGGTACCAACTTGAATGGAGTGCTCGATATAGATGACCACATGCTTTCATTTGGGACCAATGGGAACTCAATTTTTCATACTTTATATATGTATTTTAGTTTGTAAACTTCGTTAACATAGTTCAATCAATCCAGACGTGTTGAGCCACATGCAAAAATTGCATGTGTGCATGGAAAACGAAGTGCTTGAAATATCCTACAGTCGCAAGTCCTTTGTCCTAGGTATACACGATACGATCTCCCGATAATACCTTCGTCTGGTCTATGGAACTTTGGAACCAAAAATATTTGACTTGCACGTGAGTGACACACTGTAGGAGTTCGCTCTTTCTGCATTTTCTCTAATTTCTTTCATCACCTCATTACACCAAACATTACTACCCTTTATCTATCCAACATATTTTTCGTTCGCTTTGGAAATAATGCTACTAAGAGGAAATATGTTTCTTTGACCACCGAGGTTATCAAAAAATGACACAGCCCCTTCAATACAAAATATGCATTCCACTAAGTTCATTATCATGTGCTTGTATCGTAGACCTACATGATATGATTGAGTCCATTGTTCATTGGGTATCCCATTGAGGTATTTTGCACCGCGTGGGTTTATAGCTTGTAAGTTCTCTAACATTTCATGGAATCGATGTTGGACGAGCTCGTACCCTGTCTGTTAAATAAAGCCTTATTGAATAAATATTTTGATATAACAAATTAATGTGTTTTTAAATAAAAGTAAAGTTGAACAAATTGATAAACTCAAGTTGAAATGGTTTCAATTGAGTAAAACATTTTCAAATATATTTTAACCATTTTCAAACAAATTAGAATTGCTCTAGGACAAAAAGTATCGGTACTTTTTGTCTAAGTATAGATATTTTATGTGATATCGATACCCCTCTAATAAACGATACCAAATGAGCATTTTGTTTTATCAAACCCTAGGAAGTATCGATCTAGTATCGATACCTTTTGTAAAGGTATTGGATATTTTCCCCATGGTATCGATAGTTCTGCTCCAACGGTCACTAAAATATGCATTTATTACAAAAAATATCAATACCCTTTTAGCATGTATCGATACTCGATGTTGCAAATGTAATTATTGAGCTGGTATTTCATCCCCAACGGTCATATTTACTTTGTCAACAACCACTATGGTTGGAAATCACTTAAAGGGCATAAATACCATCTTCCAAAGGTCTAGCAACAAGAAGAGAATGTGCAAATCCTAAAGATCAATAAAAAACAACCTTGAGCTTTCATTTAGCTCAAGTGTTCTTCTTTGTATTTGTGCTTAATCGACAAACATCCTAATCTTGTAAGGATTGTTTCTTTGTTTGCTTGTTTGTTTCTCTTTTGAGAGAGGATTTATACTTAAGGTTTGGGTAGAAACCTTAAGGAGTTATCTCTTAAGACTTTGGGGTATATGTCTTAAGTGATTGTAAGGTGTCCTCAAAGGTTATACAAATCTAGTGAATTTGGGAAAATCCTTAGTTGTGGAAAGCTAAGGTAGTGGAGTACGCATTTGGGGCCGAACCACTATAAATCCTTGTGTTCTTTATTGCAGATTTCAATTGCTACCACCACAACATCTCAAAGGCCGATTCAACCTCCCTTACTAACATTATCGAGTTGATCCATCGAGCTAACACTGTCGAAGAAAATAAAGAGTATATACATGAATGCAAACAATGTATATGTTAAAGAATGTATATAAAATAATATTTACAACGTACCAATGTTAATAACATGTTGCCGCTCAGCATCTTTATGATAGCGGCCCATGTAGTTAGACCATATATGTCGTATACAATTCATATGGTGTGTACGATCCCAAAGGCTTCCATTCAATTCAATTGCGACCTGTATTTCGGATCCCTTATAAAAAATGATGCATATATCGGGCTGCGACATAACATGCTTTCTTAAGTTAGTCATGAAGAAATCTCAATCATCAGCAAATTCTCCTGTTATTACAAAAGCTATTGGAAAGATTTTTTTATTACCATCTTGTGCAACAACCAATAGCAACTGATGTTCATATCTCTCGTACATGAATGTGTCGTCAATTTGGACTAATGGCTTACAATACTAAAATGTTGTAATGCATTGCTAGAATGTCCAAAAAATGATGGAAAGCTCTTTTCTCTAGAACCAATCGATCGCCATAATATGAAGGTTTTGTTTACAGATCGGTTACAGTACCTAGGATATTTTGATTCAGTACCTAACACCATTGCCGCAAATCATTATATGCTTTATCGCACCCGTTATGCATCTTTTCCATAGCCTTCTGTTTTGCAACTCATACATTGTAGTATGACACAATGTAATTGTATTGACTATAGATATTGACAATAAAAACTAGCACGAGAATCCTAAGACTCACTTTCACTGTAGGTAAGATAATGAGATCATGTTAGAATCAAATTTGGGATGATCTTATGACATACATGCGACAACACAAATATGTGGAGTGTTATATTTATTAATTGTCTAGAAGCTCTTCTTCTTTCTCATAAATGCCATGATTTTCCATGGACATCTTGTAACACATTGTGCACTTGGCCTAATTTTTTTGATTGGGATTTTGTAATATGGAAGTTCACCCCTATGCTTTATGTTATATCACTTCACTGTAGCAACAAAAGCATCTTTCGAGGAAAACTCCATTCCAAGTTGTAAATCTCTGACACTTAACGAAGAACTTGCATGGCTCGATCTTCAACCCTTCTACCACCTAAGTTGAAAATGCAAGCGTTTTCTTCCATCCCATTTTCAACGTTAACCCTAACTAGTAAAAAAATTTCAAAACCCGAGAATTCCGATATAATTTTTAGACATTTCATTCCATGTTTTTTTAAGTCCCCCCGATTGCCTATATAAAGGGGAGTTTTGCTTCCCCTACTCCATCAACTCTCTTGGCCACCATCCTTTACAAAATAAAAATTTCTCTTTTATATTTTTTTTTAGTGTTGAAATTTTTGGACGAAAATATTTATTTGTGTTTGTGTTTGAGGGAGACAGTGTGATAGTTTTAAGGTGTGACTATATAACCACCGTGAACTGGGAGCTTGAGTTGCAATGCAATGGATTTTAAGGTGATGGTTTCATCCCGACATGACAAATGAAATATGTGAGTCTTCAAGCACTATGACATCAGCATGAAACCAAATATACCTTAAAATTATCACAATGTTTACCTCAAACACAAATATAAATAAATCTTTCTCCCTATATTTCCAGCAAACATAAAAAACGAATTTGGAGAGAAAAACAAAAAACTCGTCTTGTCGGAAGCGTTTTCTGTTTCTCTCTTCAAAATCAACTTATTTTCTTAAATATAAAAAAAACAACTTTAATCCTTAAAATTTTTTAAAATCGACATATGCATCAATTTTACACATAATTAAACACTTAAAAATCTTTAAAGATTTTTTTTTTCTTATCCATAAAATGAGAAGAAAGAAGCCCTCCTAAACAAATGACTTCAACCCTACAAGGTTGGAACCTGTTGAACTAAGCTCTATTGGATAATATATTTTGATATAACAAATTAAAGTGTTTTTGAATAAAAGTAAAGTTGAAAAAATTGATAAAATCAAGTTGGAATGGTTTCAATTGAGTCAAACATTTTCAAATATGTTTTAACCATTTTCAAACAAGTAGGAATTGCTCCAGAGAAAAAAAATATCGATACTTTTTGTCTAAGTATTGATATTTTAGGTGATATCGATATCCCTCTGATAAATGATACCAAATGAGCATTATGTATTATCAAACCCTAGGAAGTATCAATTTGGTATCGATACCTTTTGTAAAGGTATTGATATATTCTCAAAAGTATCGATATTCCTTCTCCAACGATCACTGAAATTTGCATTTATTATAAAAATTATCGATACCCTTTTAGCAGATATCGATACTCATTGTTGTAGGTGCAGTTAATGAGTTGGTATTTCATCCCCAACGATCATATTTATTTTCCCAACAATCACAATGGTTGGAAATCAATTAGGGGGCATAAATATCATCTTCCGAAAGTCTAGCAACTTGAAAAGCAATGTGCAAAGCTTAAAGATCAATCAAAACAATCTAGAGTTTGATTCTTTCATACATTTTATTGTAAACACTTATGAGCTTTCATTGTGTTCATTTAGCTTAAGTGTTCTTTTTTGTATTTGTGCTTCATTTGCAAACATCCTGATCTTGTAAGGATTATTTCTTTGTTTTCTTATTTTTATCTCTTTGAGAGGGGGTTTATACTTAAGGTTTGGGTAGAAACCTTAAGGGAGTTGTATCTTAAGATTTTGGGGTATAAGTTTTAAGAGAGATTGTAAGCTTAAACTTGGTCCTTAAAGGTTCTACAAATCTAGTGGATTTGAAAAAATCCTTAGTTGTGGAAAGCTAAGGTAGTAGAGTAGGCAATTGGGGCCGAACCAGTATAAATCATTCTATTTTTTGTTGCAAATTTTTATTGCTTCCACCACGACATCTCAAAAACCGATTCAACCTCCTTTACCGACATTTTTGAGTTGATTCATCAAGCTAACATAACCTATTAACTCCCACTTTTCACTTCAAATGTCTCTCCCCTCTATTATTTATTATTTATTCTCTTTTTTTATTCTATCTCGTCTTTTATCCGTTTAACCACCCTACATACACATACCATGTATGTATCTATAATATATCTATTATATATAAGATATAAACTCTTTATATATACTAGAAATCCTATCACACATGTATATATGCGGCAACCATAAATTTAAAATATAAATATGTGTTTAAAAATAATATACAATATATACTAAAATTTATGGGTTGAGACTAATTACTAATTAATAATAGCACATGAAATATGTACATTATTAAAACGAAAAATTTAAATTAAATTGCTTATCGTAGTGTTATCATTAATCTTGAGTCGGTTTGAAATTAACTTGTGACATCAACTCAATCAAATACATTATTAATATATACAACTGATGGAGGTAATAGATGTGCATAATAAAATTAAAATGTATAAAATTATTAAAATAAAGCTTTAATTGAGTGGTAAATTAAATGTTTTACTGATGCAATTGGAGTGAGCTCAAATCCTACTATATGCATATTTTTATTGGTTTTTTTGAAGTAAACAAACTAAAACACTCTTGAATAATATTACTTGTTTTACTCATGGAAGGGCTCGTAATTTCTTAGTTGAGTCGGGGTTCGGTTGACTTGTGATACAAATTCAGTTAGGAGTTTAAATAATAATATAGATATACAACTGTTGAAGATAATAGAACGCGTTCATAATAAAATTGAAATGTATAAAAATATGAAAATAAAACTTTAATTGAGCGATAAATTAAATGTTTGACTAATGTAATTAACGTGAGTTCAAATCCATATGCATATATTTTTATTGGCTTTTTTAAAATAAAAAAATAGAATATTCTTAAATAATATTACTTATTTTAATTAAAAAAATATTCTCATAATATTCTAATTGAATAAAAGCTTTAAATAATAATTTAAATATCAATCCACATACATAAAGGATGAACTTTAGAATGTTTTTATTATACTTATTTAATAATGGCTATGATAAAATGATAGGTAAACTATCGAAATGGTCACTTTTGTTTGTTTTATGTTATATTTTAGTTACTTATATTTGAAATGTTACGTTTTAGTTACTTACGTTATCATGTTGTAACATTTTAGTCGCTAAGCATTAATTATAGTTAACGGTGTAACAGTAAATTGACGTTATACGTTAAATCATTCTTTCAAATGAAAATTTTAGGTTAGATTATACAATTGATCCCTATATTTTTTTCGTTTTGAGCAATTTAATATTTTCTTTTATATTCGTTGAACTTTCCTTCATTTTCTTTGTTTTCCATTCCCTTTTCTTTCTCCCTTTGTTTCTTCCCTTCTTCATTTCTTTTAAAATAATTTTTCTATGTTTTCTATTTGTTAAAATAATTTTAATGTTTATGACAAAAAAAAAAAACGCAAAAATTGAAACTAAAATAAAAAATTTAATTTTCCATAAACATAAAAAAAAATTTTAACAAATGAAAAACATTTAAAAACAACATTAAAAGAGATGGAGAAAAAAGAAAAATAGAAAAAAAAACATAAGAGAATGAAAAATAATTAAAGATAAAGAAAAATTAAAAAACAAAAATAAAAAAAATAAAATTATTCAAATCGAAAAATATAGAAACCAATTATTTTAAATTTTGTATTTAAAATTATAATTTAACGTGTAATATCAATTTACAGTTACATCGTTAATAATAATTAAAAGTTGAATAACTTAAATGTTAGAATAATGAATCCAATAATTCATTACACACACAGATCTTGGTGTGCTGTCTTGGATTTAGGCTCAAAGCAAAAGTGTGTACGCCTCTAATTTAATTCAAGGACGTTCGTTTTTCAAGGTAAGGTGCCCACAAATTATAATAAGTCAAAACAGTACCTATTAAAAAAAGTTGATTCTCTAGAACCAAATGTTCGAAATGAAAAAATAAATAAAAAGTAAAGATTTGCTGAGAAAATGTTATTATTATTTTTATTCTTGTTTCTATAATCATTAAATATTGATTATTAAAATATAAAAAATCATTTATTAATAAAATTTTAATATATTAATATTTCAAATAAAAATATTTTCATTTTCATTTTCCAATTAAATTTTGCTTAATACCTTTATTCGTATACAACTAAATTATCATTTGGTATTTGTATTATTTTTCTATCAATTTAACTTTTTATTTTGTATAAGAACTAAATTATTTGTCCTTTATACTAGAATTAAATTATCACTTTGATATTTATGTTATTTTTCAATCAGTTTGATTTTTTATTTTGTATAACACTTTGTTATTTGAATTATTTTTCTATCGGTTTGACTTTTTATTTTGTATAACTCGTTATTTCAATCCAATTTTTTATTAAAAAATTTAATAAACTAATGATGCACTTGTCAAATTTTTTTAAAATTACTTAAAATAAAAAATATTAAAAATTCAAAAATATCATTAAAAAACTAAAATTTATAAAATTATAAAAAATAATAATTTATTTTCAAAATTTATAAATACATATTTTTTAAAATGATAAGTATGTGAAACTTGAATAATTAAAATTTTATATTTTTCTTAAAAATGTGTTTGTTTGAAATTTTAGGTTTTTTTTATAAAATTTATGAAAATTTTAAAAAAAATTTATGGTATTTTTCTTTTGAATTTTTAGTTTTTGCGTTTTATAATTTTTTTTATATTTTAAAAAATTTATGTTATTCCCAAAAAGAATATCACAAAATTCTTAAAAATTTTCATAAAATACAAACACATTTAAATTTTTTTTTTTTTTTTAGAAAGAAGGCCTCCTAAACAAATGACTTCAATCCTACCGGGCTGGAGCCTCTACTACAAACTCGCCATTATCATTTCTACCGTCTCTCCCCTCTATTATTCATTATTTTCTGTCTTTTTTACCCCGCCGTATCCCTGCAACCACTACCACCATCACTACATACATATATAGTATATCTATTATATAACATATAAAACTCTTTCTATATAACAACACATATATGAATTGAATTCGTGCTTGAACATTCAAAACTCGAGTTAAATTCGATTTTTAAGTTTATAATGATTTATATTATATTATATTTTTATATTATGTAATTTATAATACATAAGAATTAAAGTTATAGTTGTAATGTAAACATTAAAAATGTTAAGATGATTATATATAAAATTTTAATAAATAAAAAATAAAATTATTAAATATTAAATTAAAAATGATATAAATATATTTTTATTTTTTTAAAAAAATAATATGAACATACTTAAAATGTGTTTGAGTTAGCTTTTTTCAAATATTGGTGGGCTTGGACAAAATTTTAAGTATTATAGACTCGTTTAGATTATCTACTAAAATAAGTTGTCATTTTTGCAATGTAAATGTTGTTATAGTTCCACTTATCATCCGTTTAAATTTAGACAATCAATGAGCTAATATTTGCTTGTTACTATTTTTTATGTACGCAAAACATGAAAGACAAAAACACAAAAGATATAACAGTTAAATGTGATATTAACTTTATTTATTTATTCATCATTTAAATACATAGAAAACAATCACATGTTTACTACAATATGGGTACTTTTCCCAAAAATATCCCACTTGCCCCAGTGAAGTAAATGTGTCATGTTTCACATTCTCATATCCTCGACGTGTTTGTTAAACCTCCTAGTTACAAGAGTCTTACTAAACGAATCCGCAAGGTTATCTTCAGAAGCTACTTTCACCACATATACAATTCCTTTGACTATTGCCTCTTGTATCAAGTGATACTTTCAATCAATGTGTTTCGTCCTCTAATGACTTCTCATGTCCTCTAATGACTTCTCATTTCCTTGGTATTAGCTATTTAGTTGCCTTAGAAGCAACCATATACTTGACCTCCATAGTATATTCAGTTGTGGAAATTACTTTACAGTTCTCCATATTATGGCTCCATCGCCTAATATTACTACACTTCCCGATGTTAATTTCCTCAAATCTTTACAGGTTTGAAAGTCTGAGTCTATTTATCCAATAGGAGTAAGGTTCTCCCTAAAATAAACAAGCATATAATCCCTGGTTCTTTTAAGATACCTTAAAATATGCTTTACATCTTGTCAATGCCTGAGACCAGTATTCACTTGATATCGACTAACCATTCCAATGTAAAACTGATATTTGGACATGTGTAAAGAATCACATACATAAGACTTCTGTCAAAGCATTTGTAACTTTACTCATATGTTGTCTTCTTCTACTATCTTAGGACAATCGTCCAAAGAATGAAAATCTGATGCAGTTAGCTAGGCACCTGGCTTCGTATCAGTCATTACAAACTATTCCAATACCTTATCAATGTATGATGTTTATGATAGAGATATCATTTTATTCTTTTGATCCCTAAGGATTTGAATTCCAAGAATATAACTAGCTTTACTCAATTTCTTCATGTTAAACTGTTGAGATAACCATAGTTTAACCAATGACAATTCTCCTACATGTTCCACTAAGTAGAATATCATCGACATACGTAACGAAGACGACTAGATTTTTGTCCTTTATACGACTATAAACACAAGGTTTATCAGCATTTTGCTCAAACCCAAAAGTCTCGAGTGTTTGATCAAATCTTTTATTTCGTGAGTAGGATGCCTGCTTAAGTCCATAAATGGATTGTAACACCTAAAACCCGACACTGTCATTGGTTAGGGTTCCGAGGCTACTAACATCTATGTCTCGATACAATTACGTAATCACATTTTATATCAGTAACTTTCATGATATAATTATACATTCAATTCTAATTCATCATTCTTACTTAGCTTATCAACTCAATTCATAAGGACTTGATTAAACACTGCGAAATAGATAACAAATCATAGAATTTATCAAAACAGTGGTCAAACGACCGTGCCCCAGACTGTGTGCATACACGAATTACCCATGCACGGCCGTGTCACAAACCGTGTGACAAGCTGTGTGAACATGCGAAATAACCTTACACGCCCGTGTGTGAAACCATGTGCTGAACTATGTGCCAGTTTGAAATAGGGCCACAAGACTGTGTCCAATCCCGTGTGTAGCCCATGTAAACCCTACACCTATTTTTCTTAGGGCACACGCCCGTGTATTGGCCCATGTGTTAGGCCGTGTGTACCTGCGAAACTCCATAAATGATATGTACAATCTTCTCAAAACCTACTTAAAATGTATCTAACTTGACATAGTTCATTGACCTATAATCATACATCAAAATAAGGTAAATAAGGCTTCCAATCTTATCATACCATTGACTAACAAACATCTAATAAGTAAACTCATTACTTTATACATTACATAACAAGATATGTAGTTTCAACAATTCACTTAAAACTTAACAACTAATGCAAAGTACCAACTTGACATCATAATACATATCATCAAAATTGGTTTCAAATATTCCCAACAACCAAGTAGAATCCGTAGTACATGCCATAAAAGCAAGTGAGATAAAGTCTATCGAACGAGCTTTCGAGATAGTGTGATTTTCTTCGAGGTGATCCTACCTTCAACTAGCGAAACGAAATCTACAAAACAACAATAAATCCATGTGTAAGCTTTCTAAGCTTAGTAAGTTCGCAAGTAAGCATAATTTACCACAACATCAAGTGTCTTGCAATGACATAATTCATTCGAGCCTTGTTTATGAGAATACCGCTCCTCTTGAGCTGAAATGGGCTTATGCTCTAACCGAGACATAAGTAGTCAATTAGCATTACCCTCTAACCGAGACGTAAGTAATTACATAGCAATAAGCTCTAATCGAGATGTATGCAATCACGTAGCATTACGCTCTAATCGAGAGTAAGCAATCTCTTAGCATTATGCTCTAATCGAGACGTAAGAAATTACATAGCAATACGCTCTAACCGAGAAGTATGCATTCACATAGCATTACGCTCTAATCGAGACGTAAGCTTTCCATCGAAGTAGTCGCCAAGTCTTCCGTGTGTCATATCATCCAAAGAACTTCCAAGATAAACATAATTAGCAATATAAATATGAAATTTAACAATACAAACTTACTGGACTAATTTGCAGTTAGTGTTAAGCTCTAGGGACTATTCCACGATTTTCCTTTTTTCTTAATCTGTAGCACGATCTTGATCTAACACAACAAATTATTAAATTTCCTTATTAAATTATGAAATTTAAACCATTTCATACATTTAATTTTTTGGAAAATTTATGAAATTACTCCTAACATTTCATTTTTATTCAATTTAATCCTTAGACCTTAAACATGCAAAATAACCATCTTTCATTAAAACCCATAGTAGCCGAATATTCATGGGTACTTCCTCAATTCCTACATGCAATTATTTCACATCAAATACATATACTTTTACTCTTTTAACAATCTAGTCATTAAACCTTAAAATCATCAAAAATTTCTTTATAAAATCAACAAATCTAACTACCATGCTCATAAAACTTGCATAAGCTTTCAAAAAAAAGCTCATCGATTAATGGTAAAATTTATAACATTTGATAGAATCACAAATTAGTCCTTGAGTTAGCTAGATTAAGCTAATAAGGACTCAAAAATATAAAAATTACTAAAAATGGTTGACATTTGCTTACCCAAATCAAAGCTCAAAACTTGAAAATGGAAAAACCCTAGTTTTCCTCTCTTTAGCCGTGTGAAAGAAGAAGAAAGGAAATGATGATTTTTCATCTTTAATATCTTTATTTTAATTTATATACTAATGACAATTTTGTAAATGTTGTGATTTTCATCATTAAACTTGATTAAACCTTTATAACTATAATTAATCTCACCCATAATCACTTAAATATCATGAAAATCCACTCACTTAACTTCTATTGGTTTATTTACTTGTTTGGTCCTTCTAATTAAACAATTTGACCTTTGCACCTTTTACAATTTAATCATTTTCACTTAATTAACTATCTAAACCAAAAAATTTCTTAACCAAAATTTAATATGACTCAAAAGACATCATAAATATTAAATAATTAATATTTATAACTTGACTCATCAGAGTTGTGGTCCTGAAATAACTGTTTTTGACACCATTGAAAATCGGGCTGTTAAATGGATCTTATCAATTTGCAAATTTTCTACTCCTTTCCTTGGGCAACATAGCCAGTGGGTTGAGCCATGTAAATGGTCTCATCAAGGTAGACATTCAAGAATGTTGTCTTGACATCCATTTGCCAGATCTCGTAATCAAGAGAAACGACAATGGATAAGAGTATACGGATTGACTTGAGCATGGCTATAGGAGAGAAGGTCTCATTGTAATCGATGTCTTCTTTTTGTGTGCAGCCTTTCCCTACAAGTCTAGCTTTTATGTTTCCACTTTCCCTTCCACATTTATCTTTTTCTTGTAGACCCACTTACACCCTATGGGTTTAGTCTCAACTAGTAAGTCTACAAGTTCCCACACTGTATTAGATTCTATAGAATCCATCTCGACATCCATGGCCTATTTTCAGAGCTTGGAATCAACGTCCTCCATAGCCTCCTCGTAAGTGAGTGGATTATCATCCTAATAATTGACTTCCGTATTATAAATACTACCATTATAGCTGAAAATGTCTGGTGTTTTAGAAACTTTCCCACTATGACGGATTACCCTATGTTGTTGATTGCTTGTGGGTCTTTCTACAACTTTCTCGAGAATTGAACTTGGTGCTTGTTCTACAACTCCCACTTTGAGGCTTAAAGTTATCCATGTAGCTTTCCTCAAGGAAAGTAGCATGAGTAGAAACTCTAATTGTATTATCTTTCGGATTGTAGAATAATCCACCCTTTGTTTCTTTCGGATATCCTACAAACATGCACAATTTTGTCTATGCATCCGACTTTTTTTGCATCCTTATCCAGAACGTGTGCGGAACAACCCCATATTCTAAAGTTATTTAGAGCAAGTTTCTTTCCATGCCACAATTTATAAGGTGTTTTACAAGCAAACTTGGTTGGCACATTATGCAGAATATAACAATCCGTTTGTATCGCATATCCCAAAAGGAAGTAGGAGTTGTGAATAGCTTAACATTGAACGAACCATGTCAAGCAAGGTTTTTTCCTTCTCTAAGCTACGCCATTCTGATCTTCAAGATTTTTCTGATAATTATGAAAAAAAAAAGGAGAAAGAAATTACGAAAGAAGAGAGCAAGAGAGTAGAGCAAATTGTTCTATTATATTGTTTGGGTTCTTTGGTAAGTTTAAATTTTTAAAATTTGAGAATCTTTTCTTTTAATTTATAATAAAAATGCCCTACTTTTTTTCTAAGCCCATCATTTCTTTTTTGTAACTCTAGTTATTAGTTTGATTGAGTTTTTGAGTAACATTTGTTATGAAATTTTGGATTTTTAAAATTTATAATACAAAGTACTCTTCTATTTCTCCAAACCTACCATTTTTGCTCTCAAATTTCAAGTCAAGATTTTAATTTCAGCCATAAATAAAACACATATATATTATTTTTACTGATCTAAGAAGAGTGAAGTCAACGTCGATCTGCATAAAAAATGAAGAGAGAAAAAAAACAGCAAAACAAATGAAAAAAATGAGTAGGATCAAAGTGAATGGATATTTAAATTTTTCGTTTGTGAAAGTTCGAGACCATGATTTTTATGAGATTGGATGTGAAAAAATTAGCTGCAAAATTCTTGGCTTTTTCTTGCTACAATTGATTTTTTTTATATGAATTTTTATTTATTGAAAATATTTTTTTAAACTTTTTTACAATTATTGTTACGAAAAATTAAAAAATATCAAAATGATATTTTAACTATAATTCAGGGATCATATTAACTATTAACCATTTGAATTAAGATGCAATGCTACTTTTTTAATGGTAGTTAACAGTAGATTAACAAAAATGTAACAATTTGATAAGATTAATAATATTATGTAATTTTTAAAAGTTGAATAATTAAAATATTATTTTTTATGAATAATTAAAATGTATCTTTAACCAAAATTTAGGGGTAGTTGATAGTTTGCCTAATAACAAACTCGTTAATTTGACCAACATTTTATTTTTTTTAAAAATTGAGTGATAAAATAGCTTAGAATAGTGGTGTGACATACTAAAAAGGAAAACCTACTACCACAATGTGAAATGCATAATTATGATTGAAAACGATGGGCTTTGGAAGTGCAAAAAGTCTTCTTTCAGTTTTGTCCAATTAAGCGTCATGGCTCACGTAAGCTCTCTATCAAGGCATCTATTATACATTTTCTTAGTTTTCCAATTTAACTAGTAGAGATGTTTATAAATTTAATAATTATAATATTAAATTTAAGTTAAATACTTATATAAATGGATGAAAAATATACTGATCCAATTTATAAATAAATAAATTGATTTAATTTAAGTTAAAATAAAATAATTGTAATAAATTTTATAAAATATATATGAATTAAGTGTTATGGTCAATTACCAACTAGAAACCCGAATATAACCCGAATTACCGACCCGACCTTGGGCCTTACCAAGTGGATAAGTCAATGGCTTGCGAGGAGAGCTTGTGAGCCCAGTTCACGTGTCCTTGGGTGCTCGCAAAGTAGAGGGTGCGAAGTCAAACGCGCGGACTGATGAACACGTGTTAAGTCTAGGATAACATATGTGTTGACATGCATGGAGCCTACCTAAGATATCACTTCAATGAATAGTAACCATGTCATATAAATGCTCGATTCTCATCACCAAGAGGGTTCACATCAAAATACTCAACAATTTGGTGAAGTGAGAGTGGAGAATATCAGATTTTCAGTTAAAGATAGCTCATTTTGGTGACGATTTCCCCATTGATTTCTTTCCTTAAAAGCTTGGGAACTCTGGTGTTGGGAATCAACATAGTGAGACATATTTATTCGTTGGTTGGTTTGTAGATCGAATAGAGAACCTGGGTAACTTGGCTCATGCTGGAGCCTCAAACTCTTTGGACTTGAATGCCCTTGCTAGTTATGGAAATCCTTTTGGCCAGGAAGCCTCCCCACAATAGTTTATTGCTCTTCAAGAAAAAATGAGGTTGATGAGAGAGTAAATAACTTTGCAAAGCGCTAGGTAAGAGCAACAACAAGGTTTTAGCAAGAGTTATTGAGATAAAATGAAGAACTCAAGAAGAAGGTACAATCTCATAATTCTAACCTTCACGGTAATAGAAATGATAGTGAAGATGTTTTTGGGTTGCATGCAAAACCTTGACAGAACGAGATGGATGCTTCGCGGAGGGATGTGCGAGCTTTGCATCCAAATTCTCAGGACATTGATTGGTTACTCTATTCCTATTATCCTTTAGCTACTGAGGTTGCAGCTGTGAGTTTACCGTCAAATTTTAAGGTCCCTATGGAGAAATTCTGAAGACATGTTACTCTAATCAAATTTTAATTCAGTACAACGATTATATGAATGTGTTGGGACCCTTTGATGTAGCAAAGTGTAAAGCTTTCTCAATGAACCTTAAGCGAAGTGATCGACCTGTAAACGTCACAGCATTTATGTGCAAGCGGACATTGTCGATGCAAGTATAGTAGACAAAAGTGAATCTGTCAGATATCGATCCCACGAGGATGGTGTTCTTGTTGCTTAAATTTGTCGAAGAAACTAGAGTTCAAATGAAAGAACTATTAAGAGTAATGTCACCGCAATTTAGTTAAAACTGTACTAATAAAAGAGTTAAATTTGTCAATGCAATTATAACATAAAATGTCAGAGCAATTTAATAGAAAATGAATTATTTGTTAAAGATGTTTGTAAATGTAATTCAAAAAATTAAAAGAAATAGATCAAGTGTAAAGAAATGGAGGGATCCTTGACTTAACAAGTTGGCAACGCTAAATGTGACAACAAGGTAATTGATAGATGAATTGTCGCCATAATTAAGTTCTAATGAGATCTTACTGTTATCGACTTCCCTGTTTAACAAAGACCCAAGTGCTCACAATTACCTCACCTTTTAGTGTTGGCAATGCTTCGCACTCAAGTACAAGTGGCCAGAATTCCTTATTACCCCAGGCAACTTCCATTGTCTTGCTTGTTAATCTAACTTTGTCACCGTACCTTCCAGTGACTATGACTGCAATCGTACTTCCATGGTCAAACAATTAAAAATCCAAATATAAACAGATAAGAAGAATTGAGTTCTAACATTAATAGGTACTTCCATGCTTAATCAATAGTCAACAGAATTCATCAACATTCAAGAGGAATTAAAGAAGAAATTGAAGCATGCTATTCCTAGTCTACTAGAATCCTTCCGTAAATGCTTCTCTTACGTCGCACTTAGGCACTCCTCATCAGGAGTAGTCGCCTCCTTATCGCATCAGATCACCCTCTTGGGAAGTTAAGCTTCCATGGCAGCTCCTTTAAGAAAGATTTAGAGAATTGTGGAACTATTTTCTTCACAACTTGATGATGATCTTCCTTCTCTTCGCTCTATTTATAACAACTGGAAAGTACAAGTCTACCCCCTTCTCATACCTAACTCCCTTTTTACAACTGTACAAGTTTTCTTATTGCCAACGCACTGATGCAGATCTAGTTTGTGCATTAGGTAGTTGAAAATTGTCGTGACATCTCTAGACGCAAATTATGATTTTTTTTCGTTGCGACAACTTGACATTTCCTGCGCTGGTGCTTCTAGATATGTTAGTAGCGTAAAGTCCCAGGTAGAATGTAAAAGTATTCATGTGGTGACATATTTGGCTGCAATTCTATACCAAACTTGTGGCGATAGCTCTGAATGCTTTCCTGTTCTGATCTTCTAAGGTGGATTCCTGTGCTGACAACTTTAGACACAAAACTGATATTGAATACAATGACATTAGTAGCGCAAAAAGGGATAAAATGAAAGAAAGTAAGATCATACAACACTGTTTTAGAAAATGCAAATACTAAGTATAAAATGCTGAAAATGAATGCTAAATGTAATACAAAGGAAACAAAGTATATACTAATCAGGGAGATTTTAATGGTCATTTCTAATGCTATCAGAAAGTGCAAATGGTTGGTATTTATCCCTCCCATAAGGTTCTATTCAAAGTTTTTTGTAGCTAGGATAGATGCTTTTGGGTAGATTTCAAGTGCACAGAACAGTAATGAAAACACCTATGGGTCTGATGTCTATTAAGTAGAAAGAAGAGGAAAGTTTGCAAGATTATGTTAAACCTTTTCATGTAGCAATGTTAAACACGAAGAATCTAGAAGATCAGTGGGCTATTAATGATTTTATTGTGGGAGTCTTGAATGAGCAAGTACAATAATCATTCACTGATAATAAACCACAAAGCTTGGCAGATTTATATGAAAGGGCTCACAAATTTGTAGAGGCGGAAGAGATTAAGAGAACAACCTATGGCATGTTTTAGAGGGATGATAGGAGTTTTAGGAATAGAGAAGCAGTTCGCAGTCGTCAAGGTGCATCTTTTCAGGCTTTACGTGTATAGGGAAGTGGATAGCAGAAAGCGCAGTCATAAGGTGATTCACCCAGAGCATTTTAGAGATTGCAGCCTGAGCATGCGAGAAGGTACCCTTCTTATGGTAAATTTGAAACTTAGACTCCCTTGAATGCTACACGTGTGTATATTCTTAATTAGGTGAAAAGTTTGGGCATAATGCAAGAAGGTCAAATGTAAGAGACAAGTGTTGCTTTCATGAAGATAGCGGTCATAAAATTGAAGAATGTACTTCTTTGAAAGACATTATTGATGAAGTGATTCGGAATGGTGAGTCCAAGGATTTTTTTGGCTCAAGGTAGTAAACAACTTGGGCAGAGTTCAAAAGCTAAAGCTATGGGCAAACAAAAGGTGAGAGGAATGATACATGTAATAGTTGGAACTTATTAGGATTGGGCGACCTCCAATACAAAGAGGAAAGTGCATCTTAGAAGCGTCATGTCAGTAAGTTCTTTAAAGAGGCTTCGCCAATAGGAAAAGTGAAGGGTAGATTTTAGTAATGAGGATAAAGAGTTAGTTTGTGATAAAGAGGGTAATGATTTGATTGTAGTTTTTACAACCATTATAGGTTTTGAGGTTTAGAGGATACTAGTGGATAGTGGTAGTGTCGTTAAAGTATTAATGTAGGAAGCATACCAAAAAATGAGGCTGAAAGAGCAAGCACTAAAGAGGGTAAGCCCATTGTATGGTTTTGTGAACCACCCTATCGAGGTGAAAGGTTGTATCACTTTGCCTGTTACCTTGGGGGATGGTGAGCATACTACCACGGAGTATGTCCAATTTTTTTGTAGTAGGTCATCCTATGGAATATAACGCTATTTTTGGGCATCCAATTATGACGATGGCTAATATGATGGTGGCCATGATCTGCATGAAGATAAAGTTCCTTACAAGAATGGGGGTGGGGTATATGCAGTCAAATTAGAGAACAGCTAGGCAGTGCCATATGTTATCAATGAAGAAAACACGTGAGCAAGTACAACAATGGCAGAGTTAGCAGCCAGCAGACATAAATGGACAATTTGGATAACAGAAGCAAGGAAAGAGTGAAAAGCTAGAGGCAATGAAGGCTGTAGAGACTTTGCAATTATTTTATGATGATGTAGACAAGGTGGTAAAAATTTTGTCTACATTGGAAAGTGAGGAAAAAGATAGTTTGATTCAATGTTTAAAGGAAAATGTTGATATCTTTGCTTGGTCAGCTGCATATATGTTAACAATGGACCCTCAGGTGATTGTTCACAAGTTGAATGTCTTGCTCAAAGCTAAGCCAATGAAGCAAAAGAGAAGAAGATTTGTTCCACAGGTTGTTGAAGCCATAAGACTTGAAGTTGGAAAGCTGTTGTCAGCAGAGTTCATTAGAGAGGTTGAATATCCTGATTAGGTTTCAAATGTTGTAATGGTGAAGAAGGCTAGTGGTAAATGGCTAATGTGAATAGATTTCACAAATCTTAACAAAGTCTGTCCAAAGGATAGTTTTCCTTTGCCTTCGATTGATAGGCTAGTCAATGTGTCCTCCAGTAATAAATTCATGAGTGTTATAGATGCTTTTTCTAGGTATTAATTAGATATCCATGGCCCTAGAAGACCGAGAGAAAACAACTTTTACTTACGGAGGAAGGGTTATTTTGCTACCGTGTTATGCCTTTTGGGTTGAAAATTGCAGGTGCGGCCTACCAAAGGCTTGTGAAAAAAATTTTCAATGAGTAGATTGGGCGAAACATTGAGGTTTACGTTAATGATATGCTGGTGAAGGGATTTACTCTTGGTGTGCATGTACATAATCTGGCTAAGGCATTCGTTGTGTTGTGAGCTCATAAATGTTAGAGCATGCCCAAAGACCAATCATGAGATGACTCGTTTTACCTTGTTTATTAATATAAGGCATTGCCATTATTATTTTAGTTTCTTTTTCTATGTATATAAATAAATAGAATTGTAATGAAGTCCTAAGAAAATATAATTATTATTAAAAGGTCCTTAGTCAAGTATTATTGTGGGCTTGACAACAATAATGCATTAAGACTAATGTGTAGTTGATTGATGAAAAAAAAGTTGTCACTGACATAGGGATCTCAAAATCAATACAGGAATATGTGTTAGAGAACAACATATTGGACTGACCCTCTATGAGTATGTTTCTTGGATTATTATGTAATAGTTACAATATTACTCATAATTATCAGTATGTATATGATACTCAAACTTTAGACCATCATTGTCCTAAGATTGTGAGTCATATATTTTGATACAGTTAAAATGTCTACCGTAACAGGTTGTATTATAAATATTTATGTTGGATATACCACAATCCATGTAGTGGGATATGATTGATCAAGATAGGATTTATCCCTCCTACATAATGGGAGCAATATCTTAGACCTCTTGATGCACTGAGACTAGGAATGCATGGTCATCCTTGAATAAGTTGATATGAGATATCACACTTATTTGTTTATTGTAACATGCTAAGAAAATTAAGAAATATGAGATTGGACTATACTAGTGTGACTATTCCAAGACTTGTGCCCAATCTAGATATTAAGGATAAAAGGATATAATACATGAAAAGATTATCACAAAAAGGTTATGTTGAATCACGAGTTCTTCTAACTTGGGTGACAATGATACATTGCTAGATGTCACTTATTACTTGTAATGTTAGAAACGTTCTTGTATTACTATCAACGTTACAAGAGCCTACAGGATCCCATCCTATAATGAAACGAACAGAATCCAAATACATTTGTTATTATATTTAGTTGTCACATGAATTAAATTAATTGTTGAATTAATTTAATTTTATAGTTAAATATTAAACACATTTTATGTACAAACTTGATGTACACAAATAGTGAACATATATAAAATTAATATATAAATTTGATTCATACAAAATATTAATTGTATATATTTTACCGAATTTATTAATATAAATAGTTCTATTAATTAATTTTAGTCAAAATATTAAAGACATGAAAATTAATATTCTTTTGGAAATAATTTAATTAATATATGAATTTGATTCATACAAAATATTAATTGTATATATTTTACCGAATTTATTAATATAAATAGTTATATTAATTAATTTCGGTCAAAATATAAAAGACATCAAAATTAATATTCTTTTAGAAACAATATAAGTAGTATATGAATTTGATTCATACAAAATATTAATTATATATATTTTACCGAATTTATGAATATAAACAATTATATTAATTTCAATCAAAATATAAAAGACATGGAAATTAATATTCCTTTGGGAAGAATATAATTAATATATGAATTTGATTCAGACAAAATTTTAATTGTTTATATTTTACTAGATTTATTAATATAAATAGTTATATTAATTAATTTAGGTCAAAATACAAAAGACATAGAAAATTAATATTCTTTTGGAAAGAATATAATTAATATATTAATTAGATTCATACAAAATATTAATTGTATATAATTTACGGAATTTATTAATATAAATATTTATATTAATTAATTTCAATCAAAATATAAAAGATATAAAAATTAATATTCTTTTGGAAAGAATATATTTCTTTTTTCTAACTTTTCATATATCTTCTCTATTAATCAGTGAATAATCCTATATTCTTTTGAAAAGAAAAAAATTCTTTTTTCTAACTTTTCATTTGCCTTCTCTGTTAATAAGAGAATAATCTTGGTTTTCCTTTTTAATATGTGATATCAAAGAGAAAAAAATGATGATAATCCCTTAGTGTTTTAAGGTTACCAACTTAATTTCAACATGAATGAAATTAATAAGACTTTTACCACAATTGGTCAGCATGTTACGAACTGTTGAAAGTAACATGAAAAAGGATGGGCCTAAGCCTATTCTGATGGTCTGCAAGGACAAGGGCAAAGGAAAGACTAAGGATAAGGCAAAGCCTAAGGACAATGGCAAGGCCAAGCCCAACAAAAGAAAAGCTGCATTGAAACCTAAATGACAAATTTCTAAAGAATAAAAATGATTCCATTACAGTAAAACTGAATACTGGAAGAGGAATTGCCTTGCCTATCTTGAAGAGGTCAAGAAGGCAAAGGAAAAAGGAGCGTTCACTTCAGGTATTTATGTTATTGATATTAATTTATCACCAAATACTTCTTGGGTATTAAATATCAGATGTGGTTCTCATTTTTGTACCTCTGTATAGAGACTGCAAAGGAGTAGAAATCTGGCTAAAGGAGTTATGGACCTACATGTTGGGAATGGAGCAAGAGTTGTTGCATTAGTTGTAGGAACACATATTTTATCATTGCCTAGTGGACTTGATTTAATTTTGGAGAATTGTTATTTTGTGGCCAATTTGACTAGAAACATTATTTCAATTTCTTGTTTAGACAAAATTGGTTTTGAGATAATTATTAAGATAATTGTTGTTCATTTTATCTCGATAATGTTTTCTATGATTCAACACAATTAGTAAATGGCCTCTATATTTTAGATTAAGATATGCTCATTTCAAACATAAATACTAAAAGATCAAGAATAAATTACTCTAATCAAACTTATATTTGGCATTGTTGTTTGGGCCATATAAGTGAGAAGTACATATCAAAAACTCCATAAAGATGGATTTTTGGATTCTTTTGTTTTTTAACAAATTGATATATGTGAGTCCTTCTTGTTGGGTAATGACTGAAACTCATTTTAATAGTAAAAGTGAGCTAGCAATGATTTATTGATCTTAATACATAGTGATGTATGTCGATCAATGAACAGACAAGCCAAGGGAGGTTTTCAATACTTGATTACTTTCATTGATGACTTCAGTAGATACGAGTATATTTATCTTATGCGCCATAAATCCGAACCCTTAAAAGGTTCAAGGAATTTAAAAGTGAAGTACAAAACAAACTAAGTAAAAGTATTAAGGCACTTCGATCAGATGGAAGAGTAGAATACTTAAGCTTTGAGTTTGATGAGTTTTTGAAGGAATGTGAGATTGTCTCACAACTTACACATCTTGGTACTCCATAATGGAATGGAGTTTTTGAAACGAGAAATCAAACACTATTAGACATGGTTCGATCAATGATGAGTCATGTTGTTTCCTAATTCATTTTAAGGACATGCACTTGAAACAATTATTTTAACACTAAATCAGTTCAAAAGACACCAAATGAGATGTGGACTAAGAAGTGTCCTAGTATGTCTTCCATAAATATTTGGGGTTGTGAAGCTTATGCTAAACATTAGGCATCTACTAAGCTCGAACCCAAATCTCAAAAGTGCATCTTTGTGGGATATTGATCTACCGATTTTATACTTAGCAGATTGAACTAGTTTTCACATTTGAAGAGCTTGAAATAAAGTCTTTTCTCTTATGTTTTTATCTTTCCAATAAATTGTGCTAAAAGGTTATTTTATTGCTGTTAAGGCCAAATGAGACCTAAAGATTAGCTAACCTGCTTTGTGAATGCGCAAGAGACCATTAACAGCTGAGCAAAAGTGAAACTGGCCACTTCATCATGACATAGGGAGCTCCATGTCGCAACAAAGGGACTAGTAGCGAGGATGAAGGAGACTGCTAGCTTCATCGCGACATAGGACTTGGTGTGTCGCGACATCAACCCCAGCATGCAACTTTGCATCGAACGAAGGGCGTTTTCATCTTTGCAATGCGACTTAAACATGAAGGACGGTAGCTAACCTAGGGTTAATGAAAAAAGTCGACCAATGCTATAAATAGGACCCTTAGCACTAGGTTTAAGTACACCATTGACTTAGCTTTTAGTTTTGTTTTGTATTTTCATTTAGAAACGAGATTGTAAAACTCACATAAACGCTAGAGGAATTTTTCCCGATAAATTGCCAATACAATTAAAGTTTCATTTTCATTTGAGTTATTCAATTATATGTTTTTATATATATCGTTGTTTTCATTATGATTAAGAAAACCATGAGGAGCTAATTCCAATTTTAGAAATTAGGGAGTGGAAGTATGATTATGTAATTGTTGTTTAAATAGGGATTTTACATTTTAGATCAGCTATTTGGGAAAGGAAAAAATAAAACAAACACTAGGCCTGACAACCCTCGAACATCATTTAGGTGGGAATGAACCCAAAATTGGTATTGCCTATCCGTGACAACCTTTTCCCCAAACCAGTTTAGACTGTGACATCTAGCGATAAGTAGTCTCTATCGACTTGCTATGCTGGTGGACGATTGAGAGATCCAACAGGGGAAGTGACTAGTTGATTGAAGGAAAATGTAATCCCTTTTACCTGGCCTAGAAGATATGATCGGATCTAGAGAGTCACTGTTGTAATTTTACCGTCACAAAATTTCAAAATCCATAATCATTCATATATAAGTAAATATATAAATATAAATTATAATTTAACTGAATAGTCAATAAATATCTAAATGAACATAAAAGAAACCCAAATTTAAATTGACTTTACAACCCCAAAATAAAATGATAACATAGTATGAAAATCCCAAAATAACTTATACCAAAATAGTAAAAGGAGATGAAATAAATATAAATGAGCTTCTCCGGGTTCCAAGTTGCCTAAGTCCATAGTATCTGAAAGAAAAGCTATTGGGGAATGAGCTAAAGAGCCTATTGTGTCTCTAAAGTGTATACATCCTCATTTATATTATCACAGTAAATTTCATAGCATATAAAGTAACCACAAAGCATAATACAACTCAATACCATACAAACACATACTTAATGCAATGCACTCATACTCCAGCACACCAATCGAAATGGAGAGGTTCCCCAGAACCCTCCCCAACCAAACATCACCAATCGCAGTGTGGTTTTACTGTCAGCTGTTTGAAGGGGTGATAACCATGTCTTCCACTGTACAAACCCAACCCATGAGCACACAATGACATTATATCACATATAACTCAGTCTCAAATCGTAGTCTCATGTGTAGTGGCCAATTTTCATCCTGCCCAAAACAAACCCAAATAAAAACCAAAGTCTAAAAATAAAAAAAGTAAAGTCCATTTTACAAAAAATATAAAAACAAACCCTAACCCAATTACCCATTACAACCCAAGCCCACCAAAATTAAAAATTTTAGTAAACTAGAAACCCTAATTCCCTAAAGCCATCTATCGTCGCACCTCCTTTGTCACGTCAACGGACACACAAATCGATGCACCCACACCTCGAGATCCCTTTGCCATCACCATTATTGACCTAAAAAATGTGCTGCCACCGTCGATGAACCATGCAAAATAAAAGCAGAGAAAAATAGAGAAACAAAGGAGAAACTAATATTATGTTTTTTCAATCGGCTATAAAAGCCACAATGAATCATTGTAATTATTTACAAAGAAATACAAAAAAAAAAAGCAGTAGCAATTGAAGAAAAATTTCAAAGGTGTTTTTTATTTTTCATGCATATTTTCATTATTTATTCTGAAAATAAAAAGTATTTATAAAAAAATAAATAAAATAGAAAGCTTTAGGTTTTTTCGAACACCACTGCCACCGTGAGTGGTTGAGGGACTACCCCGATGAAGGTAGCATCTTTGGAACCTGAGGTCTCCTTCGAATCCCTTAATGATCGTGTATAGAGTTTTTTTTAAAAAACAAAAAAATATATAAAAGGGGATTGGAAAGTTTTTATTTTTAAGGGTTTTAGGGTTGATTTTGAAATATTTTAACCATAAATCTAAGTTCTAGGGATTGAAAGGAGAAAAAGGGGTGCCTTTTCGACTTCTCGACCATCGTAGGTAGTGGTCTCCATCGTTGATGACTGGTAGCCCTGGCAGTCGAAGACTGAACCAAGGGCCACACGAAAGAACTGTTTGAGAGAATAAAAAGATGTTTTTTGAGGTTTTTTTAAAATGGAGGGTGAAATGAATTTTGAAGTGAAAACTTTCACTAGTATAATGATGCAAAACAATGTCCTTTTAGCCTTGTTCGCACGACTCCAAAACAGTGTCGTTTAGTCCTTATGCCCGAATTAGACCCAAACCCACCTCAGGATCTGTTTCCAAAAAAAGGGGGTATTTTCCATCGGGGTCCTTCCGCTTTTGGTTGGTGTTCTAATTTCGTCCTTGTGTCTCTTTATTTTTTTTAAATTTTCCCTTTAACTTTAATTTGTTGTGGATTCATCCTTTGACCAATCGTTGAACCCTTTTGGGGAATAACACCTGTCTGATTGGGAAAATTTCCACTCTGGTCCCTACATTGTTTATATTATTTTGATTTAATCCTCCATATGTTTGTTTATCTTTTGTTTTTGTTTTACAATTTAGATTCTATATTTTCTTTTCACTTCAATTCAGTCCTTTGTTTTTTTTTTTGTATTTGTTTTATATTTCATTGTTTTTCTATTTATTTTGGTGTTTTATTAGTTTTGTTTTTATTTATTTTTCGTTATTCACATTTTTCCACTTTTGAATTTCTTTTAAGTTACAACTTAATCTTTTACTCACTCTTTTATTTATTTATTTATTCCTTCTTTATTTTTTATTTTTGTATACATATATATTGTACATGTAAGGTTAAAATCGAGGCAACGTTCGTTACTTAAGGACTCGATAAAATTGTGCTCCATCTTACGAGGTACGATTTTATATTCGAACCTATCTAATAGGATACCCTATTTAAACCTACAGAGTGTATATTTTAATTAATCAATAAAGGTTCTTTACTTTCGAATACCTAAGATATTGTGTTGCTAACTTACGGGATGTGACTTATTTCTCAACTAACTCGAGATAAAAGATCGTTTTTCGTGAAATTTAATTTTTAAACGACGCCAAAATCTATCATTTATATATTAAAAGATCACATTTTAAATTTTCTTTAATCAATCGATAAATGATTTTTATTTTTCGAGGACTCGAAATATCGTGCCCCTAACTTACGGACGTGATTTTTCTCAATTAACTCGAAATAAAAGATAATTTTTTGGGAGATTTAAATTTAAAAAAAAATATTATCAAATTGTTCCATTTACTCGTTTAAGGATCACATTTTAAATTTTCTTCAATTTCTATATTTTCAATACTAAGACATCAAATAATTGACTAGGTACCAATTTTGGGCATATGAGGGTGTTAATCCTTCTTCATGCGTAACTGACTCCTAAACCCATTTTCTTTTGATTTCGAAGACCAAAATGATTTTAATAATTTTAAATATATTTCAAGGTGACCCAATCGCACCTATTTAAAAATGATTGGTGGCGACTCCATTTTCGGTTTTAAAATAAAAGTCGGGACTTTTTTCCAAAAAAATGGTTTTGACAACTCGGTGACTTTGCTGGGGAATAGTAAGAGAGTCAAGTAGTGAGTCGATTATTTTTTGGTCTTTTGTTGAAAATTGAGAATGTGGTTTAAATTTAACTTACGATCCTTTCTTGCATTATGTATTCGTGTTTGGTTTAAATTAATTTGTTAATTTATTTTGGGTCGAAGTTGAGGATTTTTCACACATTGCATGATCGGTTTACTTCACCCTTTTATGTGGAAGTGAGAAACTACTAATTTGTGAGGTCTTCACCTCTGGTAGATCGCTTTCAGGAATACATCTGTACCTAAGTTTTCGTGAAGTCTTCACTTTTGCGCAAACATACGGGAAATGGACCCCCTAAATTGAACTCGATCCGTATGAGCCTATAATGGGTGAGGATCGAGGAATCTGCCGGTTCAGGTACCCTTACTTTAGAACTTAAACCTTATGTAGTCGACTCTAGGAGCCTACCCTAAGAAAGACCACGTCGAACCTTTAGTGGTCACCTAAATAAATATAAGAGAGAGAGGCATTTTTTATGCTTTGATTTTTTGCTTTTAATTGCAATTTATTGTTAGATTTTATTTCTGTGTTGATTGTACGACCTTGCTTTATTTTATCTTTTTTTTTTCTTCTCGCATTGCATTTTTATCTAAGGAAAGGTGTTGATTTATACTCGATTACCAAATAGAGAACTTAACATGGAAAATGTGTTTCTTGATAAAGTGGAGGACAATATGGTTGTGCATATGTGGTCAAGGAGAAGGCGACGAGGAAAAAGGCGACAGTCTGTTAGAGATGAAAACCATGCGGCAAGCAAATCTTTGACCCAAGTACAAGAAGAGACCAACAACTTCCAAGCTTTAACCATTCAAGCTGATGTTTTAAGCCTAAAATTGGAATCGAACCGAGGTAAAAATTAGCTAGACTCCTTAGGAAGATTGAATCTTTGAGAGTTAAGGCATGACCATTTATGTATCTGCCTTATGTAAAGAGACTTGTTATCTAGTAAAGTTGTTCTAATGGAGTTGAATTAAGAATCAATGCCTTTCTTATATATGCATACATGCATTCATTAGCATTGCATTTTTTACATGCATCTAATTTTAAGAAAATACCCCTAATTAAAATTATAACAGTTACATCAGAAATCATTGAGAACTCACATCGTTACGATACTCGAAAAGCTATGGACCAAAGAATTGAAAGATTGAAATAGAGTCAAAGGGACATGCAAGAACAAATACAGGCATAGTTACAAGACCAACTGGTAAAAGTGCAACAGGACATGAAAGACCAAATTATAGAGTCCCAAAGGAGCATCATAAGCTAGCTAACTCAACTACTAAAGGAAGGAGTTAATAAATGAAAAAGTCCTGTAGTAAGTGTAGGGGAGGAAAGTGAGGATCCTAGATATCTCCCAAGCTATACTTCTGTGCACATCAAAGCTCTACAGGAAATATACTCGTGTGGGGTACTAGTGATAATAATAACACAACAACACCCTGCTGGCGCTTCAAGGCCAACCAATTATCCAATAGGATCAGGATCCAACCCAGGAGATACTATCGTAAATCCCGTTGTCCTCGACTTTGATGAAATGATGAAGACAAAAAGAAAGAGAATGGAGTTCCTAAATAGTTGGAGGAGTGATACAAATGGTTAGAAGAAAAAACCAAGGCGATGGAAGGAGCCAGAGTATTCTATGAGATGGACGCTAAGGAATTAAGCTTGGTCCCAAACCTGGTCCTTCCTCCCAAATTAAAGGCTCTAGAATTTAAAAAGTATAACGGGACGAGCTACCCAGAGGCGTACATCACCATGTTCTGAAGAAAAATGATTGGGAACATCAATAATGACCAGTTATTAATTCACTGTTTCCAGGATAGTCTATCGAGATCAGTCGCGAAATGGTACAACCAACTGAGCCGTGCTAGAATCAGCTAGTGGAAGGGTTTGGCACAAGCATTTATGAAGCTGTATAGTCATGTAACTGACATGACACCTAATAGACTGACTCTATAGAGTATGAAGAAGAAGCCAAATGAAAGCTTTCGGCAGTACGCCCAGAGGTGGAGGGACATCGTGACACAAGTACAACCACCTTTATTGGAAAAAGAAACGACCATGTTGTTTGTCAATACCCTGAAGGCTTCGTTCATTAACAACATGCTGAGTAGTGCTTCTAAGAGTTCCTTTGACCTGGTTATGTTCGGAGAGATGATAGAAAATGCAATTAGGAGCGAGAAGATCGATGTAAGGGAAGGTGCCAAGAGAGCGTTCCCTAAGAAAAAAGAAAATTAGATAAACAACATAGGCCTGTACAGTAGGACAAGTCGGTAGTAATGGCACAACCTAGGGCCATAATAGCTAACAACAGAGGTGCCCCAAGACAAGAGCCTAGGTCAAATAATGAAAGGATTCAATTTACCCCTATCCTCATCATATATAAAGAGTTGTATCAAAACCTATTCGATGGCCATGTTGTGTCACCGTTCTATTTAGAACCAATGTGACCCCCATTCCCAAAGTGGAACGATGCGAAATCCCAATGTGAGTATCATGTGGGAATAACAGGGCATTCAATCGAAAACTGCCATACTTTTAAGAAGCTAATCGAAAAAATCATCATAAGGGGAATCGTGAGGTTCAATGACCTTTCAAGGTCCAATACAGAAGGGAATCGTTACCGAATCATCCGGATAAAGGGTTAAATATGGTGGTCGAAGATGGGAGCATTAATGCTATATCCAAAGAAGGGAGTGGAAATGGAATTCTATCGAGAATTCGTCCTTATGCTCCTAGAAGCATTCTGAGTAATTGGACTATAGAGGAACTCCCTGTAGCTTTTAGGATATCTTCGGAGTAATACTCAAAACATACCTATTGCTCTAAGCCCGAGAGTAATAATGATCCTTTGTAAAGGGCATTTAACCATTATCTTTTATTTTAATGAAAACAATGCATTTTCTGTATCATTTGACAAATATTTTAAATTCATTTGACAAACATTTTTATTCACACCCCATAATTAACCATTTTTAAATTCATTTGTTCTTTTTCAATTTGACAAATATTTTCATTCTTGCCCAAATTGACAAAATGTTCTATTCATTCATACTCATACAAACATATAGATAATGTAATGCACCTATACTCTAGCACACCAATCGCAATCGAGAGGTTCCCTAGAACCCCTCCCCAACCAAACGTCACCAATCGTAGTGTGGTTTTACTATCAACCATTTGAAGGGGTGATAACCATGTCTTCCACTGTACAAACCCAACCCATGAGCACACAATGACATGATATCACATATAAGTCAATCTCAAACCACAGTCTCATGTGTAAAGGCCAATTTTCATCCGGCCCAAAACAAACCCAAATAAAAACCAAAGTCTAAAAATAAAAAAATAGAGTCCATTTTACAAAAAAACATAAAAACAAACCCTAACCCAATTACCCATTACGACCTAAGCCCACCAAACTAAAAATTTTAGTAACCTAGAAACCCTAATTCCCTAAAGCCATCTACAATTTCACCTCCTTTGTCACATCAGAGGGCACATGAATCGAGGCACCTATGCTCTGAGGTCCCATTGCCGTCACCATTGTTGACTCGAAAAATGTGCTGCCATCGTTGATGAACCTTGCAAAAGAAAAATAAAGAAAAATAGAGAAAGAGAGGAGAAAACAAAAAAGAAAAAGAAACTAATATTATGTATTTTCAATCGGCTATAAAAGCCACAATGAATCGTTGTAATTTTTTACGAAGAAATACAAAAAAAGCAGTAGCAATTGAAGAAAAATTTCAAAGGTGTTTTTTATTTCTCACACATATTTTCATTATTTCTTTCAAAAATAAAAAGTATTTATAAAAAAATAAATAAAAAAGAAAGCTTTAGGTTTTACCTCGTGTTGCTCCGAACACCATCGCCATCGTGAGTGGTTGAGGGACTACCCCGATGAAGGTAGCACCTTTGGAACCCGAGGCTCCTTCGGATCCCTTGATGATCGTGTAGGTGGTTTCGAAAAAAAAAAGGGTAGAGATTTTTTTAAAAACAAAATATATAAAAGGGTTTTGGGGATTGTTTTGAAATATTATAACCCTAGATCTGAGTTCTAGGGAATGAAAGGAGAAAAAGGATGCCTTTTTGATTTCCCTGCCACTGTTGGTGACGATCTCCGTCGTCGATGATTGGTGGCCATGGCGATCGGAGAGCGGACCAAGGGCCAGACGAAGGAACTGTTTGAGAGAACAAAAAGAGGTTTTTTGAGGATTTTTAAAAAAAAAGGAGGGTGGAATGAATTTTGAAGTGAAACTTTTCACTTATATAATAATGCAAAATGACGTTGTTTTAGCCTTATTCACACGGCTCCAAAACGGCGTCGTTTAGTCCCCATGCCCGAATCCAACGCAAACCCTTCTCAGGATCTGCGTGTTTAAAAAAACGTTTGGCTGGTGTTTTGATTTCGTCCTTTTGTCTCTTTATTTTTAAAAATATTTTCCCTTTAACTTTAATTTGTTGGGGATTGATCCTTTGACTAATTGCTGAGCCCTTTTGGGGAATGACACTTGTACTGATTGGGAAAATTTCCACTCTGGTCCCTACATTGTTTATATTATTTTGATTTAATCTTCCATATGTTTTTTTATCTTTTTTTTATATTACAATTTAGATTCTAAATTCACTTTTCGCTTTAATTTAGTCCTTTGCTTTTTTTATATTTTATTTATTTTGGTGTTTTATTTATTTTATTTTTATTTATTTTTCGTTATTCACATTTTTCACTTTTCAATGTCTTTTAAGTTACAACTTAGTCTTTTACTCACTCTTTTATTTATTTATTTATTCTATCTTTTTTTTGTACTTATATATATATATTGTACATGTAAGGTTAAAACCGAGGTAATGTTCACTACTTAAGGGACTCATTAAAATTGTGCTCCAACTTACGGGGTGCGATTTTATCTTCGAACCTATGTAAACAAATACCCTATTTAAACTTAAAACGTGTATATTTTAATTAATCGATAAAGATTCTTTACTTTCTAATACTCGAGATGTTGTGTTACTAACTTACGTGATGTGATTTATTTCTCAATTAACTCAAGTAAAAGATTGTTTTTCCTGAAATGTTTTTTTTAAACGACGCCAAATCTATCATTTATATATTAAAAGATCACATTTTAAAATTTCTTTAATCATTTGATAAATGGTTTTTATTTTTCGAGGACTCGAAATATATTGCCGCTAACTTACGGGACGTCATTTTTCTCATTTAACTCGAAATAAAATATCATTTTCAGGAGATTTAAATTTTTTAAAAAATATTATCAAATTGTTCCCTTTACTCTTTTAAGGATCGCATTTTAAATTTTCTTCGAGTTCTCGATTTCAAATACTAGGACATCAAATAATGGATTCGGTACCAATTTTGGGCGTATGAGGGTGCTAATCCTTCCTCTTGCGTAACCAACTTCCGAACCTGTTTTCTTTTGATTTCAAGAACAAAATGATTTTAATAATTTTAAATATATTTAAAAGTGACCCAATCGCACCTATTTAAAAATGATTGTTGGCGAATCCAGTTTCCATTTTCGGTTTTAAAATAAAAGTCAGGACTTTTTTCCAAAAAAATGATTTCGATATCATGATAGTTTAAATAGTAGAGTTCATTGTTCATTATCACATTATATCAAATTATGCATAGATTGACAGAGAAGTATGCAATATTAACTTGCGATCACACATTACAACACAATAACATGCCATTGTTTCATCACAAATCTGTATTACACCGTCAACTCAACACAAGTAATATCACATACTGACATCATAACTCAGAATTATCACGAGAAAACACAACACAAAACATTACTATGCAGTATGATGTAACACGCTTAGAAACACACCTCTAGAAAGTTGAAGCTCTAATGATGAGGAGGTCGTCTCCTACGCACAGATCTAGCACTGGAACTATCGGGATTAGAACCTTCAAGCACAAACTTTACATAAGAACTATTCCCAAACGACCAACTAAACACAATACTAAATCGCATAACTCACGTGCAACTCTTGGAGCTGCTGCAGGAATAGGCTAAATAGGTGGAGGAGGTGGTAAGTTGTCGGCCTCGGAGTCGTAATCACCTAACACAAATTATCTCACATCAGATTCCCAAATTTGACTTCTTAATAAACATTAAGTACAAAATTAAGAACAAAAAGCTAAAACAAGGCTTTGGGGTTTGAATTTGACAAAACAGACAGTGGAAACAAATTCAAGATGTCGAAAAACAATAAGGTAGGGTTTGTCGAAAAACTCAATGGTTAACAATCAACGAGTCGGTCAAAGTCAGCAAGTCGGTTAAAGTTAACGGGTTAGGGTCAACGATTCAGGGTCAACAAATTCAGGTCGGTTTGATTCAGTTCTGGTCAAGATCAATAGGTCAAGTCAGGTCTGGTGATCGGCCTGTAAATGTCACAACATTTAAGTGCAAGCGGACACACGTCGATGCAAGTATTATTGATAGATTTGCTCTATCGGATATCGATCCCACGAGGATAGAGTTCTTGATGTTCAGTTGTCGAAGCAACTAAAGTTAAAATTAGAGAAAATGCTAGTAAGGATGTTAGCGCAATTAAATCAGATCTGCACACTAAGTTAGATAAGGTTGTCAATGTAATGATAAAGTTAAATGTCAGTGTAACTGAAAGCAAAATAAATGGTTGTTGATATTTTGAGAAATTAAATACAGAAAAGTAAAGTGTAATCAAGTGCGAAGAATGGAGTGGATCACTGATTTCACTAAGTATCAACGCTAGATGCGTCGACAAGGTATTTTATAGATGAACTGTGGTAGCAATAAAGTTCCAATGAAATCATACCAATAAGAACTCATTGCTTAACCAAGTCTTAAGCGCCCACATTTTCCTCACTTTCCAGTTGTTGGCAATGCCTTACACTCAAGAACAAGTGACCAGAATTCCTCCTAGTCTCAAGTAACTTCCGAAAACTTGCTTGTTAACCTAACTTGTCACTGCACTTTCTAGTGTCAGTAGACTGCAATTGCACTTCCATGTAAAAAACAGTTAAATCCAAGAGAAAACGGAACAAAAAAATTGAATAAGAATCAAAGTAATCTAACATTGAAAGTTATTTCCATATACAATCAAGTGTCAATAAGAATTCATTAGCATTAACAGAGGAATTAACAAATAAATTGCAGCATACTATTCCTAGGCTACTAGGATTATCCCTTAACTACTCCTCTTGTATCACACCAAGCACTCCTCGTCAGGAGTTGTTGCACACTCGATCGATCAGCTCACCAGACTCTAAAACCAAGCTTCAAGCTTTAGAGAATTTGCAGAATTTACTTCCTTCACTCCTTGATATTCATCTTCTTCTTCTCTCCTCTATTTATAAGCTTTGAGAATTGTAGATCTCTTATCCTCTCAGATCCAACTTCTTATGCTGCTGTCAAAGTTTGTTTAGATCCAGCTGTGAACTCACACAAATTTGGTGTGATCTTTATTAATCTGCAGGTTATCGTCGCATTTTTGGGCGTTATCTATAATCTTTAATTGCGGCGACATCGTGTGAAATTCCTGCGTTGGTGCTCCCAGATGTTCTTGCAGCGTGAATTCACTTATACAAAGTAATTGTTTCCATGCAATGACATTTCTGGCTGCAATACCAAGCTAAACTTGTGGCTGCATCTTTGAACTCTTCCCAGCATTGATCTTCTGAGATGGATCCTTGCGCTGACAATTTCAGATGCAATACATATGCTGCATATGGCGACATTAGTGCACAAAAGAGATAAAATAATGAGAATTTAAGCCACACAACATTGAGTTAGAAATGTAAAAAAACTAAGTATAAAATAACTATCATGCATGCTAAATGTAATACAAAAGAGACAATTAATACACAAATTGAGGGAGAAAATAAGTGTCATTTCTAATGCAATCACACCCCCAAACTTGAGATTTTACTTGTCCTCAAGTAAACAAAAGTTAGCAAAGTCACAAATAAAATATGTCACCATAATCATCATTCTAGCAACTCAAATTCTTTTGAATCCTAATGTATAGATTGTATTCATATGATAGAATAATGCACCGACAATTTATATGCATGAATAATTAAAACTGCCACTTCATTAGTGTTAGCAGCATGCTTTGAATCTTAACATCTCTTAACCAATACAACATTTTATAGCAATATATTTTTTTCTTCTTTTCTCATTTCCTCTTTTTCATTCTTTTTCTTCTCTTTTTATTTTATATGTGACTGAAAGATGTCATTGCATTACTCTACCTTTGTTCCTGAGTAGTAACGATGGGGTGCATCAAACCCTTAGGAGTCATGTAATTGCGTCGACACAGAGTGACAGCCTTTGGCTAGATGATTTTTCTAACACATGTAGCGGAGTTTTCTTCCTTGATAAGTCACAATGCACTCACATTAGAGTGTCTTTTATTAAAACCATGTCACTACATTTGGTAAGTTATTTCAAGATTCAAAGATTGATACTATCCATTCATTACTAGTGCAAGTCCAATCATTCAATCAGAAATAGTAGAGCTCAATATTCATTCATATTCACCCAATTCACATATCGGCATCCAAACAATTCAAGATTTATGCATATGATAAAAATTATGGTCACATTTTTGTTGAAACTTCGCATACTTTTATTAAACTAAAGAAACAAATAAATTTTCAAATATGTGGGTGTAATTTCATTTCCATTTCACACAAGATCCCGCAAACTTAATACCTGCATTGTCCCCAATGCACTGACAATATTATACATATAAGAATGAAAATGCAACTACAATGCAAAATGTACTAACAAATAAAATTCAGTGACAAATAAAAATGCAATGACAACTAAATAGAATGCATGCAACTAACTATTGAAAAGTAAAACTAACTCATTGTTCAACAGCGAATGAAGTGGCTGCTTTGACTTTCTTCTTCTTCTTCTTCTTTGGGTGCTCTTCTTCTGCTTTACGCATCTTTTTCTAGTCTTTCTTCTTCCTCTTTTTTTCCTTGGAATCAACCAGAGCAGCTGATTGCTCCTCCACAGCCGGTTGAGTGGTGGCCTTATCGACAGTCATATTAGATGAATGGACTTCAGCAAGCGGTGTTACATAAGATATAATGGCCAAGTTAAGATCTTCGGCACTGCTGGTGACTGCCTTAGCCTGGCTCGCTTCAGGTGGAGCCAAATTTTCAACGGATGCCCCCGTACTGGTAGTTGTGTTGATAAATTCTTCCTCAAAATTTGTTGGGGCTTTTTCCTTCTCTTCATTCTTCTTCTCTTCCTTATTCTCTTCTTCCTTCTCTTTCTCATTTTCCTTTTTCTCTTCAAGTTCCTCCTTTTGAACTTGTTTGGTTCGACACCTTCCCCTACTTCCAAACCTACAGATACGATCGATGTACGCATCTCCTTAGCAACAACCTCCCTTTTTGCCATATTAACCCCAAGGCTATTCGAAAATTCATCTTCGAACAAGTTAGAGATAGTTCTGAAACAGTCCTCCATGGTGTTGGAATATCCCTTTGGCTCCTCATCATCGGAGATATGAATTCTTGTTGGGGATGGGATAGGTTGAGGCCTACCTTTAGGAGTCGGTTGCTTGGAAGATGACGAGGCTTCCCTAATAATAGGTGGGAAGACAGGGAACTTCAGTATTGGATTTGGCTTCGATTGCTTAATGCGTCGACAATGGCTTTGTTCCACACCTTTGTGTACACATAAAATAGGTTTTGTCTGTAGTCCATCTCCTTTAATGTGCTGACAAGTCAGATTTGACTCATATCTATGCGATCAATGAGTATTTCTAGTTCAGCCAACTTCTTCCCCATCAGATGGTCTATGGGCGCATTCTCTTTCTTCTCGTTTTTCTTTCCTTTCCCTTTTTCTTCCTTCTTAGGCATCTTCTTCACTAGAGGGGTTTCTTGCCCTCTTGTCATTCGTTCCACCGAGATGTCATTGATGGGCCCCTTATTCTCTAAGACCTCTTCATCATCATGGGCCATAATACCCCTTTGTTTGCAAAACATCATAATCAAGGAAGGGAATGGTAAGATACTTATCTATTTGCTCGTTGCTTCAGCAATTTCTTCATGTAAAATTGCACCGACATCGATATGGCAGCCCTTCAGAATGAAGTGCAGTAAGCACATACGATCTAGCGTCACAGTGATGCTAGGCAAAATTCGACTGTTGACAAAGTGAAACCATACCTTGCTCCAAGTTGTGAGATAATGCCTGTGCATGGTATAATTATGTGGACAATTTCCAGTCCACACAGAATCCTCGACATATAGATCCTTCATCACCATGTCAGCGTGTTCATCTGTTAACTCCTCTATAAATGCAGTATGAGTATTAGGTCTTTTAGCAATGTGGAAAAGTGCATTGATATGAGTCGCACTTCAAGGTACCAAGCCTTCTCGTATAAACACGAACTCCTATTCATAGTCCACTAAATTGGCATAGAATTCTTTTACCAAAGTACGGGAATAATTGCTCGGATGGTCGCAGAAAGTTTCCCAGCCCAACCGAGAGATTATCCACGCAACCTGTTTCCTCAACGACTGATGTGGTGACAACTAAAAACCCTACTCCGGGTGATAGTTTCTCTTGAGCATGATGTCGTGGTAGTGGTCTTTCACCGCTTTGGAAAGGAACAATACATATTCTTTTTGTGAAGGTTGGTTGGCATTCTAAAAAATAGTGGTTGAGGCTTGAGCAGGGGATTTCAAAGGGGTTTTTGTTCCTCTTGTTATTGCCATAATAACTGGATAAAGAAAGCAAAATAATTTGCAAAAAAATTTGAAGACAATGAGGAAGATGGTTGCAACAATAATGGAGAATGTGAGTGGAAGAACGAAGTCGACAGAAAAAGGGTTTTATAAACTCTGGATTAGAGGAGACATGCAAAAGGTGTGGGAAAGCATTACGTTTGTAACCAATAAATGCTAGGTTACAGATCATACCTCTTGGTTTAATGTAACGGCTAGGGATAGATGAAGATTGATCGGCGTGATTCTTGCTGAAAAAGTTTCGCTGAGTCATCACAGAATGTGCCTAGAAGTTGTGCTTTATGAACCGTCGACAAAAGATCAATTTTTACTCCTGCATAGAATCTAAAAACAAATAGATAAAAGAAGAAATAAAGTAAAGAGAAATAAACATAAATGTAAGAATGAAATGACATTATTTAAATGTGACAAGTTATATGGTCTCGTTGTGTTTTTTGACATCTGGGCTTATGTAATGCTTCAGTTGTTGGACATTTACTTTAAATTGGTGACCATCCTTCAGATCTATAATTGTCACCGCACCATGCTGGAATGCTTCGACAACCTTGAAAGGGCCTGACCATCTTGAACACAATTTACTTGGATGCAATTTCAAATGTGAATTAAAGAAAAGTACCAATTGACCAGGATTAAATTGTCGTCGGAAGATGATATTTTCATGCCATCTTTTAGTCTTTTGTTTGTATATAGCAGCATTTTCATATGCATTGCATCGAATTTCTTCCAGCTCAGCAATGTCTAACAACCTTTTTCTTCCAGCAGCATTGTAATCCATGTTCACCTGCTTGATTGCCCACATGGCTTTATGTTCAAGTTCAACCGGTAGGTGATCGGATTTATCAAACACTATTGATATGACGACATCCCCAACGGGGTTTTATAGGCAGTGCAAAGTGCCCACAACGTATCATGTAGTCGTGAAGACCAATCTTTCCGGGATGGATTAACCACTTTTTCAAGTATACTTTTGATTTATCGATTGGAGACCTCCGATTGGCCATTCATTTGTGGATGGTATGTTGTGACTATATGATGCTTCACACCATAGTGTCTTAAAGCTGTCGCCACTTGGTTATTGTGAAAATGAGTACCTTGATAACTTATTAATGCCTTAGGTTTTCCAAATCTTGTAAGGATATATGTGTGGAAAAACTTCAACACCATTCGAGCATCATCCTTTGGAACCGCAAATTGCTTCGATCCACTTAGTGACATAATCAACAGCAACAAAAATATACACATTCCCAAAGGAGTTTGAAAATGGTCCCATGAAATTTATACCCTAGACGTCGAATAACTCCACCTCCATAATAGGTTGTTGGAGCATCTCATTACGGTGAGATATAGAACCTGTGCGTTGACATCTATCGCATTGTTGCACAAAATTATGGGCATCTTGAAACAATGTGGGCCAGAAGAATCCAGATTGTAGGACCTTTGCAGCAATCCTCATTCCACCAAAATGGCCTCCATAGGGAGCATCATGGTAATGTCTCAGGATGAAAGTCATCTCTTCTTCAGGAATGCAACAACGAATAATATTATCAGTGCATACCTTGAACAGGTATGGCTCGTTCCAATGATACTTCACAGCATCGTGCATAAATCTGATCTTCTTGTGACCTATTGTACTCAAAGGTAGCTTACCACAAACTAAATAATTGACAACATCAGCATACCATGGAGATGCGTCAACATAAAATAATTGCTCATCTGAAAATGTGTTGACAATGCGTAACTGATTGCCATCCTCGCTTCCAGCTTCCAGCTTCTAGACAAGATAAGTGGTCTGTTGCTTGATTCTCGGATCCTTTCCTATCTCTAATTTCAATATCAAACTCTTGTAAGAGTAAGATCCATCTGATTAATCTCGGTTTGGCATCTTTCTTTGTAAAAAGGTATCTCAACGCGGAGTGATCTGTGTAGACAGTAACTTTTGCGCCGACAAGTTATGAGCGAAATTTGTCGAATGCAAAAACAACTACTAGTAACTCCTTTTTGGTAGTTGTATAGTTTACTTGCGTGTTAGTTAAAGTTTTGGTAGCATAATAAATTGAGTGAAATACCTTCTCTTTTCGTTGTCCCATTTTAGCACTAGATTTGTCTTCTCGCATCTCTTTAATACTTTTTCCAGATTGTCAGCGCATTGGTCAAAATTCTGCCCATATATAGAGAAATCGTCCATGAATACCTCTAATGAATCTTCAATCATGTCCGAGAAGATAGCCATCATACACCTCTAGAATGTGGCTGGTGCATTGCATAATGCAAATAGCATATGTTAGAAGGCAAAAGTTCCAAATGGCCATGTAAATGTGGTCTTTGCTTGGTCTTCTGGTGCAATGGTGATTTGATTATATCCAGAGTAGCCATCTAGGAAGCAATAGTAGGCTTTACCAGTTAACCTATCCAGCATCTGATCAATGAATGGTAATGGAAAGTGATCTTTCTTTGTTGCCGCATTGAGACGATAATAATCCACACACACTTGGCAACCTATAGCGATACGAGTAGGGATTAGCTCGTTCTTATCATTACTCACAACTGTGATGCCGCTCTTCTTGGGCTCACATTGGACAAGACTCACCCATGTGCTATCTGAAATGGGGTAGATGATGACCGCGTCTAGCCACTTAATAATTTTTTTCTTTACTACCTCTTTCATTTTCTCATTAAGTCTTTGCTATTGCTCAATGGACTGCTTCCCTTCATCTTCCAATCTAATTTTGTGCATGCAGAAGGAAGGACTAATGCCTCTAATGTCTGCAATACTCCATGCAATGGCTCTTTTGTGCTCCTTTAAAATTGTGATGAGTTTTTCTTCTTGAATTGCGTCGAGGCTTGCACTAACTATCACGGGTAATGTGTCATTGTCACCTAGAAAGACATACCTCAAATGCATCGATAATGGCTTTAACTCCAAGGTAGGAGCTTGTTCAATAGATGGTTTAAACATAGGGATCATCTTGTTAGATAAATCCAAGGATTCTAATTGCCAACCCTATTTTAGCTCACAACTATTAACCTCAGCTCTATGGTCGCATTCAGTTAGGATATCATCGGTGGATGTCACTGCATCTTCATCTAGAACTGCTGAACTTTGTTCATTAAATTCTTCTATAATAATCTTATCCAGCACGTTAATGTGGTGACATTGCTCCTTACTTGTAGAAGGAGATGCTTCAAACACACTGAAGGTAACATGCTCATCATTATGTTGTATGATGTGCTCGCCTTTGAAATCGTCAATAAGAGTATACCCTATTGCTAAGAATGGGCATCCCAAGATGATGGGCAGCTCTTTAACTGCTTCGTAGTCAAGTATTATGAAATTAGTAGGGAACACAAGCTTATCAACTTGGACAAGGACATCTTTGATCTAGCCTTCAGGTTGTGCTAGAGATTTGTCAACAAGCTGTAATGTCACCGCACTGGGCTTCATCGTTCCAATTCCTAACTTCCTGAATGTGGATAAAGGCATAAGGTTAATTTTAGCCCCAGATTGCATAAAACTTTACCTAGATAATGATTTCCAATGGAGCATGGGATTGTGAAGCAACCAGGGTCTTTCATCTTTGGTGGTCACTTATTTGTTAGCACAGCGTTGCACCCCTTTGTGAGCGCAGTTATCTCGATTTCAAACAACTTTTTCTTCTTTGACAACAGCTCTTTCATGAATTTCCCATAGATGGGTATCTGCACAAGAGCATCTACTAAAGGTATGTTAATGTGTAATTGCTTCAAGGTAGAAACAAATTTATGATAATCCTTATCATGGTCTTTCTCTTTAAATCTTTGCGGAAATGGAAAAGGTATATTATCAATCGGTTGTTGTGGAATAACCGGTTGCATTGACTTAGTTAGTTGCTTGACGTCTTCGTTGGGTGAGTTATAGGTATAAAGGTCACTACAGTTGGCTCCTTCTCATTTATTTCTACTAGGCTCTCTTCAAAAATAACTTTGCTTTGTTGCGTTGGTTCGGTTGCGTCAACATGCATTTAGTTAAAATTTCTGCTTGGTTCAACAGTTTGCTTTTCCCTCTGTAGCATGATAGCCTTGCAATGTTCCTTCCCCTTCTATATCGGATTCTCATTATCACTAGGCAAAGTGTTTGGTGACCTTGTACTCAGATTAGAAGCCAACTGTCCTAGCTAGGCTTCCAACGCACGGATAAAAGAAGAATTACCTTGAACGATTACTTCAGTTCGCATAATATGCTCTCGTATCAGCACTTCAAGAGCAGCTATAAGATCTGACCTTTGTTGAGAAAACTATTCTGCAGTTGTTGATGTTGTCCTTGGATATGTCGCACCGTAGTTTGTTGTGGCTGCGTTCTAGCATGTGATTGCATCTAGTTGTGTACTTGCATTTGAGAAATCTGATTATAGTTCTGCTGCTATTTGTTGGTGTAACTCCCTTGTCTATAACTCCTTTTCTTGAGAAATTTCCACATCTATACGTAGATGCATTCTGATTTCCCCAAGGTTATGGATTTCGATTATATTATGAGTTACCATAAGAATTTCCTCTAATGTTGTTGACATAAAATACGTTCTCAACATGTTGTGGACAATCCTCATAACTATGGTTGTTGCTGTAAATTTCACAGAAAAATGTCGGGACATCCATCTGTTGTGCCACTTGAATAGGGGCAACGTCACTTGTTCCCTTCATTTTCTTAATAATGTTGGCCAAAGAAGACACCTGTGCACTCAAAGCTGAAATTGCATCTAATTCAAGAACACCAAGATTAGTTTTTACCTAAGCAGAACGAGAGATAGGATATTGATAATCATTTTGTGCAATTCTCTCTAGAATTTGTACAACTTAAGTGTAGGTACAATCCAACAAGGGATCATTTGCAAATGCGTAGAGAAGATTCTCTTGTTGAATTCCATGCATAGGGCAACATCTAAGCAGAGTCTTATAACGCTCCCATGTTGTATGCAGGTTTTTATCATCTAACTGATGGTAAGCTGTGATATTATTACACAAACTTGTATTCATTATCGGTGGATTGAAATGCAAAACAAATTGCATTGCTAACACATTCCATGATATAATGGATCTAGCCGGCAAACCCAAGAACCATGATTTTGCTCTTCCCTGCAACGAATAAGGAAATAATTGCATTTTTAAGGCGTCATAAGGAACATCATGTTGGCTAAAAGATGCGCAAATAAGCATAAATTATTTTAGATGTTCTGTTGCATCTTCATGAGGTAAGCCTTCACATTACCCATTTGAATTGAGTATTTGAATCTCCTTGTGGACATGCAACTCCTAAAGAATAAAGAGAAAATCAACAAAAGAAAATTAAATAGATTAGTAAAAATAAAAAGTTAAGTTAGAAAAAAAATAATTGCAACTCTAAAAATGAGCATCAAATAAATGCCATCCCCAGCAACGACACCAAAACTTGATTAGTCTGTAAATGTCACAACATTTAAGTGCAAGCGGACACACGTCGATGCAAGTATAGTTGATAGATTTGCTCTATCGGATATCAATCCCACGAGGATAGAGTTCTTAATGTTCAATTGTCGAAGCAACTAATGTTAAAATTAGAGAAAATGCTAGTAAGGATGTCAGTGCAATTAAATCAGATCTGCACACTAAGTTAGTTAAGGTTGTCAATGTAATGATAAAGTTAAATGTCAGAGCAACTGAAAGTAAAATAAATGGTTGTTGATATTTTGAGAAATTAAATGCAGAAAAAGTAAAGTGTGATCAAGTGCGAAGAATGAAGTGGATAATTGATTTCACTAAGTAGTAACAATAAAGTATTTTATAGATGAATTGTTGCAACAATAAAGTTCCAATGAAATCATACAAATAACAACTCACTATTAAACCAAGACTCAAGTGCCCACATTTACCTTACTTTCCAGTTGTTGGCAATGCCTTGCACTCAAGAACAAGTGACTGGGATTCCTCCCAGTCTCAAGTAACTTTCGCTTACTTGCTTCTTAAACTAACTTCTCACCGCACTTTCTAGTGTCCATAGACTTTAATTGCACTCCTGTGTCAAAAATAGTTAAATCCAAGAGAAAACAGATTAGAAGAATTGAATAAGAATAAATGTAATCTAACATTGAAAGTTATTTCCATATACAATCAAGTGTCAATAAGAATTCATCAGCATTAATAGATAAATCGCAGCATACTATTCCTAAGCTACTAGGATTATCCCTTAACTTCTCCTTTTGTATCGCACCAAGCACTCCTCGTCAGGAGTTGTTGCACACTCGATCAATCAGCTCACCGGACTCTAGAACCAAGCTTCAAGCTTTATAGAATTTACAAAATTTAATTCCTTCACTCCTTGATATTCATCTCCTTCTTCTCTCCTTTATTTATATGCTTTGAGAATTGTAGAACTCAGCTCCTCTTAGATCCAACTTCTTGTGCAGTTGTCAAAGTTTGTTGAAATCCAGCTGTGCACTCACGCAGATCTGGTGTGATCTTTATTAATCTGCATGTTATCACAACATTTCTGGGTGCGATCTATAATCTTTAATTGCGACAACATCGTGTGAAATTCCTGCGCTGGTGCTTCCAGATGTACTTGCAGCGTGAATTCACTTATACAAAGTAATTGTTTCCATGCGGTGACATTTCTGGCTGCAATACCAAGCTAAACTTGTGGCTGCATCTTTGAACTCTTCCTAGCATTGATCTTCTGAGATGGATCCCTGCGCTGACAATTTCAGACGCAATACATATGCTGCATATGACAACATTAGTGCACAAAAGAGATAAAATAATGAGAATTTAAGCCACACAACATTGAGTTAGAAAATGTAAAAAAACTAACTATGAAATGACTGTCATGAATGCTAAATGTAATACAAAAGAGACAATTAATACACAAATCGAGGGAGAAAATAAGTGTCATTTCTAATGCTATCACACCCCCAAACTTGAGATTTTACTTGTCCTCAAGTAAACAAAAGTTAGCAAAGTCACAAATAAAATATGTCACCACAATCATCATTTTAGCAACTCAAATTCTTTTGAATCCTAATGTATAGATTGTATTCATATGATAGAATAATGCATCGACAATTTATATGCATGAATAATTAAAATTGCCACTTCATTAATGTTAGCAGCATGCTTTGAATCTTAACCTCTCTTAACCAATACAACATTTTACAGCAATATATATTTTTTCTTCTTTTCTCATTTCCTCTTTTTCTTTCTTTTTCTTCTCTTTTTATTTTATAAGTGACTGAAAGATGTAATTACATTACTCTACCTTTGTTCCTAAGTAGTAATGATGGGGTGCATCAAACCCTAAGGAGGCATGTAATTTCGTCGACACACACTCTTACAGTGATAACCTTTGGCTAGATGATTTTTCTAACATATGCAAGCGGAGTGTTCTTCCTTGATAAGTCCCAATGCACTCACATTAGAGTGTCTTTTATTAGAACCATGTAGCTGCATTTGATAAGTTATTTCAAGATTCAAAGATTGTTACTATCCATTCATTACTAGTGCAATTTCAATCATCATTCAAAAATAGTAGAGCTCAATATTAGGTATGGTGGTTTTAAAATGGGATACTGGATTTTAGGTATGGTGGTTTGGAAATGGGCTCACACGCATTGGGTTATGCCTTTGGATCTTGGAACTTTGCCTAAGGTTTGGGCTCACACACAATGACCCAATTTCTCAACACTTAACAAGAAAACAAAATAGGGTTTCTATAGCCCCAACGGCGCAGTTTTCGGCACCTCAATGAGTGGCATAACCTTGCCGCCAATGGCTCAAAAGGAGGACCATGTACACACCCAACGCAAGATTAATCGCTCACCAAAGCCAACCATGGTGGATCGAGCGACGAAACGAAGGAATAGCGACAGAGAAACAAGAAAATCGATCGTTCTAACCCTATTCCTTGCAAACAGTAGATGACAAGGGAGATTCAAAGGAAAGGTCAAGATCACGAGACAACAGGGAGCTCAAAGGTGCCGATGGTGTGGTGCATCGACAATAAGGTGGCTATCGGAGCTTGGTCAGAAAAGTTTAGAAAGAGAGGGAGATGAGAAGAATTTCAACTAGTGGAAAAAATGGAAGAGGAAAGGGTTTCAAACAAAGAGAAAAAGGGTTTAAATACATAGAGAAAGTGGGAAAATTGTGCATGGGGCCTCAAAGTAACTAGGGTTTTCAAATTTGACACCAAAGTTAAGTCGCTCTACAAATTAGTCTTGCAAATTCTAATTTGCCCACAAAATTTTAATTAAAGCCTGATTTAATCCCATAACTTCACTGAAATTTCAAATTAGCCCCTAAATTCCTCAAAATTTCCAAACTAATCCTTAAGTTAAAAATTTGGGTTGTTATAACTCTCCTTCCCTTAAAAGAAATTTTGTTCTCGAAATTTTCTTGGTTCTTCTGGCCATGCACTTCATTACTTCTATATTCTTACTACTCCTTCTGAATCAACTTCCTTTACAGTCCCACTTATCGCACTCCTCTATTGATATATCATTATTGTGCATCCCCTTAACTTTTATCCTCATCTATCCAATTCCAATTAAAAACATTTCCAATCCTTCTATCATTTTGCAGTTCTTGTGCAATGATACTATTCTTTTAAAACACTTTTCTTTCCATAAGAATCGAAGGCCTTTAGTCGATCATCTTTGGAATTATTTTTATAATCCTATATTTCCTTTTCACTAAACTAGTCTCCTATTTTGTTTCTTCCCACTTAACCATAAGTCTTTTCTTAATTTAGTTTTCCTGAAATTATCTCTTATGATTTTATAATTCCTTTCTTACACATTAACATAGCTTATTATTTATATTCATTCTCTACTCTTTCATTTTTTTTTCTTACCATAACTATCTCATACTAATCACAACATTGTTCTTTTAACATTCTTCTAGACTTTGCTATTCTTATTATTATTATATTTTTTTCACTCTTTATTCACTAATTCTTAAAATCAGTTCAGTACTTTCTTATGCTTTCTAGAGAACTTACACTATTTTCATGGTCAATTATGTTCTTATCTTCTATAACCTATTTCGTAATTTGAAATTTCTTTTTCATCATAAGTATTTCTTTATGTTTTCATTCATATATTCTATCATAATTTTAAATTTTATCCTTTCTCTTCTATTTCTGTCATTATTCTGAAGTTACCACTTATCTTTCAAATCTTTATACTAGACTAGTTAGTAACCCAAAAGTTTTTTTTTATTTTTCCCACTACTTAGTCGGATCATAAATCTTATTATTATTTCATGAGTTTAGGTTCCTAAAGAACACTCATTGTATTCTTAATGCATCATCTCATTCTTATCTATAAAGATTACGAACTATCTTTTAAATCTCTATACAAGACTAAATAACATTTACTTTCACTCTTAATATATGTTTCAAATTATTTTATGCTTATTTCTTCACAACTTTGTTACCTATTTTCCTTTATACTCATTTACTATTAGATTTTAATATATTTCCTAGATCTTCCAACTCTTCACTATTTTTATTCCTTATAAACATTTTCCTCTCCACAAACATTAACATCACTTCATCTTTTCTTATTTCCCTAATAGTACGTTTTCTTATAGCTACTCACCTATAATTCTTTTCCTAAAGTTTTTTTAATTGCCATTCTTCATCTTTCCAGAGTATAATTTTTCAACAAATTTTCCTCTTTACTTTTTTTTTTTCAATTTACTCTCTTATTAATACTCCTTACAGGCTATTCTTTGCTTTTCTCAATAATTTCTAGACAATCCTTTATTTAATGTCTCTTAGAGCCATACTTAAAGTATTTTCAGAAAATATCCAATATTCACCTCAATGAGATTTTTTTCTCATTTTAGATAAGGTTGAATAGGTCTTATCCTTAAACATTCCATACTTGCCTTGTAAATAACATGAGATCCTATTTATGTTTATCCTCAACTCATTCAGATTTTCCTCTGGTTCCACCAGAGGTGTAGAATCGCTAATAGACCTATCAATACGACCTTGAACTCGATCGCGACCAATCATGAGTCTAGAAGTCCTACTTGGTGGCATAGTAAACTATCTACAGAAAGCAAGAATCACTAAAGTGTGATCTGGTACTGGAGTCTCAAATAAAAATCAACTTAAAATTCTCACATATGGAAATTAAATATTTAGTAGTTTATTAAAATTCCCATTTACCCAAAACTTTCTAAAACCTTGAAAACAAATCTAGAGAGGCTCACAGTCTGAGGGTTGAACTTAAGTCTGATACCACTAAATGTAACCCCCTTTACTTGACCTAGAAGATATGATTGAAACCAGAGGGTCACTATTGTAATTTTACCCTCACCAAATTTCAAAATCCATAATCATTCATATATAAGTAAATATATAAATATAATTTGTAATTTAACTGAATAATCAATAAATATCTAAACGAATATAAAAGAAACCCAAAACTAAATTGACTTTACAACCCTAAAATAAAATAATAACACAGTATGAAAATCCAAAAATAACTTATATCAAAATAGTAAAAGGAGATGAAATAAATATAAATGATCTTCTCAGGGTACCAAGTCACCTAAGTCCCCAATATCTGAAAGAAAAGCTATTAGGGAATGAGCTAAAGAGTCCAGTGTGTCTCTAAAGTGTATACATCCTCATTTATATTATCACAGTAAATTTCATAGCATATAAAATAACTATAAAACATAATACAACTTAATATCATACAAACACAAACATAATGCAATGCACCCATACTCTAGCACACTAATCGTTATGGAGACGTTCCCTAGAACCCCTCCCCAACCAAACATCACCAATCGCAATGTGGTTTTACTATCAACTGTTTGAAGGGGTGATAACCACATCTTCCACCATACAAACCCAACCCATGAGCACACAATGGCATGATATCACACATAACTCAGTCTCAAATCACAGTCTCATGATAGTTTAAGTACCAAAGTTCATAGTTCATTATCACATTATATCAAGTTATCTATAGTCTGATAGATAAGCATGCAATATTAACATGCGATCACACATTACACCACAATAACATGCCATTATTTCATCACAAATCAATATTGCAACATCAACTCAACACAAGCAATATCACATACGGACATCATAACTTATAATCATCACGAGACAACACAACATAAAACATTACTAAGCAGTATATTGTAACACAATTAGAAACACACCTTTAGAAAGTTGAAGCTCTAATGACGAGGAGTTCGTCTCTCACGCACAGATCTAGCATTGAGTTTGTCGGGATTAGAACCTACAAGCACAATCTCTACATGAGAAATATAAAGATTGATGTTGCATTTATCGGTTTGGTTCAAGATCAACGAGTTGGGTCAACGTGTTGGGTCGGCTCACAGGTTCAGGTCAGGTCGGGTCACATGAAATGGGTCTTGGGTTTGGATGATTTGGTTTGGGTTTGGTTCATGGGTCATGGAAATTGGGCTATTGGATTTTAGGTATGGTGGTTTGAAATGGGCTCACACACATTAGGTTATGCCTTTAGGTCTTGGAACTAGGCCTAGGGTTTAGGCTCACACACAATGACCAAATTTCTCAACACTTAGTAGGAAAACAAAATACGGTTTTTATAGCCCTAATGGCACCGTCACTGGCACTCCAACGAGTGACACAACCTTGCCGCCAATGGCTCAAAAAGAGGACTAAGTACACACCCAACATAAGATTAATGGATCACCAAAGAATCACAGCAGATCGAGCGATGGAATGAAGGAAAAGCAACGGAGAAACAAGAAGAATCGATCAGTCTAATGTCGTTCCTCGTAAACGACAGACGAGGAGGGAGATTCGAAGGTAGCTTAAGATCGCGAGACAACGGGGAGCACAAAGATCCTGACGATGTGGTGCACGGATGGTGGCAAGGTGGCTATTAGAGCTTGGTTGAAAAAGTTGAGAAAGTGAGGGAGATGAGAAGAATTTCGGCTAGAGGGAAAAAAATGGAAGAGGAAAGGATTTCAAACAAAGAGAAAAATGGCTTAAATACTTAGGGAAAATTGCACATAGGGCCTCAAAGTAACTAGGGTTTTCAAATTCGACACTGAAGTTAACTCACTTTACAAATTAGTCCTAAAAATTCTAATTTACCCACAAAATTTTAATTAAAGCCCAATTTAGTCCCTTAACTTCACTGAAATTTCAAATGAGCCCCTAAATTCCTTAAAATTTCCAAACTAATCTTTAAGTTAAAAATTTAGGTTATTAATGAAAATCCCCAAAACCCAATAATTGAAGAACTCATACTGAAGTGACCTAATATCCCCAAAGTTATTTATAGATCTTCTACATCTCAACTCTTTACTTTATTTCTTTTATTTTTATGCTCTTCACAAACAAATCTTTTATTTCACTTCGTACTATAATTTGTAAAATGAATACTAATTACTCCTATTCTTTGTAGGGATTTAATTTACTATTGCCTCACATCTCCTTTGGGTACGATCCTTAGAATACTACCAAGTGTTTCATTGTACACATTATATTTACAACTTGACTTGTATACTTGCGGAAGCCCAAAATCAATATCGAATGGGAGTACGTTCAGAGGCGGTCAAGTTGTTGGCGCCGTTGTTAGGGAGACAACACTTTAGTAAATTTTATTCTTTCTTTGTCAACATGATAATTAGAAAAAAATTAGGTTATAGATTCGAATTAACAATACTAACAGTTTTTTACTTTTTTTTTCCAGATTTACTACCTTCCTTTAATTTCTATCATATTATTATTAGACCATGGATGCCTACGATTATTTTTATACAGATGATATTGATGATGATGTCTTTGATGATGATATCCATGAAGAAGGGTATTATGAAGATTGAGAGATCTAGGAAAATCAAAGATTATTAATGCTAGATTTGAGTAAACTCCGTGGAGAAGTCTCGATTCCTGATCAACAAAAAATCAATCTTCCAAAGGAGCATATTTCGAATCTGAGCAACTAGAATGAGAACAAGAAAAGGGCTAGATGAGGAAATGAAAAAAGAATTCTTTGAAGAATTGTTTGATTGAATCGACAAGCACATCGATGTCTCATCCTTGGAAGGGGAAGTTGAAAGCTTTGTGAAAATCGAGATTGAGCCCCAATCCAATGAAGAATCAATCCTTATAGAGGAAGATGACGATTTTCATAAAGAAAAAGGGATAGATGAGGAAATGAAAAATAAATTCTTTGAAGAATTGTTTGATTGAATCGGCGAGCACATTGATGTTTCATCCTTGGAAGGGGAAGTTCAAAGCTTTGTGAAAATCGAGATTGAGCCCCAATCCAATGAAGAATCAATCCCTATGGAGGAAGATGACGATTTTCATAAAGAAAATTTTGATCTTCAATTAATTACTATTACAAATACACCTACAAAAGAATTATTAGTTGAAGATATAATAGATCAGAGATTTAATTTCCGATGGAGAATGGCTACAATGTACAATACATTCCTACTGGAACAAATCCCTAAAGAAATCACTAATGAGAAAAATTTTCAATTTTGCAGATAACAGGAAATATTTACAAACCAACACCTTAGTTCTCAGATAGAATAATAATCAAATCTTCAGAGAAGGAAGAAGCACATCCTTGGGTAAGGTAGTTATGGCTGCAGTAACGCTAATACAAAGAAATTCAGTAATCCAAGTATTTTTAGTGAATGAGGTAATCGAGAAGCTATTTTTCCACCATATAGAAGCGTACCAATTTCACAAGTGGATCAACAATGAATGCCATCACGAGAAGGGGTTGTGGCATAAATTCATGCTGTCGTGAATAGATATGATTGACAAAAAGAAATAACGGTTATCAACGTAGGGAGAAAAAGAAAATTTTGAGAAAAAGATAAACACCAGAGAATAGCCTGGTATGATGGCTGCTAGACGAACCATGATAGAATTGACTGTTCTCATGTTCCAAAGTGCACACTAACATTCTTGTTAAACAATTTTGAAAAGTATTAACATGAATTTTTATATATTTAAAATAACCTAACTTATTTTATTATTTTCTTTCATTTCAGGGTATTTTGTTTCGAAACTGACATGTTCTTCGTGACACAGTTATGCGATGTTGCGACAAAGTGACCAGACTACCCCAAGAATGCCCAGGCGTGCTATGATTCAACACTCCCCTATGTATGTTACGAAAAAGGGGTCGGAGTATTAAATTTCAAAACTGAGAGGTTTGTCGCGACACAAAAGGTGCTATCTTTTGACAAAGCGATCAGACTGCTAGAATAACAAGATTGACAGGTTTGTCGCAACATAGTGTGAACTAAGTCGCGACAAAATGGGAACTGATAGGTTGGTTGTAACAAACTTAGGCCACGTCGCGACATCATCTGCAAAATTTGCTGGGTTGACTCGACTCGTTTGCGTAACCTGTATACCAAAACTATATTTTATTCGATTTTTAAGCTTAAACCTTAAAAGTTTTACACCTTTAAATATACCACATTAACTTAAAAGCTATTCCCTAACACTAAGCACTCTCAAATCCCTTCTTCCCCTTAAAAATCTAAAATCTCCATTTAAAGGTTACACACTACACTCCAAGGCTTACTTCAAATCTCATTGGCGAGGCACAACTCTAAGATATTTCTAACAACTTTACTATTCCATTCATCACTATTCATCTCTACTTTGATAGATTACAATGCCTCCCCGAAAGAGAACCATTGTATATGAAATTGACAGTGACTCAGAGCTCGAGCGATTTAGAAGTGCCCAAATAGAGAAGTACTTCCTAGCCTTACAAGGATAGCCCCTTATTCAGGAACAAGGTTTCGAGTCATTGATGATCCTTTGCAAAGAGTTATGGCCACTTGTAAGGTACCATCAATGGGAAAAATTATGTGTTTCCTCGACAGGTAACACTGTAGTACTTGTAGTACATGAATTCTATGCCTCTCTAAAAGAAGATATTGTTAAACGTAGGGCTATAGGAAAAGTATGTGTACGAGGGAAATATGTTTCGATTTTGCCTTACAATATTTGCAAATTTTATAATGTGCCCTTCTATGAAAAAGATTATCTAAATGAGGTTGATTTGGATTTATTGAAAAATATTGATATGGAAGAAATTGTAAGATTTTTTTCAGAGGGTAGGGGTAGTTGGAATTATCGACCCGATTATGGCTCACCTTCAAACTTTAATCAAGCTATTATGCTCTCGATTACGAAAATGTGGATGCAATTTTTGGCCATTAGAGTAGGCTTGACCTTAAATGTCTCTAACATTAATACTTTTCAAGCTATTTTGTTATATGTTATTTTGCAAAAAAAAATAATTTGTGTCGGGTGATGGATTTATAAAGAAATGCAAAATTGCACAAAGAGTAAAAAGTTGGATTGTTCTTTCCCCATATTGTGACGGTATTATGCAAGAAGGCAGACCAGTCGATGAGCGATAACGAACCGTTCCTGAAGTCGACACAAAGCATCATTGGTGATTCCATTTATAAAAAGTTTGTTGAGCTTCAGTGGAAACATATCAAAGACTGGAATCAAAGAAGGAAAGAAAAGATGGATGTGCCAGCTTCGTTGAAACATAAGGATACTGCAAAAGCTTGAAAAGGATATGGGGAAGCATTGAAAGGAAGCTCGATGACATGATCCAATGGATACAGGAAATAACTCCTATGTTAAAATAGTCTTCAAGAATGCACAGATTACCTACTCTAAACTACCCACCGAACGTGTTTGGGAATGAGGAAGGTGATGAAGATGAACCAGAGTTGGGAGGGACCAATGTGGAGCAAGACGATCCTAACACTGAAGATGAGTATGAGGTAATGTTTCAGCCTCAATACTCAACTCCCAAAGGGCCAGTGATTCGGAGCCTAGTAAGACGACAAGGTGGGAGCTCCCACCAAAAGTATTCCGTCAAAGGCAAAGCTCCCATGGATCCTCAATTCAACTCGGAAGAAGAGGATTGAAATTTTAATAGTTTTAAGATTTTGTTTTATTTTAAGACTTGTAATTTTGGGGATGATTTTTGGCTTTTTGATTTTGAGACTTATATAATTTGTAGGAGTAGGATTAGGATTTATTTTTACATATATGACTTAGTTCCTTTTCGTAGGAACCCCGCATTATGGAGACACAAAAATTTCGAGTATTCACACCAAAGGGAAAAGGACATCCACCATGAGAAGAAGAAGACCTTCACGATCAAACGAGTAACTTCTTTGCTTACTATTTATAGGGCTACACATTAAAGACATTGTGTTTTCTAAAGTATGAGGGGAAACATAGGATTTTGGCATCTAGTTTTTATTTTCATTTTTAGTTTTTATGTTTATTTTGATGTGTGCTTGAGCTTGTCGAAATACAAGTGATTGGTTAGGAGCATGTATAATAGGTTGATTGTATTTATTTGGCATGGTGGTGAGTAATGTTTAAATTCTTAAGCATGAAACTTTTGAGTTTTATAGTTTACATTATGTATAAATAGAAAGGTATTGTTGATACCAAATTATATGCCTAAATTGAGGAAACGAGTATGCTAGTATATATGACAAATAGTAATTTTGAGATTTTACAATTAAATTGATATTTATGCATATTGAGGTGTTTATGGATGACCTAAGGCATTGTTTGGATGCATCTAGAGCTAAAAAGCCAATCCCTATTTTCAATTTTCAACTAGTACCCATCTTTAAGCCTTATGACCCTTTTTGGTGAACCACACTATAAGCCTCTAAAAACTCAAATGATAATTTGTCTATACTCTTTTCTTTGGTACTATTTTGCATAAAAATAGACTTATGGCCATATGTGTTAAGGGTTGGTAGACACATTATGGTGGAGGTATAAAATAAAAGAGGAAAATAGAAAAATCAATATAATGTATGAACCTTAGCTAAGCCAAAAAGAGAAGAATAGTGGAAAATCAAAATAAAAAGAAAAAGATGAATAAAAAAAGAAGAAGAGAATCATGAGTAAGAAAATATGTGGAGAAGTGACAAAATCATAAAAGCCACCAAAAAATAGAAAAAAGGAATCTTACTCAAGGAATAGGAGAAATTTTTTTTTCATAGACTAGCTAAAGGGATTACTTTATATTGACTTCCTAAAATGGAGAAATAAGGAAGATGAGAGAAGGAGAAATAAGGGGGTGAGATAGAATGGGACATAAAGGGGAAGAGTAGGGAACAATACAATGTGCCAAATTATTTTTGTGTTTGTAACCCTTTTTGTGCTTAACTATTCTTTGAAATTCATACATATCTTAAGCTTCAACATGGTACAAGCCGAAAAGCCCTATGTGACCTAAACAACTCTATGCATGAGTAGATGTGGACATTGCATAAATCTCATTATAATTGTCTGTATTGTACTAGGATAATCAAAATACTTATATTAGATATTGATGGATTTATATTGATAAAACTTTGATATTTGTATTTCTTGTAATTTACTGAACTAATATTTTTTCTACCTAAAAATGGTAAAATTGCTCACTCATCATGTTAGACTTATCAAGAAATGCATAATGCCTAAAGTGGATGTTAAGAACCTAATCTTTGTATAATACTACTTCAAGCTTATTTACCTTTCTCTTGTTATTTCCCTTATTTGTTATTTGATTTTAGTTTTCTTGTTTGCTTGAGGATAAGCAAAGAATTAAGTGTTGGGGAGTTTGATTTGCTGATTTTATACATAGCAAATGAACTAGTTTTCACATTTGAAGAGCTTGAAATCAAGTATTTTCACTTATGTTTTTATAGATTTTAACTTAGTTATTATCTTTCAAATAAATTGTGCTAAAAGGTTATTTTATTACTATCAAGGCCAAATAAGGCCTAAAGATTAGCTAACCTACTTCGTGAGTGTTTAAGAGACTATTAGCAGCTGAGCAAAAGTGAAACTGGCCACTTCGTCACGACATAGGAAGCTCCATGTCGCAACAAAGGGACTAGCAATGAGGATGAAGAAGACTGCTAGCTTCATCGCGACACAGGACTTGGTGTGTCATGACATCGACCCCAAAATGCAACTTTGCATCGAACGAACGGCATTTTCATCTTCAAAATGCTACTTAAACATGAAGGATGACAACTAACCTAGGGTTAATGAAAACGGTCAGCCAAGGCTATAAATAGGACCTTTTACACTAGGTTTAAGTACCCCATTTACTTAGCTTTTAGTTTTTTTTTGTATTTTCATTTAGAAACGAGATTGTAGAACTCGCATAAACATTCGAGAAATTTTTCCTAAAAGATTGCCAATACAATTAAAGTTTCTTTTTCATTTGAGTTATTAAATTATAAGTTCTTATATATCTTTGTTTTCATTATGATTAAGAAAACCATGAGGAACTAATTTCAATTTTTGGAATTAGGGAGTAAAAGTATGATTATTTAATTATTGTTTAAACAATGATTTTACATTTCAAATCAGCTGTTTGGGAAAGGAAAAAATCAAACAAACACTAGGCCTAACAATCCTAGAATGTCATTTAGGTGGGAATGAACCCAAAATTGGTATTCCCCAAACCGATTTAGACTGTGACATCTAGCGATAAGTAGTCTCTATCAACTTACTATGCTAGCAAAAGATAAAGAGATCCAACTAGGGTAGTGACTAGTTGATTGAAAGAAAGTCCTCAAAATCCAACAATTGAAGAAATAATACTGAAGAAACCTAATATCCCCAAAGTCATTTATAGATCTTTTACATCTCAACTCTTTACTTTAATTCTTTTATTTTTATGCCCTTCACAAACAAATATTTTATTTCACTTCGTATTATAATCCTTAAAGTGATTACTAATTACTTTTATTCTTTGTAAGGATTTAATTTACTATTGCCTCACGCCTCCTTTAGGTACGATCCTCAGAATACTACAAAGTGCTTCGTTGTACATACTATATTTACAACTAGACTCATACATTTGCAAAAGCCCAAAATTTATATCGAACGGAAGTACGTTTGGAGGCAGTCAGATATCCTAAGGAAACCAAAGGTTAGTATTTCTTCAATCGTACCGAGAACAAGGAGTTTGTTACTCGAACATGAGTTTTCCTTGAAAGAGAGTTTGTCTCTAAAAAGGGAAGTGGTAAAAGATTAGAACTCGGAGAAATTCGAGAACAACAATAGATAACTGAACTAGAGATTGAACAACAACAGGTTCCACAAGTTGTTACGAAATAATCAACTGTTTTGGAAACACAACTAACATGAAGATCATTAAAAGAATGTCATGTACTTGAGAGATATGGATTTCTCATTACAACACATTGTGATATTCTACTTATGGATCCATATGAGCCTAGGACTAAACAAGAAGTGGTGGTAAGCTCAGATTCAGAGAAATGACTTGAGGCCATGAGGTCTGAGATGGATTCCATGTTAGAAAACCAAGTATGGATCATGGTTGACCTTCCTGAAGGGGTTAATCCCATAGGTGCAAGTAAGTTTTCAAATAGAAAATTGACATGGATGGTAATGTATAAGCATATAAAGAGCAATTAGTCGCTAAAGGTTTTTAACAAGTTCATGGTGTAGACTATGACGAAACCTTTTCTCTTATTGCTATGTTTAAGTCCATCAAGATCTTACTTGTAATAGCTGCATTTCATGATTATGAAATCTTGCAAATGGATGCCAAAACAACTTTCCTTAATGGTGGAAACTGGAAGGGAATACATGACACAACCTGAATGTTTTTTGGATCCAAAAGATATTAGTAATATATGCGAGCTATAAAGATCCATTTATGGATTAAAGCAAGCTTCTTGATGTTGGAATCTTCGTTTTAATGATGCAATCAAAGAATTTAGTTTCATAAAAAATGAAGATGAGCCTTGTGTTTACAAAAAAAATTAGTAGGAGCACTATTGTAGTCTTGGTAATGTATGTAGATGTCATACTTATAATAGGAAATGACATACCTACCCTACAATCTGTTAAGACTTGGTTAGGAAGTTATTTTTCTTTAAAGGACTTGGGCTAGGCTACATACATATTAGGAGTCAAAATCCATAGAGATAGATCAACACGACTCCTAAGCCTAAGCCAAAGTACATTGTAACACCCCTTACCCGATCCGATCGTTGGACCCGAGTAGGTAGTCATTACAACTAAAAATATTCACTTCTCGTTAACTTAAAATCCTCTTTATTAATTTTAAACAGTATCTCATAGCATTCATGCAAGAAATCTCAAGCTTTGGAATCATTCTCATTTGATACGAGTCTAAAACAACATTTTGAAAATTTTGATGGATGATCTATCGGTTTCACGACCTAGCAGATTGAACTATTTTTTACACTTGAAGAGCTTGAGATCAAGTATTTTTGTTATGTTTCATAAGATTTAGTTTAGATTTCTTACTTGAATAAATTGTGTAACCTAAGTGTTAAAATGTCGTTTTATTTATCTTTAAGCCCAAATGAGGCCTAAAGGTTAGCTAATGTACTTGGTGAACGTGCAGGAGACCATAAGAAGTGTACTAATAGGATACTAATCACTTCGTCACGAGATAGGTTAAGCTACATACATGAGCTATGTCACGACAATGCTTGTAGGATGATGCATCACATGGAGATTGATGCTTATGTCGCGACACAGGACCTGGTGTGTCTCGACATCGACCCCTAGATGCAGATCTCACACTTAATTAAGGGTGTTTTGGTTTTTACAATGCCACTTAAACTCGAGGAACGATAGGTAATCAAGGGTTGAAGAATGACACGGTGTCGCAAAATAAAGGTAGGCGAGCAAATGGAAGTGAACACATCCTGCAATGCGATTATCTCAAAGGTAATTCCCCAAAAACTAAAGGATCCTGCCACTTTTACTATTCCAATCAAAATTGGGAATCTTCAATTTAACAAGGCTCTGTGCGATCTTGGTGCAAACATAAACTTAATGCCTTTGTCAGTATTCGAGAAGCTTTGGAGTGGATATCTTAAGAATACCCAAGCTACTTTAAAATTGGCAGATCGATCATCTGTACAACTAAGGGGAATTTTAGAGGACGTATTAGTTCAGGTAAGGAGCTTTATCATCCCCGTGGATTTCGTTGTTTTAGACTTTGAAGAAGATAAGGATATCCCTATTTTGCTAGGAATTCTTAGCCACGTCATGGTCCACCATTGACCTAAATAATAATAAGCTCACCATGAGGATAAATGGTGAGGTGCAAACCTTCAAATGTGGGGATAAAAGTGATGAAACCAAGGAGAACAATGAAAGATGTCACCTGCTCGAGTTAAATAGGGGAGAGGGGTACAATCAAATCCTATTCATGAATAAAGAAAGAATTAATTGATTTAAGGAAAGGGATCGATTAAAGGAGTTATAAAGGGCTCATGAGAAATGGACAAAAGGTGAACAAAATTGAACCCGTTCAACAAGAGTAAGCATACCGGATGAGTCTGGTTGTAAGATTTAAAGGAAAAAGGTGGTACTAACTTATGTATAATATTGTATACCACTCTAACATGTTTTTATTTTACTTTTTAATAGAAAATAGGGGTTTGTTGCGACATATTATCAATTTTGTCAAAATAAAAGTGATAAAATCCAGAAAGAGAAAGACTAAAGTTGAGGTTACGACATGGACTCCCTCTCGTCGTGACAAAGTAGATAAAATCGACAAAAATTAGGGCTTAGGAGAATGTTGCGACAAGCCATCAATAATGCAGTGACTTAGAGGCACTGAAGGGGATGTCGTGACAAACACTATCTATGTCGCGACACCGATTGCAATTTTTGCAGAATTAACCTTGCCTAACTGTGGAACCTAGTGGCTAATGGCTTATGTTTTTCGCATTTTTACACCTTAAATACTAACAATTATAAATATTTAAATATCACTCTAACTCATGTTATCTTATTTTAATTCATCAAAAACCTATAAATCCTTTCCTTTCTCTATTTTCTCTTTACTTTTCATGTTTCAAAGCAAGAGGGGAAAACACACCCATCTAGGTTTAAAATTCCTATTTTTACATCTTTATTATTTAGAATGCCTCCGAGAAAGGTTAGACATATGATAGAATCTAAACCATCATTAGATACAACTCCTTCGAATTTTTTAAATCTGAATGTAGAAAGATATTTTAATGAACTTCAAAGAAGAACCTTCATCCAAGAAAGGGGTTTTGATTCATTGATGGTTTTATGAAAGGAAGTTTTACCTCTAGTTAGGTACCACGGATGGGAGCACTTTTGGATAATCCCTATAGAACCTGCAGTTATCCCTATAGTCCAAGAATTTTATGTTGCTCTAAAAGATCATATCTTTAGGACTAGGGATGAACTCAATTGGGAAACCTGAGTAAATAGGAAAATTAGTGTTAAGGTAAACCCCAAAATAATTTGTAATTTTTTTTATGCCCCTTATTATGAGCAGAATTTCTTAGATAAACTAGATTTAGAATCCTTTAGTGATATAGACATGCATGAAGTAATTACTTATTTAACTAAGGGAAGGGGGGAATGAAAATTTAGACCAGGCACTAGCATTCCAACATCATTTAATCAAGCTATTATGTTTTTAGAAGCTAAAATGTGGATTAAATTTATTTACACATGAATGATACTTGCTTTAAATGTTTCTAATGTTAATGCTTTCCGAGTAGAATTATTATTTGCAATTTTGCAGAAAAGTAGGTTTGTATAGGGAAATGGATCCAACGAGACATGAGCTATTGTGTAGGAAGCCAGAAGGTGGGGATTTTCTTTCCTCAACTAATCACATCTTTGTGTAGGAGGGTAGGAGTGCCCATGACATCAATTGAACAAACCTTAAAGCCGTCGAAAATTGTCATTAGTGACATACTCTTCCAATAATATGGAGAACTTCGTGCCAAAAAAAATAAGAGAAGGGAAGAAGAAACCACAAGATTCAGCGGCTACACCAATATCCACACAAAGGTTGGCTCTAGCCCAATAAGAAGTTGGTGAAGGGACTCATGGAAAGCTGGATTGGATGCTTCAATGGATGCACAAATCAAGACCAGTATTCCAAGAGGTCACTCAACAGCATAACATTAGGGTCCTTAACTACATTGTGGACATGTTTGGGGTAATGCATGAGGAACATGATGATGAAGAGTCGGAATTAGGGAATGACAGTAAAGATGAGGAGGATGAGATGGATGAGGAAGAATAACTCTTAAAAACAGTTTAGTTTTGTAAATTTTAGATAATTTTTGGTTTTATTTTTTTTAGACTTATATAATTCGTAGGAGTAGGACTGGAATTTATTTGTGTATATGTGCTTGAATTATTTTTATAGGAACCTCACATTATGGAAGACACAACAATTTTGAACATTAACACCAAAAGGAGAAGGACAACCACACTAAGAAGAAGAAAACCTTCACGCTAAATCGGGTAACTTCTTTCCTTTATTATTTAAGGGGACTACACATTAGGGACAATGTATTTTCTAAAGTGTGGGGGGTAACATAGAATTTTTGGCACATAAATTTTATTTTTAGTTTTTCTTTTTATGTGTGCTTAAGCTTGTAGAGATACAAGTGATTGGTTAAGAGCATGTATAATAGGTTGATTGTGTTGATTGGTAAAATTGACATGATGATAAGGAATTTTTAATTTTTTGAGCATGAAACTTTGAAGTTTTATAAGTTATATTAAAGTATAGATAGAAAGGTATTATTAATACCAAGTGATGTGCAAGATATGAGGAAACAAGTATGCTAGTATATATGATAGATGATAATTTTGATATTATGAGATGAAATTGATATTTGTGCATATTAAGGTGTTTAGGGATGACTTAAAGGCATTGTTTGGACTCACCTAGAGCTAAAAAGCCAAAACCTATTTTGAATTTCCAATTAGTACCCATCTTTAAGCCTTATGACCCTTCTTGATATACCACACTATAAGCCTCTTTAGCCTTAAAATAAAAAATTTGTGTGCACTCTTTTCTTTGGACATGTTTGCATGAAAATAGACGTATGACCATTGGTATTGAGGATAAATAGACACATTAAGGTGGAGGTTACAAAATAAGAATAGAGAACTCAATATAATATATGAACTTTAGTCTAGCCAAAATAAGAAAAATAAAGAAAAATCAAAAAGAAAAAGAAAAATGGGTAGAAACAAAAGAAGCATGAGTATGAAAACATGTGAATAGTGACAAAATTATAAAGTCAGCAAAAAGACGAAAAAGAAAGAAATCTTACTCAAGAACCAAAAAAAAAGAATATACTCATAGGCTAGCTAAAGGGATTACTTTATTTTGAGAGACCAAAAATGGAGAGAAAATGATGGTGAGAGAAGGAGAAATAAGGGTGTGAGATGGAGTGAGACATATAGGGGAAGAATAGGAAACAATACAATGTACCAAACTATTTTCATGTTGTAACCTTTTGTGTTTGACTGTTCTTTGAAATTTATACCTATCCTAAGTCTCAACACATTACAAGCCGAAAAGCCCAATATGACCTAAACAACTTTTTGCATAAATAGATGTGGAAATTGCGTGATCTCATTATGGTTGTCTGTATTGTACTAGGATAATTAAAATACTCATATTTGACATTGATGGTTATATATTGATAAAACCTTAATGTGCGTATTTCCTATAACTTATTGAACTTTTATTGTTTCTAATAAAAAGTGGTAAACTTGCTTAATGATGATGTCAAAGTTATTAAGAAATATATGATGCCTAGACTACATGCTATGAGTCACTCTTTGTATAGCAATAAAATCAAGCACTTCAGTTTTCTTTGTTTTTGTTTTGTTTGCTTAGGGACAAGCAAAGACTTAAGTGTGGGGGAGTTTGATCTACTGATTTCATACCTAGTAATTGAAATATTTTTTACACTTGAAGAGCTTGAAATCAAGTATTTTTTTATGTTTTCATAGAATTTAGTTTAGATTTCTTACTTGAATAAATTGTGTAACCTCAGTGTTAAAATGTCATTTTATTTTTCTTTAAGACCAAATGAGGCATAAAGGTTAGCTAATGTACTTGGTGAGTGTGCAGGAGACCACAAGAAGTATACTAATAGGATACTAATCACTTCGTCATGACATAGGTTAAGCTACGTCGCAACCAAGGGACCAAACTTAAGGAACTCGAAGATTGACTTCTTTATCGCGACATACATGAGCTATGTCACGACAACGCCTGTAGGATGATGCTTCACATGGAGACGTATGCCTTTGTCGTGACACAAGACTTGGTGTGTCACGACATCGACACATGGATGTTGATTTCACACTTAATGAAGGGCGTTTTGGTCTTTACAATGCCACTTAAACTCGAGGACCAGTAACTGACCTAGGGTTAAAGAAAAATGACCATCTAAAATAATAAATAGGACCTTTAGCAGTAGGGTTTTACGCACCATTTCTTAGACTTTAAATTTTAGTTTTAGTTTTATTTATTTTTTGTCTTTGAAACGAGATTGTACAAACTCACATAAACGATCGAGGAGTTTTCCTCGACGGATCGCTTAACAAAATTTAGTTTCTTTTTCGTTCTCTTTTGCACTTATATGTTTTAATATATTGTTTCATTGATGAATAAAAAAACCATGAGGAACTAATTCAATTTTTGGGAATCGAGGAGTGGAAGTATGAGTAATTAATTTTTGTTTTACAGGGATTTTACCTTTCAGATCAGTTGTTTGGGAAAGGAAGAGCATCAAACAAACACTAGGCTTGACAACCCTAGAAAGTCATCTAGGTGAGAATTAACCCAAAATTGGTATTGCCCATTCGTGAACACCTTTTCCCCAAACCGATTTAGAGTGTGACATCTAGCTATAAGTAATGTCTAACAACTTGCTATACCAGCAGAAGATCGAGAGATCCAACTGGGATAGTGACTAGTTGATTGGAGGAAAATCTCCAAAACCAAACGATTGAAGAAATCATATGGAAACGACCTAATCTCTCCAAAGACATCTATAAGAATTTCCACAACTCAAATATTATTTTGTCTTAGTTTTATCTTTTTATTTTTATGCTTTCAAACAACTCTCCTATTTTCCCTTGTACTATAAACTCTAAAATTAGTACTAATTAATTTTATTCTTCACAAAGATTTTATTTACTATCACCTTAAGCCTCCTTTGGGTATGATCCTCGGAATACTACCAAGTGTTCCATTGTAAACACATTATATTTACAACCTGACCCAAATACTAGCGAAAAGCCAAAATCTAAATCATGCGAGAGTACGTTAGGGGCGATCAATGGACTTCTATTGGTACTTGATTGAGCAAGTATCGGTTGAAGTTAAGTCAGTAAGCAAGCAAAAATAACTATAGTTTCCTACTGGTAGAAGTGGAAGTTCTATTGATACAAGTATAGCTACTACCGTTGATCGCGCTATGAATGTCATAGCAATGTGCAAGCGTATACTGTCGATGCAAGTATAGCAGACAGAAGTGAATCTGTCGGATATTGATCCCACGAGGATGGGTGTTTGTTGTCTAAAATTGTCGATGCATTGAATAAGTAAAATGTAATAAATTGTGAGAATGGTTGTTGGAGCAACAATGTGATAATAAAGATAAAATGTAATAAAGGTAAAATGGGATGCACAACGTGAATAGTCAATAGAAAACTAAGTGTGACTTACAAGGTTAAGAATAACAGGTAATTTGTATGTGTAATGAAGTGCAATGAACATCTTACCAAACTTGGCTTTTCTGTTAGATCTATGACTTTAGTATGCACACTAACCGCACCTTCTAGTGTTGGCAATGCAACACACATAAGAACAAGTGGACCAAATTCCTTCAATCCCCAAGCAACTTTCACTACCTTGCTTGTTAGTTTAAACTGTCCCTGTACCTTCCAGTGACTGTGACTGCAATAACACTTCCGTGCTAAAATCATTCAAAGCCAAAGATTATAAAATAAAGGCAAGCTTGGATAAAATATCAATTAGTCTAAATATCAAGTGTACTTCCATACAATCTTGAAATAACATGAATTATCATTGTTTAAGAAAGAAATATAAAAGAACAAATGGAGAATACTATGTCTAGGCTACTCGACTTACTCTCTTACTCTCCTCTTGTGTCACACTTAGGAACTCCTCGCCAGGATTTGGTCTGCATTGCCTTTTCATTGATTCACTCGAGAGGTCTCAAGTCTTCATAGTCGAAAAGCTCAAAAGCTAGGTTGAAGAAGATAATATTGCAAAATGGGAGACTAAGGAAAAGAAAGACTCCTCCCTTCATGCTTTGTGTGTGCATATATTTACCGCCAAATTGTACAGGTGTCTCTTCTGCAAAATTAAGAAGTACAAGTTGGTTATACCAGATTGGACAACTCACACATTTCTGTTCTTATCAGACAACTGTCAGATGCGATGACAATTCTTGGCGCAATTTTGGACACGTTCATGTAGCGACAATTTTGGACATGTTCATGCAACTAGATTCCTGGGTGCAATTGAAGAATATTTTATGCAACGATAGTTCTGGATGCAATTTGAAAAATATTTATGCAAGGACAGTCTTGGGTGCATTCCGAAAATATTCCTGCGGTGATAGTTTTAGGTACAATCTGGAAGTGCTCATGCGGTGACAGTTTTGGGCGCAATCTAGAAGTGCTCATGCAACGACATTAGTAGTAAAATATGACAAAATTAAGGAAAACTAGGCCAAGGTCCACTGAGTTAGAAAATGCAATCTACTAAACTAACAAAATGCTAAAATATGTACTAAGGATAACTAAATGGGAACAAATTATCCAATAAATGGGGAGAAAACATATGTTCTTTTTAGTACAATCAGCCGGTACAACCCATACTTCTACTGATACAACTAGTTCCAGAGAGCAAAGTAAATTTTCCCTACAACTTCTACAGATACAACTGAACTAACTACCAATACTTGGGAAAACTTCTACCGATACAATACAAGTCAGTATCTAAAGTTTAAGCTGCTTTATACTTCTAACTATAGTTATAAGAGTTCTACCGATACAAGTACGTAGGCTTCTTAATATCAACATGTCTTAAGTATTTAATTTCAAAATAACTCACATCATTTCTCAGACAACATTCGATGACATTAAAACACAAAAATAGACATGATACTTAATTCGATTCAAAACAATGAAATATCGAGTCCTATAAATGACATTTATAACCTAGGATGAGTAATCGAGAGCTACCAAAATAGTGGTAGGATAGTGTGATGGTGCTCCAACAACTCCAAACGATCAAGCTTTTCGATAATCTACAAGGATAATGAAAATCAATCTCGTAAGCATAAAATGCTTAGTATGTTCATAACAAGAAATCAACTTACCAATTTACATATTTCACAATAAACATTTTTCCAGTTCATTTTCATACTTTGGTATAACTAGTTTTCTCTTTTCAAGATTCTCATGAACTCGGTCTTGTATTCCACATTGTATTTCAATCGTATATTATCACATTTCTAGCTTATAGTACTACTTATGTATCCTTTGGATCTTTCGAACAACATAGGTCATAATTGCATCATTTTCACACTAAGTGTGCATGTATCATCTTCATAACATGTAATGCTCACACAAGCTATGAATTGGGCTTGCTCACACAAGCTGTGGGTCGAGTTATCAGGCTACATGTTGCTGCTCACATGAGCTGTGAAGAATCTACAATAAATGTCGAATCTCAACCATCAATAGGATATCTAAAGACTAGCACCTATATAACCTATAATGCTTACATGTACCGTGAATTGGGCCTGCTCACATGAGCTGTGGGCCGAGATGTTGGGCTACACGATACTTCTCATACGAGTTATGGAGAATCTGTAATCTCGAAATTGGGTCATGTAGATCTTAGTATTCCTCAAAATCCCATGGGGCATGTATCCATGTCATTGCATATTATGCTATCATCAAATCAATATTTCCTAAAAAATTATAAGCAAAGAAAAACCAAATAAAATAATTTAAATATATTCATATGTATATAATCGAATTAATTAAGTTACGAACTTACCTCGGCTGGTACAAAAGCACAAAAGGAGTCGATGACTACTCCGTAACCTAGGCCTTCCCTCGACTCGAAACCGATTGTTACGTGTCTTGATATACATAATCATTTATTCCATCAAACTCCCAATATTCGATTTAATAGAAAAAATAAAGATAGAATTTCTATAAACTTGAACACACTTTAAATGCCACAACAATAATGTGCAAGCGGAAACTATCAATGAAAGTATAATAGACAGATGTGAGTCTGTCAGATATCGGTCCCATAGAGATGGTATTCTATGCTTAAATTTATCGATGCAAAAGAAGTCAGAATAAGAAGAACTATCAGGAATAATGTCAGCGCAATTAAATGAAAAACTGCAAATAAAAGAATTAAAACTATCAAAGGAAACATTGTAATACTGTGTTATAATATGTCAGAGCAATTGAATAAGAAAATGTAATAAAGGGGGGAAGGCATTTTGCCAATGCAATTTAAGAAAATTAGAAATGTAAAACAATGATAAAGAAATGGGGGATCCCTAACTTGATAAGTTGGCAAACACTAAATACGACTACAAGATAATTGGTAGATAAATTATTACTGCAATCAAGATTAATTAGATCCTGCTACTTTCGACTTTCTTGCTTATCAAAGACTCAAAATACTCACATTTGCCACACCTTCTAGTGCTGGCAATGCTTTGCAATTGAGAACAAGTGGCCAGAATTCCTTCGTGCACAAGTAACTTCCGTTCTCTTGCTTGTTTGTCACTGCACCTTTCAGTGACTGTGACTGCAATCACACTTCTGTGGTCAAAACAATCAAATCCAAAGATAAACAGTTAAGAAGATTTGAGCATAAATCAAAATAGATCTAACATTAAGAGGTACTTCCATACACAATTAAAGTCATCAGAATTTATCAACGTTTAAGAGGAAATATAGAACAAGTTGAAGCATTCTATTCCTAGCTTACTAGAACTCTTTCGTAAATGCTCCACTTGCATCGCACTTAGAATACTCCTCGTCAGGAGTAGATGCTACTTTCTTGTCGCATCAGTTCACCCTCTAGGGGTCTCAAGCCTCCATAGCCGAAAAGCTCAAAAGCTAGGTTGAAGAAGATAATATTACAAAATGGGAGACTAAGGAAAAAAGAGACACCTTTCTCTTTCCTTGTGAGTGTTTATATTTAGCCCAAATTGTACAAGTATCTATTCTGCAAAATTGAGCTGTACAAGTTGGTTATACCAGATTGGATAGTTCACACATTTCTATTCATATCAGACAGCTGTCAGATGCGATGACAATTTTGGGCGCAATTCTGGACATGTTCATGCAGCGACATTCCTATATGCAATTAAAGAATACTTATGAATGATAGTTCTGGATGCAATTTGAAGAATATTTATGCAGTGACAGCCTTGGTGCATTCAGGAAATATTCCTGCGACGACAATTTTGGTGCAATTTGGAAGTGCTCATGCGACGACAGTTTTGGGTGCAATCTAGAAGTGCTCATGCAGCAACATGTTTGGGTGCAAATATGGATTAAAATTGTGACAACAGCATTAAACACTTTCTTGCTTTGATCTTTAAGATAGATCCCTGTACTGACATCTTAAGACGTCATACTGACACTAAATGTAGTGACATTAGTAGTAAAATATGGTAAAATTAAGGAAAACTAGGCCAAGGTCCACTGAGTTGAAAAATGTAATGTAATAAACTAAAAAATGCTAAAATATGTACTAAGAACAACTAAATGGGAACAAATTATCCAATAACTGGGGAGAAAACATATGTTCTTTTTAGTATCATCAATTACTCAGAGCTCTTTCTCTATCAGAGTACTCAGGGTAGTCTCGAAGGTAATGGCCTAATGATCTGCATCTAAAACAGGATCTCATCTTCAGTTGGCACTCTCGAAGTGTCCTTGGTTACAAAGTTGACATTCGGGCCTGCTATCATGACGAACACTACCAACACTAGTTACAGATGTAGCTTGAGGTCTCAAACTATCTGTTTTCCACAATCTCTCCCTGAAAACCTAGATGGATTTGGCACGCAACTATAAGACTCTTTCATTTTCTTGGTTGGAGAGGAGAAGGATCGAACCATTGGTCGTTTGTTCATGTCTCACGATTCTTGTTCCACCTTCCTTTTCTCTGTAGTAAGCTCTTCAACCTTACTCATTCGATCAACTAGGATTACAAACTCTTTTAGTTCCAGTATCCCAATTAGAAGTTTTATTTCTTCATTCAAACCATCTTCAAAACGACCACACATTGCTGCTTCGCTTGAAACACATTCTCGAGCATACTTGCTCAACAGCACGAATTCTCTTTTGTATTCTACCACTATCCTTCATCCTTGCTTCAGTTCCAAGAACTCTTTTCTGTTCTTGTCCAAGTACCTCTAATTTATGTATTTCTGTCTAAACTCTGTTTGGAAGAAATCCCAACTTACTCGATCATTCGATAGCATAGCCGTCAGGATTGTCCACCACTGATATGCATAATCTTTTAATAGAGATATGGTACACTACAAGTAATCATTTGGAGTGCAAGATAACTCCTTCAATACCCGAAGTGTATTTTCTAACTAGAATTCTGCTCTCTCGAGATCGTCTTCAGCCGTACCACGAAATTCTTTTGCCCTATACTTACGAAACTTATTTATGGGTGGTCGAATCACCCGCATTTGTTCTAGCATTGGTGGAACAGGGGGAATCGGTGGTGTTAGTGGAGAAGGTGGAGGGCATTATGCCATTGGATTGGTTCTCATAAACTTAGCGAACTACTCAAACATCATCTAGAAGAAAGCTTCCCGTGTTTCACTTTTCTGGCCCAAAAAAAGGGCTCATTAGCAATTACCCCTTGGACAGAAGCCTATACATTTCTCTCAACCTCATCGGGATAAGCTTAATTGGGCGACATCTCTTCTCAAATCAAATATCACTATTAGTTTAAAAACAGGAGACATCACATTATCATAAGTTATATAAATGGTATATACTATCTCTATACTTGCTACATTCAATCCTAGAATTGACTAAATTGTAGCTCTGATATAACTAAATGTAACACCTCTTGCCCATCCGATCGTATAACATTCATGCAAGAATTCTTGAGTTCTGTTATCATTCTTATTTGATACGAGTCTAAAACAACATTATGAAAATTTTGATGGACTTCTACTAGTACCCGATTGAGCAAGTATTGGTAGAAGTCAAGTCAGTAAGAAAGCAAAAATAGCTGTAATTTCCTACCGGTAGAAGAGGATGTTCCATCGATACAAGTATAGGTACTATCGATACAACTCATACTTCTACCAATACAACCAGTTCCAGAGAGCAAGGTAAATTTTCGATGCAACTTCTGCCGGTACAACTAAACAAACTATCGATACTTGGGAAAACTTCTAACGATACAATATAAGTAAGTAGCTAAAGCTCAATCTGCACTGTACTTCAACTAGTAGTCACAAGAGTTCTACCTATACAAGTATGCAAGCTTCTTAATATCAATATGTCTTAAATATTTAATTTCAAAACAACTCACATCATTTCTCAAACAATATTTAATGACATTAAAACACAAAAATAGACATGATACTTAATTTAATTCAAAACAACAAAATATTGAGTCCTATACATGCCATTTATAACCTAGGATGAGTAACTGAGAGCTACCAAAATAGTGGTCGGATAGTATGATGATGCTCTAACGACCCCAAACGATCAAGCTTGTCAACGATCTATAAGATCATGAAAATCAATTTCGTAAGCATAAAATGCTTAGTAAGCTCATAGAAAGAAATCAACTTACCAGTTTAAATATTTCAGAAGAAACGTTTTTCCAGTTCATTTTCATACTTCCATATAACTAGTTTCTCTTCTCAAGATTCTTATGAACTCGATCTTGTATTCCACATTATATTTCAACTGTATATTATCACATTTCTAGCATATATTACTCCTTATGTACCCGTTGGATCATTGGAACTACATGGGACATAATTGCATCATTTCCACACTAAGCGTGCATGTATCATCTTCCTAACATTTAATGCTCACATGAGCTATGGGTCGAGATGTTAGGTTACACAATTTTGCTCACACAAGTGAATCCACAATAAATGCTGGATCCCAGCCATTGGTAGGACATCTAAGACCAGCACCTATTTAATCTGTAATGCTCACACGAGCTATGAATTGGGCCTACTCACACAAGTTATGGGTTGAGATGTTAGGCTACACAATGCTGCTTACACGAGCTGTGGAGAATCCATAATAAATGTCAAATCTTAGCCATCGGTAGGACATCTAAGACCAGCACCCATATAACCTGTAATCTCGAAATCGGGTCATGTAGATCCTAGTATTCCTTAGAATCTAACGGGGAATGTATCCATGTCGTTCCATATTATGCTATCATCAAATCAATATTTTCTCAACAATTATAAGCAAAGCAAAACCAAATACAATAATTTAAATATATTCATATGTATATAATCAAATTAATTAAGTTACGAACTTACCTCGGTTGGTACAAAAGCACAAAAGGAGTCGATGACTACTCCGTAACCTTGGCCTTCCCCCGACTCAGACTCGGTTGTTACGTGTCTTGATCTAAATAATCATTTATTCCATCGAACTCCCAATATTTGATTTAATAACAAAAATAAAGATAGAATATTTATTATGGTAATATTACAAAATTACCCACTACACTTTAACACTTGAGCTATTAAGTCTTCAATAAAATTTCTACATTTAAAGTACTAATCAAGCATAACCCAAGTATTACACAATTTCTTTATCCTGATTATAGTTCCTTATTTTCTACTATTTTACATTTAACCCTTATATTCCTTTCCAGTTTAATAAATAGTTCCTTGGACCTAAATCATCCAAATAGCTTAACAAACCCATATATAAGGCCTTCAAACTCAAGAGTTTAGTTACTAAGCACACATATGCACTTAACTATTTCATGTTAAGTCTCTAAACTCTTAACAACATCACCTTGAAATCCTTAAGTTCTAAGAACAAGCTAAACAATGTCTAAAAGAAGAAAATCATTGAGAATAACCCTATGAGTCCTCCAACTCAACCTTTCCTTTTTCCAACAATGGTGGCTTCTTGTTACATGAAGAAAATGAAGATAAAATGGTGTCCTTTACTTTTCTTAATTATTTTATAATTCTTTTAAAATAAGAGATTTCATAAAGCCACCTTTATCATCCACTCATTTCCCTTAATCCCGCTAGCATTCATCTTTTAATTGATAATTTCCATTCAAAATAAGCAATTGACCTATCGGTTTCATAACTAGCAGATTGAACTATTTATTGCACTTGAAGAGTTGTAACATTTTCATAGTATTTAGTTAGATTTCTTATTTCAATAAATTGTGTAACCTAAGTGTCAGAATGATGATTTATTTATATTTAAGGCCAAATGAGGCATAAAGGTTAGCTAACATACTTAGTGAGTGTGCAAAAGACCACAAATAAGTGCACTAAAAGGAAACTAATCACTTCGCCACGACATAGGCTAAGCTACATCGCAACCAAGGGACCAAACCTAAGGAATTTGACATTTGACTTCTTTGTCGTGACACACAGGAGGTATGTCGCTACAACACTTGTAGAATGACACTTCACGAAGAAATTGATGCCTATGTCATAATACAGGACCTGGTATGTTGTGACAACGACCTCTGAACGTAAATCTCACATTAAATGAAGGGCGTTTTTATCTTTACAATGCCACTTAAACACGAGGAATGACAACTGACTTAGGTTTTAGGAAAAACAACCATGTAAAACTATAAATAGAACCTTTAGCACTAGGGTTTACACACAAGTACTTAGCCTTTAATTTTTAGTTTTTAGTTTATTTGTTTTTAACTTTTGAAATGAGATAGTAGAAACCCGCGTAAACGATTTAAGATTTTTTCCCGACAGATCGCTCAATACAACTCAGTTTCTTTTTCATTCAATTCTGATTTACATGTTTTCCTATATTATGTTATTGATGAATAAAGAAACCATGAGGAACTAATTCCATTTTGGGGAATTATGGATTGGACATATGAATAATTTATTGTTGTTTTACAGAGGTTTTACCTTTCGGATTAGTTGTTTGGGATAGGAAGAGCATCAAACAAATAGTAAGCCTAACAACCCTAGAAAGTCATCTAGTTGGGAATAACCCAAAATTAGTATTGACCATCCGTGAACACCTTTTCCCCAAACCGATTTAGATTGTGACATCTAGCGATAAGTAATCTCTATCAACTCACTAAATCGATGGAAGATCAAGAGATCCAACTAGGTTAGTGACTAATTGATTGGAGGAAAATACTCAAAACCTAACAATTGAGGAAATCATACGGAAATGACCTAATCTCCCTAAAGACATTTATAAGAATTTATACAATTCATATTTACTTTATTTTATTTTATTTTTATCTTTTTATTTTCATGCCTTCAACAAACTCTTTAATTTCCCTCATACTATAAACCCTAAAACTAGTACTAATTAATTTTATTATTTGCAAAAATTTCATTTACTATCTCCTCAAGCCTCCTTTAGGTATGATCCTCGGAATACTTCCAAGTGTTCCATTAAAAACACACTATATTTACAACCTAACCCGTATACTTGCGAAAGACAAAATCTACACTGAATGGGAGTACGTTTGGAGTGATCACCAATATGGGTAAGACCATATCGTCCACTTCTCTATGCATGGCATAATTTCCATTTTAACCCCTTAAATGTTCTCTACTTGTTTGTAGAGTATTTCTTGATATAGGCTTCAACTTTTAAACCTCTTTCCATATAATCCTTTTTGTTTAACTTATTATTCTAGCTATTAAATTTTCTTATCTAAAGATTTAATACGACCATACACATTACTCATAAATGTTAAATTATTAATATTCCTTAATATCTCTCGTTAAAATGTGTGGTCCCGAATCGTTATTCCTGACGTTACAAAGAGCGGGCTTTTACATACATACATATATAAAGTATTGAAAATGTTCAGTATGGAAGAATCTAAGAGAGGATTCCTACCTATTAGACATCTTATTTTACTCTTGAAGGAAATGTGTCCTTCAACTTCACAAGAGAGAGAACATATGAGTAAGATTCCATATGCTTCGGCTATTGGATCAATCATGTATGGCATGCTATGTACTTATCTTGATGTATCATATGCTTTAAGCATTACGAGTCGGTACAAAGTAGATCCCGGTGAAGGTCATTCGGTCGTAGTTAAAAATATCCTTTAGTACTTGAGAAGGACTAAGGATAGATTCCTTATATATCGAGGTGAGGAAGAGTTGAGTGTAAAAGGTTACACTTATGTTAGTTTCCTGATGGTATTACAAATGACATATATTTTCTCCCTAAATTTGGGTATTAATTGTCTCTTTTGTATCTTATTTTGCATGCATCATAAGCATTTCATACTCAGTTTTTATATTTTCTTACTCATTAGTAGTTGGTTTAAATTCTTGTTATTTTTACCTCTTTTTGTACTAATGTCATCGCAATCAATTGATATATTGCACCTTAGAATTGTCAGCGCAGGAATCAGCCCAGGAGCGCAATATGGAGGAAGAATACAGCCACAAGTATAGCTTGGAATTGCGACCAACAATGTTGACGTAATATAATTGAACCTCAAATAAGTAGACTTAAGCTAAATTCACATCTGGAAGCACCAACGTAGGAATATCACAGTTGTCGCTGCAATTACAATTTTAGATTACGCATTGTAGTGCAGCAATAATCTACAGATTTATGAAGAACACACCAGATCTGCGTGAGTGCATAGCTAGAACTTAACTAACTTTGACAGCTATCATTAGATCTGGATCTGAGAGGAGATGAGGTCTACCATTCTTGAAGCTAGAAAGCATTCAGAGTTACGACCATAGGTTGGTCCAAAAATGAGTCAAATTATCAGTGCAATTCATTAATTACGTTGACATTCTGCAACAGTCCAGTAAACAAATCCAATCTGCATAGCTGTCAATAACAAACTTTTACAGCTGTTCAAAGTTGTTGGATCAGAGAATGAAGAAAATCTGCAATTTCTTGAGCTTATAAATAGAGCAAAGAAGAATGAGATAAATATCAAGGAGTGAAGAATTTAAATCCAAAAATCTCTCAATCTTCAAGCAAGCTACCATGGAAGCTTGACATCAGAGAAGGGTGAGCTGATGGGGCAAGTGTGCAGCAACTTCTGACGAGGAGTGCTTGGTGCTGGGCAAGAGAAACAATTAGGGAGTAGGCCTAGTAGTCTAGAGATAGTAAGCTTCATTTTATTCGTTATTTATTCTTAAAAAAATGATGAATTCTGATGATGTTAAATGAATACGAGAGTATCTTTTAATGTTATATCATTTTGATTCTTACTTTACATTGCTTATCCGTTTACTCATGGATTTAACCGCTCTAAACACAAAAGTGAAATTGCAGTACACCAACGTCGAGAGATGCGGTGACAGGTTAGATTAACAAATGGGTTAGGCGAGATCTGCTCGAGACTGGGACAAACTCCAATTACTTGTTCTTGGATACACATCATTGTTCGCATCGAGAGGTGGAGTAGTGTATTTGAGTCGGGATTAAGTAGGGAGATATTATGGGTAAGAACTCAAAGGAACTTCATTGCAGCGACATTCCATCTATATTTTACCTTGTCGACACATCCAGCGTTTCTACTTAACGAAGTCAGTGATCCACTCCAATTCTTCACACTTCATCACACCTTTAATTTTATGCATTTAAATTCTCAACACTTAAACAAAACTTTGATTTACTTTCAGTTGCTCTGATAATTAACTTTTATAATTGTGTTAACATTCCTAATTATTTTAGTGTGTAGAATTAATGTATTGCACTGACATTAGTACTCACATTACATTTAATTTTAGTATTGATTACTCTGACATTTAGACATCAAGAACCCATTCCTCATGGGATCGATATCCGATATATTTATCTATCACCTATATTTGGATCGACATTTTTTTTATGTTTAGTTTTGTCATTGCATTTATTCTTTATTATTTAAATTTTATTCATCACTAACTTGTTTCCGTTTTTTTGTTTGTTTTTACATTTTTCTTTTAACGAAATATGGCTAGGAACGAGGTATATAGAACCTCAAGATGTTAGATGAATGATTCTATAGAAATGGAGCTCGATGCCATAAACACCGAGGTATCTTCTTTGACTAATATGAGTAATTCAATGCAGAATGCTACAGCAATTACAGAATTGAAATTTGCTATGACAAGTTACGATTACTGTAGGGGCAACCATGAGTTTGAACAATGCCCATCAAATCCAGCAAATGTGTACCACATGGGGAATTTCTATCGAAATGAAAATCCATATTCCAACACTTACACGCCATAGTAAGAGCAATATCCAAATTTTTAAGACCTTGGAAGTATAGACAATGATATTAGATCCGAGTGGACATTGCCCAATTATGATTAACCTTTGTCAAGGCAAAATATCCAGTAAGACGAAGCATCAAAGTTTTCATTAATTGAAAATTTGTTGAGACAATATATTTCCAAGACTGAATCTGTGCTTCAGAGTGAAACTAAATCCATACGAACTCTAGAATATCAATTTGGCCAGATTGTGGACGTAATGAATTTGTGACCACAATAAACTTTGTTGGTTGATATTGAGAATTCGATATCACAAGGGCAAGAGCATGATGAGGAAATCATTCCTAGAAGTGAAACTCAACTAAATGAATTTGTTAGATATGCTATAGCAAAAAAAGATAATTCAAATCTCAATAATGGAAAGATGTTAGCACAATCTGGAAAGCGAACTGCATCTAAAGAGGTTAAACAAAATATTGCCTCGACAGAATCAAATAACTTTGTTGCCACAATTGCTACAGCAAAACAGCCTAAAAAACTTGAAGACACATTGTCAAAGAAGAGAAGATTGGGAGATGTCGAAGCAATCACACTTACTGAAGGGTGCACTATCATGACAATTAAATTCTCCAAGAATTTCATGATCCCAAGAGCTCTTTAATACCCTATTCTATTGGTGATCGGTATATGGGAAAGACATTATGTGATTTTAAAGAAGCATAATTTTGATGCTTATATCCGTAATTAAGAAGTTAAGGAATTGGAAAGAACTCAAGAAAGAGTGGAAATTTTTGGGGACGATGTGATGAATAAAAGAGTACGAAGCACTTGAGGAATAAGAATAAAAAATCATCTTTTTGTCGATGCATCACAAGCACAACTTGTCGAGGCATTATATAATGACTCAGCAAAGCTTTTTCAGTAATAGTCTCACCGGTTGATTTTCTTCTTCCTCATCCATTGCATCAAGCAAAAAGGTTATAAACCCTTTTCTGTTGATTTCATGCTTCCCACTCACAATCGCTATTACTGTTACATTCATCCTCTCAGTATACTTAAAGTTTTTCTATAGTTGTCTTTTTACCTTCTACACATAGCACTACGGCGACATTAGATCGCATGTGTCTTTTGCATTTAGTCCTCAAAAGTCACCACTTCGATGTCGACGTAATTCTCCACGACCAAATTGCTGAAGCTGCTTCTAAGTAGATAGGTATATTATCATTTCCTTCTTTAATCCTGCTGCTATGTAAACAATGAGGTATTATGCCCAGAGATGGTGAAGAGGTGCTAGAGAATAAGAGCCCCCTCAACGACATCTCAATAGAGAGAATGATGAGAGGGCAGGAGACACCAATAGTGAAAGAAGCACCCAAAAAGAAGGAGAAGGGAAAGAAGGACAAACAAGAGAATGCACCCACAAACCCTCAGTTGTGAAAGAGGTTGGCTGCAATGGAACTAAACATTGATCACATCGACATGTGCCAGATTCGTATTATCAGCACATTGGAAGACATGGACTATAGACAAAATCTATTTTATGCGTACACAAGAACATAGAACAAATCTATTATCAACGTATTGAGAAGTCTGAGCCCAAATCCAATACCAGAGCTCCCTGTCTTCCCACCTATTATTAAGGAAGCTACCTCATCCTTTGACTAGCCTACTCTTGATTGTAGGCCGCAACATGTCCCCTCTTTAACAAGAATCCACATTTCAGATGAAAGGGAGCACGACGGGCATTCTAATGTTATGAAGGATTGCTACAGAACTATAGCCAGCTTGTCTAAAAAAGAGTTATTGAATAGCCTTGAGGCTAATATGGTAGAACAGGTAGCTATGGTTGAGGAAGTGCATACTCCAATTGTATCCATGGGTGTGGACGTAGAGAAAGGCACCGATAAAGAAACCACCGAGCAGGAATAGCCTAAAGAAGGAGAAGTAGAACAAAAAGAAGGCCAAGAGAAGAAGGAAAGAGAGGAAGAATTTGAGATGGACCTTGTAGAGAAGCAGGAGGAAAAACAAGATGATGCCCCGACAGATATCTTTGAGGATATTATCGAAGCACCCGTAAATGTGAGGGCATCCAATGCAAACGTGCTGCACCTGAAGCGAGCCAGGCCGAGGCAATTACTAGCAGTGCAAAGGAGTTCAATCCTCTTTCCATTGTGCCATACGTGGCATCATTAGCTGAAATCCATCCATCCAAGGTAACAATTGATGAGGCCATCACCCAACCTGCGGAGGAGGAACATTCCGCCGAGTCGGTTGGTTCGAAGGATAAAAAAAAGGAAGAGGCGCTAGGACAAAAAGAAAAAACATAAAGATGATGACGAGCACCCAAGGAAGAAAAAGACGAAAAAATAGATGTCACGGCAAATTCGGTTGAGGAATTTGTCATCGCACTTGAACTTGTGGATCCATCATCTGATGATTTGATGCCACTTGAAGCAAGTTAGGCGGAGGCTGTGATGTCTGCTATTGAGGAGCAATCCACAGGTCTGACCAAGCCAAAGGAACAAAGGAGGAAGTGCACCAAAGACAAGAAGCAACACAAGGAGGAACGGAAGCGCAAGAAGAAGAAGACCAATGTAGCCACATCTTTGGTTGTAACACACTGAGTTAGTTTCTCTTTTTTATTATTATTATTTTATTTTTTAGCACTTAGTTTAGTTTTCATGCATATCATGTAGCTGTAGTATAATTGTCCTTGCATTATTAATGTCATTGCATTTTTATTGTCACTGCATCTACATTGTCATTTCATTTCCATATATATATTTATTAATTTAGTGCAATGGGGACAATGCACACTTTAAGTTTGGAGGGATTTGTGTGAAATGGAAATGTAATTGCACCCACATTTTTGAATTTTACTTGTTTCTTGTGTTAATGAAAATATGCAAAATTTCAACAAAAATGTGTCCACAATTTTTATTTTTATGTGTAAATATTGTTTTGCTTGGAATGCTTATGTGTAAATTGGATGAATGTGAATGAATATTGAGTCCTATTTTTGGATGAATGATGGGATTGCATTAGTAATGAATAAGTAGTATCAATCTTTGAATCTTTAATTAACTTTCCAATTGTAGCGACATTGTATTAATAAAAGACACTCCAATGTGAGTGCATTGTGACTTTTCAAGGGAGAACACTCCGCTGCAATTTTAGAAAATTCATCTACCAGAGGCTGTCACGACAAGAATGTGTGTCAGTGCAATTATATACCTCTTGGGGGTTTGTTGCACCCCATCATTACTGCCCAGGAACAAAGGTAGAGTAATGCAATGACATCACTTAATCACTTGAAAAAGAAAAATGAGATAAAAAGGGGAAAAATGAAAAAGAAAAAAATTTTAAATGCTGTATTGGTTCAAGGAAGATTAGGATTCAATGCATGATACTAACATTTATGAAGTTGCATTTTTTAATTATTCATGCCAATAAATTGTCGGCGTATTATTCTATCATGTGAATACAATTTGTACATTAGAATTTCAAAAAATTTAAGTTGTGAGAATATTGATTGCGGTGACATTTTTGCTTGTGAGTTTGTTAATTTTTAATTACTTGAGGACAAGTAAAAACTCAAGTTTGGGGGTGTGATGGTATTACAAATGACATATATTTTCTCCCTAAATTTGGGTATTAATTGTCTCTTTTGTTTCTTATTTTACATGCATCATCAACATTTCATACTTAGTTTTTATATTTTCTAACTCATTGCTAGTTGGTTTAAATTCTTGTTATTTTTACCTCTTTTTGTACTAATGTCACCGCAATCAGTCAATATATTGCACCTTAGAATTGTTAGCACAAGAATCAGCCCAAGAGCGTAATTATGGAAGAAGAATGTAGCCACAAGTATAGCTTGGAATTGCGACCAGCGATGTCGACGTAAAGAATTTGAACCTCAAATAAGTAGACTCAAGCTAAATTCACATCTAGAAGCACCAACGCAAGAATATCAAAGTTGTCGCCACAATTACGATTTCAGATTGCACATTGTAGTGTAGTGACAATCTGCAGATTTATGAAGAACACACCAGATCTACGTGAGTGCACAGCTGGAATTTAACTAACTTTGACAGCTGTCGTTAGATCTTGATCTGAGAAGAGATGAGGTCTACCATTCTTGAAGCTAGAAAGCATTCAAAGTTGCGGCCACTGGTTGGTCCAGAAATGTGGCAAATTGTCGGTGTAATTTATTAACTGCACCAACATTCTACAACAGTCCAGTAAACAAATCAGATCTATGTAGCTATTAATAACAAACTTTTATAGCTGTACAAAGTTGTTGGATCTGAGAATGAAGAAAATTTGTAATTTCTTGAGCTTATAAATAGAGGAAAGAAGAATGAGATAAATATAAAGGAGTGAAGAATTTAAATCAAAAAATCTCTCAATCTTTAAGCAAGCTACCATGGAAGCTTGACGTTGGAGGAGGGTGAGCTAATGGAGCAAGTGTGCAGCAACTTCTAACGAGGAGTGCTTAGTGCTGGGCAAGAGGAACAATTAGGGAGTAGGCCTAGTAGTCTAGAGATAGTAAGCTTCATTTTACTCGTTAATTCTTCCTATAAAATGATGAATTCTGATGATGTTAAATGAATACGAGAGTATCTTTTAATGTTATATCATTTTGATTCTTACTTTACATTGCTTATCCGTTTACTCATGGATTTAACCGCTCTAAACACAAAAGTGAAATTGCAGTACACCAACGTCAAGAGATGCAGTGACAGGTTAGATTAACAAGTGGGTTAGGCGAGATCTGCTCGGGACTGGGACAGACTCCAGTTACTTGTTCTTGGATACACATCATTGCTCACACCGAGAGGTGGAGTAGTGTATTTGAGTCGGGATTAAGTAGGGAGCTATTGTGGGTAAGAACTCAAAGGAACTTCATTGCAGTGACATTCCATCTATATTTTACCTTGTCAGCACATCTAGCATTGCTACTTAGTGAAGTCAGTGATCCACTCCAATTCTTCACACTTGATCACACCTTTACTTTTATGCATTTAAATTCTCAACAATTCAACAAAACTCTAACAATTAACTTTTATAATTGCATTGATATTCCTAATTATTTTAGTGTGCAGAATTAACATATTGCACTGACATTAGTACTCACATTACATTTAATTTCAGTATTGATTGCTCCAACATTTAGACATCAAGAACCCATTCCTCATGGGATTAATATTCAATAGATTTATCTATCAACTATAGTTGCATCGACGTGTGTACGCTTGCACAATCGTTGTGTCGTAAAAACACCGATCATTTCCAAACTGACAAGGATGAATCAAGATCGCAATCGAATTTTCTATTTTGCCTTAATGGTGTCACTGTGAGCTGGAAAAGTTCAAAGCAAGATACAATAGCTGATTCTACATCTGAGGTCGAGTATATTGCAGCTAGTGAGGTTACAAAAGAGGCTGTTTGGCTAAAAAAGTTCATATCTGAGCTAGGGGTTGTGCCTAGCATATCATATACTATAAAACATCATTGTGACAACAACTTAACTATTGCACAAGTAGAGGAACTAAAATCTCATTAGCAATCCAAAAATATACTTAAGAGCATCTCATTCGAGAAATCATTGATCGTGGAGATGTGGAAATATGCAGAGTACCAATAGATGACAACATCGCTAATCCACTGACAAAACCTTTGACACAGTAAAAGCATGATCATCACACTAAGTTACTCGGTATTAGATATATGATTGATTGGTGCTAGCGAGAGATTGTTAGAGTATGCCCAATGACCAATCATGAGATGATTATAATCACATACTCGTTTTATCTTGTTTACTAATATATGGCATTGACATTATTATTTTAGTTTCTTTTCCTGTGTATATAAATAAATTGAATTGTAATAAAGTCCTAAGAAAATTTGATCATTCTTAAAAGGTCCTAAGTCAAGTATTATTGTGGGCTTGGATAAAAATAATGCATTAAGACTAATGTGTTGGAGAACGACATATTGGACTGACATGCTATGAGCATGTTTCTTGAATTATTATGTAATAGTCACAATATTACTTATAGTGATAACTATGTATATGATCCTTAGACTTGAGATCATCACTGTCCTAACATCGTGAGTCATATATTTTGGTATAGTCAAAATGTCTACCGTAATAGGTTACGCTATAAGACTGATTTTGGATATATCACAATCCATGTAATGGGGTCCGGTTGATCGAGAGAGGATTTACCCTTCTTACACAATGGGAGCAATATCTTAGGTCTCTTGATGGAGTGAAACTAGAAATGGATGGTAATGCTCGAATAAGTTGATATGAGATATCACACTTATTTGTTTCTTGTAGTCTACTCAAGAAATCAAGAAATATTAGATTAGACTATACAAGTGTGACTATTCCATGACTTGTGTCCAATCTAGATATTAAGGATAAAAGGGTATAATACATGAAAAAATTATCACAAAAAGGTAATGTCGAATCACGACTTCTTCTAACTTGGGTGGTAGTGATGCATTGCTAGATGCCACTAATTGCTTTTAATGTTAGAAACATTCTAGTATTACAACTAATGTTACAAGAGCCTACAGGGTCACACCCTACAGTTAAAACGAATAAAACCCAAATACATTGATATTGTATTTCATTGTCACATGAATTAAATTAATTGTTGAATTAATTTAATTCGATAGTAAAATATTAAACACATTATATGTAAAAACTTGTTGTACACAAATAGAGAACATAGATAAAATTAATATATGAATTCGATTCATACAAAATATTCATTACATATTTTATCAAATTTATTAATATAGCTGTTATATTAATTAATTTTTGTCAAAATATAAAAGACGTGGAAATTAATATTCTTTTGGAAAGAATATAATTAGTACATGAATTTAATTCATACAAAATATTAATTGTATATATTTTACCTAATTTATTAATATAAACAGTTATATTAATTAATTTCGGTCAAAATATAAAAGACGTGAAAATTAATATTCTTTTGCAAAAAAAATAATTAATATATGAATTTGATTCATAAAAAATATTAATTGTATATATTTTACCTAATTACTAATATAAATAGTTATATTAATTAATTTCGGTCAAAATATAAAAGACATGAAAATTTATTTTCTTTTGGAAAGAATATAATTAATATATGAATTTGATTCTTATAAAATAATATTAATTTTATATATTTTATCGAATTTATTAATATAAATAATTATATTAATTAATTTCGGTCAAAATATAAAAGACATGAAAATTAATATTCTTTTGGAAAGAATATAATTCATTTTTCTAACTTTCCATTTGCATTATTTATTAATAAAGGAATAATCATAGTTTTCC